>VZZY01011076.1:53001-64074 GCA_013400335.1 Eurystomus gularis | reverse complement strand
CCCAAAAAAAAAAAAAAATCCCAAAGATTGAGCAAAGCTGCTAAGATGTAAAAAACAGTAGCTGTGTTTGCTACCAGTACATCAGATTAGCCACAAGTTAATTGGAAGTTGGTAAAAAAAGAAGATGCATTTCCATTTTCATTTTTACTACTTACCATACAGTTATTTGCATAAAATAGAACTTCTAAGATTTAGATATATTTATAAATAAATAGATAATATATACTTTCTCTATGTATAATAACAACTCTGTTGTTCTATATGGAGAGAATAGAAAGGAGTAACTTTCGAATCTTAGTGATTTAATCACCACGGGCATCAGTGGGCTGTTTCAGAGAACAGAGCCGCCAGAGCAGTGACAAGAAACAGGGAGAGGGACATAGCATGGCAGACTTTAGACTCAGTTACGGGGATCTCAGGCCCAAAGGGGAAGGAAACATAGACTACCACTGAGAAGATCCAGAAGGGTTTCCTCAGTAGCCTGGGGACGAGTAAAGCATTTTGTCTGCGGGGAGATCAGAGCCCAGAGCAAGGCTTGTTAGTTGGGAGAGTTCACAGGGGGAAGCCCCTACAGAAGCACAAACTAGGTTCCACAGTGCTCCACTCAGGGCTCAAGACAGCCCAAGTGAACTGTCAGGGAGGAGCAGGAACAGGGTTACTCCTTAAGGAATGGGAGCTGAGAGAAGACAGACAGCAGGGCAAGGGTCTCACCAACAAAGGCCCAACTCTTTAGCCTAAGCAAAGGGAGTGAGATAGGCCCAGAGATGACAGCCACATTCAACCTAGAACCAAGATCATCAGGGTAGTTTGTGGTGAGGAGGCAGGGCCAAGATCCAGCTGGGAAGTCATCCTGAAAGCCAGCATCATGTCCAGGCACTGCCATCCAGGTTCATGTTGACAAGGCAGGTTGAAATCAAGCCAGGAAGGCAATCTGTTGGTCAGGATCAACATGGTCCATAGCCTGGCCCAAGTACAACAGAGCTGCTGACCAGCACTCCTACAACAGAGTACAGGCAGGAACTGAAAGTGAGGACTGAGCCTAAATTTTGCACCTGGACCCATAGGCAGGGCCATGTAGGTATGCCCCAGGTAAGGCTGGTCATAACTGTTAAGGCTTGTTGATACACTCAGAGCTCTGACAAACTCTTGGTAAAAGCTTGCAACCATAGTTTGCTATCCAGATCAGAAGGTTTTTTTTCCTATACTTTTTGGAATCCGTGGGACATACTCTCTTTAAATATCTACTTTGGTTTTTTTAATTACCTGAAGAAATATCATGGCTTGCTATTTTTGTTCTGAAAACAAATTTCTGATGGATGTCAGGGGTTATGTTGATTTTGGTTAGAGGGCAATTTGTACCAAAAAATGAATAAAAGAAACAATAAAGATTTTTCTTATAATTGGTCAAAATCTACTATACTGATGACACTCCAAAATAAATATTTTTTTCCTCCCTTTTTCTTTTTAATAGCATATACTCTGCATTCTTTGATGTACTAGAGGGTTCTCAGTTTCTTGTCAAAGACTGGAGGCTCTGCATGGTGTACAGAATTAGGTGGATGAAGATGTCAGGTTATCACTCATAGCCCCTAGATTTTTAGTGGAGCAATGATACTACAGGTGCTAATGTAACACTTGAGAGACTGGTTTTCTTCTGTGGGAGTTTCCACTGTGTTGGTAGAGCTTTTGTCTTTCTGTACTGTTTCTGTAATGGCGTGGCTGAGCACCGGTAAAGATTTGCTGGAGGGGCAAAAGGACAGTTTATATCACTGGAAAGAAACAGAGGACAGAGGATTTGGGTGGACCTCAGTGGTTATAAGAAAAAAGAATGTGCATAAAAACCACTAGGCTCCTAGATAAAAGCCAGTTCTTTGGGACAGAAAGAAAAAAAATCTCATTTAATTCTTATCAGTTACATTGGAGATAAACTTCAACCAGGACTTATCTGCACAAATATGTTGAAGAATACTTCCTTAACCTTTTCTTAGTAATAACATGGGAAAATAACTACTCCCAGCTTTGCTCTTATAAGTGAAGGGGTAAAAAAATATTCAAAGTAAACAAAGTCACAAGCTGAATAAGGAAAATCAATTCCACATACATAGAGTAATCTTTGACTTGCCATTAAATGGTATTTATAAGTGCTTAAAGACTTACATGGGATGATCGAAAAGAGATGATAAATTCATTATTTATCAAATGTAGAAGTAGAAATGAGAGCATCATCCCTGTTCTGTTGACACATTTTTCAATGAGAGAAAAAAGTTTTAAACAAGAGAAGCTCTAAAGTGCTCTTTTCTGTTTTCATCTCATCAAATTCTAGTGTATTCTGAATGGTTTCTTATTTTTGAAGTCCATGATCTGTTTATACAACACATAACTACTTGCTTCTTCAAAAGGGAATTGGTAAAAATAAGAAGTGGTGCCAGTAATAGCAAGAAGACCCGTGAATTTTATTTAATAACAAACCCCATATGCTCACTTTCCTAAATGGTGCAGCTGGAGAAAAGATGCTCACACTTCTTTCTTTGTACCTTTCAAATGTGGAGTAGGCCCCCAGGTATAAACGATTATCAGGCAATTTTACTTCCAATGAACACTGGAATTGTTTCAGAAACAAATAGAGACTGTCATAGAGTCAGGGCTGACAGTAGGATTCCAAAAAAAAGATAGAAATCTAGGGCTGTTTTCTCTCTTCCTTTAAAATGAAATAAAAGCAATCGTTTGCCTTGAAAAATTTTAAATACATAATAAATCATGTATTTAAGAGAGTCTACCATATCTCCACCAGTAGAGGAGATGCCTCTTTCAAAGTGAAAACTTTGAAACTTCATTCAAGAGAGGGGTGATCAGAAATAAAAAATGTTAGTCATAATCCTCTTTGCACTTTTTGTCATTATAGCATAAGCATGTGTTAACTGGCAATTTGTTCTTTGACTCTAAGATAGCCTTGTTTTACCTGTGATGATTCTTGCTATATCCCCTATCAGGTGCTGTCTTTATGAAATTATTTCCTTGTCATTCCCCTTAAACTGCATCTGAGATGTAATAAACAGCACATGCATGAAAAGAAGTACTTTCTTATAGTATCCTGGTCTGAACTACCACTAATTAAGGCTACAAGTTCTGCTTCTTTTTACTGCTTAAATGGACAGATTTTTTTTCTTTATGTCAGTCTACAATGGAATTGTCAGGAAGGAAGAAAAAATAGAGAGATGCTTCAAATTATGATATTTAATAGCATTAAACCTTATTTTGAAACAAGAAGATATGGAGTCTAGAAGTTTGCTTTTAGCTATTCTGAGTAGTTAATTGTGTTTAAACTATGCCGTGTATGTACTTGGGTGGGGTGGTACAGCGTCAAACTTCTAGTCATTGGTTCTCACTAACCTTTTATTCATAGAGTAGAGCACCTCTAACATCTATTTTGAGGAGAGTGGAGAAGAGTTTGATTGAAAGCTGTTCATCCTAAGTGGAAAATATATCTGTATGTATGTATAAGTGTTACATAATGGATACAGATAGTCTAAAAGCTGCTTAATGATTATTTTCATAGTTAATTAAATGGCACACATTTATTTTCTCAGCAAAGTAATTCCAGAATACATTAGTCTACAGCCAAAGTAAGGTTTTTTCCACCTTTAGCATCTAGCTTATGTTTTTATAGCATGATTTAAAAAATGTCTTAACCTTTTACATTTCCAGGATTCTGCGTGAATCTTTCCTCATGAACAGTCCTTCATCAGTCTCATTTCCCATCTTTGTATCTTGTACAATTTATTTTCTTTTTCTTCCGCTAAGTTTAAGATACGCAGCTTTTCATTGTGTATTTTTTTCCCTGTGACTTTATTTATGGAATAATTCACATCCCCCTTACTCATCCTATTTGCAGTCTATTGCTTTATGCCACTTTTTTACATTCTTTGCATTGCTGTTTCTGCCACCTTTCCTTCAGAGAATAATTCCCTAAGGAGTTGTTGAACTTGCCTGCTACTTAGAGAGAGAATGCTGTGTTTAGAAAACAAATCAAGGTTTGTGTTCATGTCTGCTTGTAGGAGACTATTTCTTGGAGCACATGAAAATTACCAAATTAACACAGTGCTAAAACAGTGCTAAAAAGGTATGTTTATTTTAAATGGCCATTAAAAGGAGTTAAAGTTTAGCTCAAATCCATGCACTTTCCATTCTTTATTTAAAAAGCAGAAGTTGAAATGTTTTAGATCTATTAAAAAAACCTGTTTGTGGAATTTACTGTCTTTTTAAAGAAATCAGGATTGTGAAGCAGAAAGGAATAGAGTTCATCGGAAAAGTGTCTCAATATAGTTTAAAACTGCAAATCATCAGACTGTTTATATGAATATAGGCATGGTATTGTCACAACTGTATTATAGGGACAGAAATGTTGGTTCATCTGTTTCAGCAACCAATGAATTGAAATAAGAGTAGATTTCCTATGAAGATTAGAAAAAACTTTAGAGCATGCCTCCAGATCTTCATTTTTCTTTAAATTTAGCTTTCTTTTAAACCTCGCAATGTATAATACCAATTTGGATTTTTTCTTCATGCAATAATTTTCTTTCAAATTTGAGAAGCCATTAATTTGTCTTTTTTAATTTAGTTCAACAGCACTTTCATTTTTCATTAATGTTTTTGTTTTCTACAGTTCAGGAAATTGAAAGGGCTTAGGGTTTCTTATTTTAGCTCATTTATTATAGATTCATGTATTTGTCAAAAGAGAAACACAGATTATTCTGAAAGGCATGAACCATGTGATGAGTGAACACAAGCTATTCATCCCCCCTTCATGAAAACATCTCATTCTGACCTTTAATATTGATGGACTTTACCTGCAAAGGTTGAAGGTCAAGGGCCTTCTGGGGAAAAAAAGAAAAAAACCAACCCACCAAAAATAGTTCCTATTCAGCTATTCTGTAGGGCTATTCTCTTTAATCTCATGTCATATTACTTTTTTTTTTCTTTTCTCCCCTGCTCTTGGTCATTCCTACTTTCTCCCCTTTAGTCCTGGAACTTCTCCTTCTATTCCCTCTTTTCTGACCTGCTTGCAGACATGGTACTTGTATTATACTGCACTGCAAATACATCAGCATTACTAGTTTTGACAATCAATATATCATTTCCCTTTACTTATAGATCCTCAGAGGTTTACATTTATAAAAAATCAAGTTCTGATATAACTTTGGTTTTTACAAGCTTGTGGCCTGAAGGAAAGAGGAACAGGCATACTTGAAATTATGTAGTTCATCACTTGTGTCATTGTCAAAAATTGCTAAATGTTAACAATCTAACTTCAGTGCCTGGGAAGTATTTGAGTATGTCTATTGGAATAGAAACTCAAGTTTCCAAGTAGAATTTAAGCCTGTTAGTGTCTAAACAATTAATTTGAACTTTTGGAGTCTCTGGAGGAGAATATGTAACATACTGTTGAGTCCTATCACTCTTGGGAAGCAGACTATTTCAACCTCCCGACAAAAGCATGCCAATAGCACACTTATTTTGAGCAACGTTCTCTTTTCTTCTTTGTACACAGTGGAACAGACTACCTGATCTCATTACTCCATCCCACTCTAAGGAACTTTTCAGGTATTTGTTTTGAGGCTTTCAGAAATGAGGTGACATTCCAAACCTGTTTCTTTTTTTAGATGACTGATGTCATACTCTGCAATCCAAGAAATCCTCGCTGTACAGTGAACAGCAATTCTACTAAACTCATTTGCTACATGTTCCTTCCTCCAGGCCCTGCTTTCTATAATTCTGATATCCCGTGCTACATACCTTGGCCACAAAGCACTCTCCCTTAGACCCTGCTTGAACTTTAACACCCAACAGAATTCAGATGTATCCTGCTTTAATTTCAGCCATTATGTCTTCTTTTTGTTTTGCTATAAGATGGGAGGCCTGAAGAAAATCGCTATTTCACTGAATCTTTGCCTGTTAATACCCATCTAGTTCTCCTGGGTTTTCTGTTGAATCCATGACTTCAGCAAGGTGTTCGACACTGTCTCCCACAGCATCCTAGTGGGCAAGCTTAGGAAGTGCAGGTTAGGTGAATGAACAGTGAGGTGGATTGAAAATTGGCTGAAAGATAGAACTCAGAGGGTTGTGATTAATGACACAGAGTCTGGTTGGAGATCTGTGACAAGTGGTGTTCCCCAGGGGTCAGTACTGGGTCCAGTTCTGTCCAATATATTCACCTGGATGAAGGGATAGAGTGCATCCTCAGCAAGTTTGCTAATGTTACAAAACTGGGAGGGGTGGCTGACACACCAGAAGGCTGTGCTGCCATTCAGTGAGACTTGGACAGGCTGGAGAGTTGGGTGGAGAGAAACATGATGAAATTCAACAAAGGCAAGTATAGGGTGCTGCAGCTGGGAAGGAACCCCATGTACAAGTACAGGTTAGGGTCTGACCTGCTGGAAAGCAGCTCTGTGGAGAGAGACATAGGAGTCCTGGTGGACAACGGGATGACCATGAGCAAGCAGTGTGCCCTTGTGGCCAAGAAGGCCAGTGGCATCCTGGGGTGCATCAAGAAAGGTGTGGCCAGCAGATTGAGGGTGAAGTGATGGGGCCTGAGTTGTGGGCCCCAAGTTGGTGTTGACCTGTGGATGAGTCACAACCTAGCAGAATGTTTTGTTTTTTCTGTTGGCTTCATGTTGCAGAGGCAAAACCTGGCCCACCTGTGTCTCTGTGGATCTGCCCTCACCCAGGTGGTTGTGGTTGGGGTGGTGGGTGAGGCCAGGGCTATTTTAACCAGGAGCTGATTAGTTGGAGGAGCTTCCGGTTGGGTGTAGCTTTTGTTGGGTCTGGTTACCTCTTACTGATCTCTCTTGGTGGTGTCCTTTCATGTGAAGGGCTGCTGAGGGAGCCCTCTCTGTCCATTGTGTCCAGCAGACAATGCTAGCACTATAGTGGGCAGTGGAGGAGCTGGGCCATGGGAACCTATGGCAGGACTGACTGAAAGAAGACTTCTGAGGGGATGTTGGTGAGTTCAGCATTGGCCTGTGTAATCAGGCACCTGATGGCAGCAAAAAGTGATGATGGCTGAACCAGCACAACAGAGGGAGATTCTCCTTCCCCTCTACTCTGCCCTGGTGTGGCCGCATCTGGAGTACTGTGTCCAGTTCTGGGCTCCTTGGATCAAGAAAGACAGGGAGCTGCTGGAGAGGGTGCAGAGAAGGGCTACTAAGATGATTAGGGGACTGGAACATCTCCCTTATGAGAAAAGGCTGAGGAATTTGGGACTATTTAGTCTGAAGAAGAGAAGACTGAGGGGGGAAACTCATCCACACTTATAAATATTTCAAGGGTGGATCTCAGGAAGATGGGGCCAGTGTTTTTTCTGTGGTGCCCAGTGAAAGGACAAGAGAGAATGGAAATAAACTTCAGCTCAGGAAGTTCCATCTAAGCATGAGGAGGAACTTCTTTACTTTGAGAGTGGCAGAGCACTGGAACAGGCTGCCCAGGGAGGTGGTGGAGTCTCTGTCTCTGGAGACATTCAAAACCTGACTGGATGCCTTCCTGTGAAACCTGCTCTAGGTAGCCCTACTCTGGCAGGGTGGTTGGACTAGATGATCTCCAGAGGTCCCTTCCAACCCTACCATTCTGTGATTCCATCAGTATAAAATCCATCCCTATGGGATCTAGCCATATAACATTACTTGCTAGTTCAGCACCTGCTTAGTCTTTTCATGCTCACACCAAATTGCCCTTATGTGATAATGCTAAGTGTTTTACATCCTTCATTTTCCATTCAGTTTTTGTGTAGTTGAAACTTTGGTTTTTTAATTACCATTAGCCATTTCTCCTCCTGTTGGAAAAACTTTCATCATTTTCATTTAATGAAGTTGTTTTCAAGGGAAAACTGACAACTTCAATCCTATCTGAAAAATTATCCCAGATGCTTAGCAGACCAGTATGTGGACAATAGAACAATAAGTCAAGCCAGGTAGTGGTTACAAACGTATTATAAAATTAGGCATTTCCAGGTGATGCAGGGGGAAACAATGGAAAACAAGCTAAGGGTGGGGAGGATGAAGAAGCTGCCAGCATCTTAAGTTCCTGAAATGGAAAGAAGTCAATCATCTGATGTGAGCCCACATGTTCTCTGCTGACGACACCTCCCTGATGCTGGGGAAACATCTCCATAGTCTTGGCCTGATTCTGAAACCTAGGAGGTAAAACATAATATGGTAAGATATAGGACTTGCTGAATGACATAATGCCATTGATCATATATTTCCTGATGTCCTACTTATAGCTGTGATCAATAGCTAATTCTTCTGAGGAAATGAAATAACCATATAGTATTTGACTAGTTATGAATGGGGAGAGAGGGGACTTCTACCCTTTGCTGGCAACCACTGCATCTATGAATCAAAAGGTTGGATTTCTGTGTCTTATCTTCAACAAACACCATTAACACAGCATGAGGGATTTCTGTATCTATTGCTTTCCATGGTATATAGGCTTTGGATTGTCCCTTGATATCTACTTTTAATTAGCTTACTAAAAAATGTACAGTATTTTCTGCCTCTCAAAGTCCAATACTGATCATATTTAATAAGATCTCTTAATCCACCTTGTGGCAGCCTAACCTTATACCCTTGGACAGAAGTACTAATCTTGTTTTCAGCAGGAAGTACCAGGTAGTAGGTTACTGGTACTCCAAAGTACCAGTAAGGTACTTGTACTAACTTGTAAGGTAGTTACTACTGTAGTAATCCTGGCTGAGGGAACATGGTGTAACTAGAAACAACTGCACATTTAAGGAAGTGAATAACTTTTCCACACTGGCCTTAAAGTTTTACCTTTTCCCAATGATGTTTTAATTGAATGAGAAATTATTATGTAGTGAGAGCAATGGGTTCCAATTTTTTATTTTCAAAATATGAAAATCTACTCCTGTTTCTCAAACCCATCCTTCCTAGAAGAGTAGATCCTGAACTGTCTGTTACAGATCTGTCTTTCCCATTACATTCTACTTAGTTGCTTTTCCCAGACCTGCTACCAGTTATTAGAGTATTTGTTGTTAGAATGATGGTCTTCATTGTATTTCAGATCTTTAGATCTTCAAAAAAATCTGAGAAACCTGTGAGGTAAGTGAATATCAGTATATCTATACAGCTTTCTTTATAACCAGTGAAACTACAGTGACTGTTAAAAAAAATAAAATCAAAGTATTAGAGTTGTGGCTAGGATTACTTTTGATTTAGTAAGCTACAAGAAAAGGCAAATTAAAATAATAAGATCAATAATAATAGTAGTAAGGGCTGATATTATTTTCATACCACTGCAAAGCTGTTTAAGAGCCAACACAGTCATTCATTAGCCATATAGGAGTTAAGAAGTGACAGGAAAATAAGTGTGAGGTGATAGTCTATAAAAGACATCCTTGAGGAAGTGGTTTGATATGCTTCTCTAACACCTGTGCACTCTAGAGTAGATGCTACACTTAAGAATAAAAGCTCATACTGAGAATATGAAATACTACTAAATATTTTTCTTTCAGAGGAAAAAATGATTTTATTTCAATAATTACAACTCATGCCTTTAATTTTACTGTAGTGCTTTTGTGACTTCATATAATATGCTATACATGTAATGTTTTCCATAAAGCCATTTGTTTTATTCTCCATTTTTTCTCTTCTCTGTTAAGGAACTGGCAACGAGTGAAATAGCAGACCATAGACAAAAGAGTGGCAAACATCAGATATATGAAATGGCTGAGGAGAATGACTAAAAAGACTTTGAGGCGGAACTTTGAAACTGGAGATTACTGAACAGGTCTATAAACTCACCAGTGGTGTTGATAAGGTAAATAGGAAATGGATTTTTCACTGTCTTCTCCAAATTGCCTGCTGAGATGAAACAAATCAAAATAGGAGTCATATTAAAATCAATTAAGATATTTCTTCACTCAACAAGTAGTTCAGAAGTGGAAATTACCATCTCTAAGATAATAAGTATGACGAAGCTGGCATGGATTCAAATGCAAATGATTCTGGAACAAAAAACACTGCCATGTAATGTTTCCAGAGGTGGGAGGATTGGTCTAGAAAAGCATTGCCGGATGTCTACGTTATTATTGTCCCAAGGCATCTGCTATAAACCATAGTTCCCCCTCTAATGGGGAACAACAGGACAGGTATTAATGTCACCCATATGTCTACATGCTGAAGGGGATAAGAAAAGCCCTCACTCACACATGCTTTCCCCTGCCTCTTGGGCAGTGGTCTTCAACAGTAGACAGAAAAAAAAAAGTATATGTTTATATGATATAAAAAATATTATAGAAGCCATCCCCATAGCTAAGAACCTTATTATTCAACACAATTTGCACATGTATTTCAGGGCAGGTGTTCTGTAATCTGCCTGTAATCTGTTTAGGGTACATAATAGAGATTTTAATGGTTACATAGACTTTAAAAATATGCCTAGTGTTTATGATTACTTGTACAGGCCATTTCACATTTAGAAATCAAAGCCTGCTCAAAGAAAAGACTAAACTGACTAAGATGATTTCAGAAATAGCTGAACAGGCTTTCTCCCTGTAACATATGTGAAACTAACATTATAAAATGTGAGGTAAGTAACTACAGTTAGGACTTAAAACCTATTGCAAAAACAGGCTATCCTTCCAAGGAAACAATATAATTACACGTAATGTCTATCATTATTCAGTTGCTAACCTACTGGCACATTTTTCCTACTATGTGGGAGATGATCAAGATTACAGAAATCTATTGTTTTCTACTTCTAGAGAAAAAGTGAACTTTCCTGGCCCTTAGTAATTTAACTATAAATATCAAATACTCTTTTTTTCCCTACTATTGCTTGTATTGATGGATCAGTTTGGCAAAAGATTAATCCCCTTGCATTCTAGCCAGTCCTCAGATTAGAGGGACTAGGGACGGCTGGACTTACCTCTTAATAGATAGAGAAATTATTGCAGTGACTATATGCCCAACACCAGATGCACGAACAGTCTGTCTACTGTAGGTCTGGCTGCATTCAGAAGAAGCAGTTGGGTGCATGAATAGCAAGGTTTATTCATAT
>VZZY01011076.1:39141-52817 GCA_013400335.1 Eurystomus gularis | reverse complement strand
TAAATATCAAATACTCTTTTTTTCCCTACTATTGCTTGTATTGATGGATCAGTTTGGCAAAAGATTAATCCCCTTGCATTCTAGCCAGTCCTCAGATTAGAGGGACTAGGGACGGCTGGATTTACCTCTTAATAGATAGAGAAATTGTTGCAGTGACTATATGCCCAACACCAGATGCACGAACAGTCTGTCTACTGTAGGTCTGGCTGCATTCAGAAGAAGCAGTTGGGTGCATGAATAGCAAGGTTTATTCATATACAACATATACAGATACTTTAAGATTGCCTTCAATAAATAGACTAAGCTGCAGACTAACTATATAGCTCTAAAATACAATTGCAATCACAAGTTTGATTTCCCGGGAAAGCACACAGTGTAGCTGAGGTCACAAATCTTGCCAAAAGATGTCTTTTGGGAGGGCAAGGAAGACAAACCTGTCGATCTGTCCCTACGATTTGGTGTCGAATTCTCATTCTCAAATTTAGTCCTAAACAAGGATAATATTTGTACTGTGTTGTCTACTATTGTGCAAAGTGTGGGGGTGGGACTGTGAACAAGCCATTTTTTCTTGAGGTCAACCTTTAGCAGTAATACAAAACAGTTATGACTTCATTCCTAACTTCTGTGAGAAGCAGATAACTGCTGTGATAAGCAGGAGAGTGGCATAAGTGGAAGACATGGCCATGTGTCTTTCACCCCACTGGTCCATATTCCTCTTTGATGCTGTGACAACACAGGNCTAACTATATAGCTCTAAAATACAATTGCAATCACAAGTTTGATTTCCCGGGAAAGCACACAGTGTAGCTGAGGTCACAAATCTTGCCAAAAGATGTCTTTTGGGAGGGCAAGGAAGACAAACCTGTCGATCTGTCCCTACGATTTGGTGTCGAATTCTCATTCTCAAATTTAGTCCTAAACAAGGATAATATTTGTACTGTGTTGTCTACTATTGTGCAAAGTGTGGGGGTGGGACTGTGAACAAGCCATTTTTTCTTGAGGTCAACCTTTAGCAGTAATACAAAACAGTTATGACTTCATTCCTAACTTCTGTGAGAAGCAGATAACTGCTGTGATAAGCAGGAGAGTGGCATAAGTGGAAGACATGGCCATGTGTCTTTCACCCCACTGGTCCATATTCCTCTTTGATGCTGTGACAACACAGGCCACTGGATCTTCACCCAGCTTCCCTGTCTCTATTCTAATCACCAGATGCTTATCAGCAATATTAAGCTTTGCAGTTTTCCATTGTTTTGTGCTTCCAATACCCACATAGATTCCTTTTGAGGTTAAAGGAATTTTCAAATCCAGGGAGACATTTGGTAGTTTTAGAAAAATGAAACCATCTACCACTTGAAAAGCAGTTCTCCACAAATATTTGAGACAGGATCTTTCAGGAACAAATTTTATAATATAAAAACATCTTTTGCTATTTGCTGGCTTAGAGTACTCATATAGTAAAAAGAAGTTTTACTCCTGATTCAGTCAGGGCTTATGATGCAGCTCTGATTTTAAGTTTTACTGTTTATTTTGTTACATTTGGGTTGATTCTAAAGAAACCAAACTACAACACCTGATTCTTCTGTTTTAAAAAGAGATAATTTAAACAGAAATATTTCTTAATGTTGGAGAAATTTCCCGCGGAATGTCTAAAAGGGAAATTTTCCTTTCTCTGACTTTTGCTGATGCCTGAATTACTCTGTCATTGTATGCTTACTTAAAAATAAAATGCACAGACGTGATTTAACCTTGTTTGTTGATACATGTTTTCACATCTTAACTCAGTTTCTAATAAAATCAATAGGAAGAATCATGATCATGTAAACTGGAATCCATTTTTAGATGATACAGAACTTGTCTGTATCTTCCTCAGGAGTCACAGATCATAAATATTTATGACTCACTGAAGAGAGTGGGAAGGAGGGTGAACAAAGCTATCAGTATACTGAAAATTTGCCTAACTTAGAAAAGAGGCCTTGAGATTAGAAGAAGTAAACTTGCAAATCAGGAAGAAAACTGCTAATATTGTTCTTAGAAGACACCAGCTCTGTCATGAAAGGTTCCCTTTAAAGGTTGCAATCTGAAATGTCTTGTGGAGAAAGGGCACAAGTTTTGGTTGTTTAGTTTCTACTGTTTCCAAGTTGAACACGATTTGAAAGAGAGTTTATCACAAAAAGTTATGACAATATGATCTTTCCCGTGCTGTAAACAAAAAAATTAGTGTGGACATCTCATTGAATTGCTGAGAGGGACTGGAAATCTGCCAACCTCTTTGCATTGGAGCTGCCTCATGGCAACAGGTTAAGTACTTTACCCTTGGTATGCTGGTTCTGCAAACCATACTACAGCACCCTTTAGCTCACCTGACATTTCAACTTTTTCTTGGGCCAGATAGCTAGGGAGATGGTCTCACTTTCCAACCCCATAAGGCAGATGAAAACGTGTCATTTCCAAGGGGAAGCTGGCATCTCTAGGCAATTATCCAGAATATAAAGTGATTACCTGCCATAACCACCATGATACATACAGATCACATGGCTTGCCTTTGGTAAATGCAAAATGATGTACATCTACAAGCAGCATAAAAGAAGGGTGCTTCAGAATTTGGAAAAAAATACAGCTGGGCAAAGAATACTGGGGACATATAAAGGCTTTAAAAATTTTGTTTGTTTGTTTCAAAACAAAGATAGTAAAACTAACTAAAGTGAAATTGAAAGACCAGGCCAACATGACACTGTTATGCTGAACTTTTAAGTGGTCCAAGTGACAAGCTGTGTCAATAAAAAACTGGACTTCCCCACACACACACCCACAGTAACTAAGAACTTCTTTATACATGTCTCCAATGAGTTGGAATCATTGAATGGGGCAAGTAATAGGGATGTTGGATGTTTCAAAGAGAAACAAATTGCTTGCTGCCACTTGTTGAACAAAGGTATTTAACTAAACAAGTGAATCTTCATTTGCATTTCTGAGAAAAAATGAAAATTCAAATTAATGGCAAAACAGGAGAAAGGCTCAGCCTAATCAAGCAAGAGCCTGGAATGCCTTGGCTGGAAGCTAAGTGGGCTGTTTTCCCCACTAGAGATTTTGCCCTAATGACAAATTCTGTTTTAGGGATGTACATATTGCTAATACTCAACACTAAAGCAGCTCCAGAACAGAATCAGCTTTGTGAAGATCAACAATGTTCAGATTTCTTTGGTTATTGTGGCAAAGAGATACAAATTAGCTGAAGAGTAGGAGCTTCCCTGTTCAACATAAAATAATAAATTGTTTATGAGGTGACAGGTCTGAAGAACGAAATCTCTTAACAGAAAGGAATGGAAGTGTTCAAAGTCTGTACTCTATCAACATTAGGAAAAAGCTCTGTGAATGCAGTGTGAAAGAGGGAAAAGCTGGTAACATGCATTTTTATTTATAGCATGTAGCTTTAGCAGACTCTTAAGATAAGAATTATGTCAAAACTAGTGGTTATTTTTAATGACCTGTTTTTTTCTACATCTTACCACTTTCCCATTTTTCTTTATTTTGGTCCCTTGACTTGGTATCTGTGAGTGGAAGTGACTGATGATCTTACAACTGGTGCTTTTATGTCAGACACAGTCAGTAAACTGGTGATTTAGTTACCCATGAGACTTGGAAGCTTCTTTGCTTTTGCAATGAAAAACTATCCTTTTTTTCTTGACAGGAGCATGCAAAAGAATGGCAGATTATCACCTGTCATCTAAGCTATTATATGAAGTAATTGCTGGTGTAGCTTGATTGCTGGTGATTGGTGAGACAGTAAATTATGAGTAAGATAAAATACTGTTGCAGAATGACCTGAATCATAATTAAGAAATAGTAAGAAAATACATTTCCAACACAGTCATATGCAAGTAGTCTTCTATCATTTATATTTCAAAAAATGATGAAATGGTGAGGATGTCAGAGGTAGCTTCCCCCACATGAACCTCTAACATAATTATGAAAAAAATGGCAAACTTTTCCTTGACTCTTTGAAAAAACAGATATAAAACTGATCTTACCTCTGTGAATGGCATTGTCAAAACCATAATGAAATTGTCTCTCTGGTCTATTTCCTTTTAGAGAACAGTTCAGAAATGTCAAAAAGGTTGAAAAGAAAGAACACCCCAATGGCACAGAAGCTGTAAAACATGTCTAAAAGGAGAGAGTAGGAGAATTATATGTTCCTTAAATAAACAGATGGGAAAAACACCCATCAAAAGCATGTTCATTTTCAAGAGCTCAAAGTTGGAATTTAGACTAGACAATTATAGCCTTAAAATAAAGTCTTTTAGATTAGATATTAGGAAGAAATTCTTCACTGAGAGGGTAGTTAGGCACTGGAATAGACTGCCCAGAGAGGTGGTGGAGTCACCATCCCTGGAGGTGTTTAAAGAACGAATAGATGCAGTGCTTGAGGATATGGTGTAGTGGTTAGAGAGGATATGGTGTAGTGGTGTAGTGGTTAGAGTGATGCTAGGAGAAGGTTGGACTTGATGACCCTGGAGGTCCTTTCCAACCATAACGATTCTGTGATTCTGTGATATTTTGGGTGCTCCTAATCTCTTTTCCTGTCACTGGCTATTGTTGATGTTTCACATACTGTTGCATCTCGAGAGACTCCTGGCCCACTATTGGCAAACAGGATTCAGATGCTTGCACTATTTGTTCCTGTTCCTGCCTTTTTAAGAACTAGAGACACTTATCTTTTTGCCAGAACAGTTTAACTTGATGTTGAGTTTGATCTTAAAGCTTTGATGTTTGTTTTTGTGCAGTAAAGCAGTAGGAAGCAACTGTTGTTTAGTGCTCATGAGACAATCATGCAGTGAAGTCAACTGTCTAGCAATGTCAATCCAAGAATTGAAACTACAGTTCTGCTCTTTAGCTATGATGTGACTTCCTCATGCACTTTGTGCATCTTCCTACTGCATATCATTTTCTATGTCTGCCAAGAAAGTATTAATAATTAACTGTAATCATATATCAAGCACTGAACTTCTCTTAATAGTTATGATCTATGTTCAGTTCATACTAGTTCATACTAGACACATATACTGTGTGTCCTTTAAAAGATGTTTTGGGACATTTCAAAGTCTACAAGTCACCATCAGAGGTATAGGTGTTCTCATTAGTCCTTTGAAGAACAAATGTCTTGGTCACTAATTGTTTATCTTGCTACTTAGCAGTCATATACTCAAGCTCTTATTTCTTCATTTGCACAGCTGTAGTAATCGAACATCATATTTTTAAGCCTGCTTAATACTGCCTTTGCCTACAGCTAGGAGGATACAATATTTTAACACTGATGTGCAGCTATTAGAAGATTTACATGTTCACTAGACAGAGCTTGACTCTCCCATTGTAAGACTGCCTTAACCTCCAGAAATGAGTCTTTATCTACCTAGGTGAAAGAATTTTAATTGCTGCAATAAAAGCAAAATAACTTCAGTGTGAGAGATGGGAAGCCTCTACTAAAAATATGCCAAAACTCAGTGTTGTGCTGAATCTCCTGGCAAGTAGGACCTAGGGGTTCAAATTACCTTTGGCAAAGGAAGAATTCAAACTAGTTTGTTTTTCTAATTACTTGACTAATAGCATGTGGAAGAGGGGGCATAATTTCATCTGATGGGCTTGACCTGGATCACCCATCTTAATCAAGGCTAGTGTTGCCTATGAGTGAATTCTGAGGAGGTAATTATCACCTTTTATTAGATTTTTCTAAATGATTCTCTGCTTACTGTGCTGTTTTCCTGTGTGCTTGAGTGAATCCTGCCCTTTTGTGAACTACGTTGATAGCTGAGGCACTGAGAACATACGCCCTGTAGTAAGCATTTAAAATTCAGGATTTCAAACATCTCTGTCTCTCTTGAGTAGCTCTCAGCCTTGGTTCCCTGCCAATAAAACACCACAAATTGTTTTCATGGAAACTATAACAGTTAAAGTTTGGAGGCCTGGTAGAAACTAACCGGGTGAAACTTTAGGACCTTAGGTGACAGATGAACAGACTCAGTCCTCCAGTGTTTGACGCAAATGATAGGTGATATGCAATGTGCCACACAGAAAGAGTGTTCTGAAAGGTTTTGTTCTCTGTCTGGAACATAATAACAAGATACTCAGTGACACTAAAAATGAAAAGTACAACACAGCTTTGTAAAACATCCGTTTTTCAGGAATGCACTGTGGCCAAGAATTTTTGAGTAAAAAATGGGTAGATGATAAAATAGTTATGTCATGTTTTGGGGGGTGGATATTATACTGCACTTTGTACTGAAGTGAGTTTCTGTTAGAACTGAGTACACTAACAGGCTTTAGTGAGCCTGACCAGCTTCATCTATAGTCTTCACCCATTGGAAACCTCACCACTGGGGTCTCAGACCCATGGCTGAGGGGCTCTGTCTTTGCTCAGTATTGGGCCTTAAGACCCTGTCTGAGAGATGTTTTCAGAATGCCAGTTTCCAGTCCAGCCACAGCCTGTACCTGTCCCTGCCTATGGTCCCTGTTGATCCAGATCCTTTCATGTAGATTCCTTTTGCTTTTTGTGGAAGCATGTATTACTAGCAACAGCAAAATGGTGTCACCTAAAGCTAGCACCCTGGAAAGATCAGACACCTTTTTAAAATCTTTTGGGTATAAAATCATCAAATTAACTTACTCATTTCAAGAACATCAAGTTTTCATATCCTTTTGCATTACATACCAATAGTCTTTTCCATTCTGTTACAGAACTGATTCTTTGACCACTGATGGTCTTAAAATTAGTTTGTCTAATTGAGCTTCTAAAACACAGATGAAGGAAGTGGTGAGACAATAGTTTTCTTTCTTGAAGCTCTAGCATGCCATAATGTGATTTGAGATAATAACTGAAATGGAGGGTAAACTGAAGTAATTATCCACATAGCACTTTTGCCAAATCTTGGTTGTAAACCTCATTATCAAAATATTTCAATGGCAAAAACCTGAGCTGTAGATGTTTCCATTTACTTAGCTGCTCCCAATAAAAAATACCCAAATACCATTTTATTGTATTAGCTTATTTTCAAATATATTGCATACCTTAAAAATAACTATGCAGAGGGTTACTGATTCACAGAACCACCTTTCCCCTCCACTTCCTGAAGCACAGATTCTAAATAGTGATTAGTAAGTTATAACAATGTTGACATAATTGTAAAAACTGCTCTCTCTCATCTCAAACAAATCTGTTAGGCAAAGAATTAAGAAAAATAAATCTGGATTATTTATAGTTTGTTATTTACAGCATCTCTGCAATCAGAAATTCTTCCACTGTTTCCTTGCAGTCAGGGTCAGGTGGAAGATTGGGAGGGGAAGATCACACCTTCCTTATGAGCCACCAAGAATGTGAAAATAAGAACAGGTTCTCTATCGTAGACTGAGGTGGGTAGGAATGAAAAAGCAGTCCTGTGGCAGCCTGCAGCAGGAGCCAAACTTGAGCCTGAACTGCATTAGCACATTTGATGCAGATAGCATGTTCAAAGCCAAGCCTTTGAGCTCAAGGCAAATTTTGCTATGTCAACCTCAAGGACTACTGGAAGATGATTCGACTGAAGAGATTGGGTTCTTCTTATATGAATGTAGGAGAGAAAGTCTTGGGTTTTTTTCCCATTCAAAAGTAATCTGTCATTTAATTTATCTAACAGAACAGTACTGAATTTTCTATTGACAGATTTATCCTGTTCTAATGTGTTGAATGTGTCCCAGTAAAAAAAGTTGCATTAAAGGCTCAAAAATTCTGATGTCTGTTGATATATTAACTTCAGAAAAGTAGCAGGAAGCAGTTCTACCTCAAAGTTGTGACTGACTTGGAATATCATTGATCAAACACAATACAAACCTAGGTCCAAAGTGTCTGTAACTGACCATAGTAGCTAAGAATTTATAAACCCCTAAGATATTAATCCTCTGAACAGCATAACACAAGCAAAGTGATACCTTATGATTCTCAGATATGGGACTAGGCTGGAGAAAGATGGCAATGTTTTCAGAAGTAAAAGTAACTTGGGCCAGTTCCTCAAAGATATTTCAGTATCCAAGGCTGTAAATTACCATCTAATGGTAGTGTACGTAAAGCAGTTACATGCCTAGCTTTATAATATGCCCATGCAGGTTTTTAGAATATCTGGCTCTTCAGTGTGTAGCAGCATATGCACATATCAGAAGTGTGAGAATGCAATGAGACAACAGAGATGAAAAAATCAGTAAAGCTGTAGTGAGAATAGTATTTGCTTTTACTGTCAATGAGAAATCATATTGAAGGTCCTTTAAAAGTTTTATTTGTTTACTCAAGTGAAGAGCAGCTTTTCCAGTTTAACCCTACTGACAGTCACTACTGTTGTATACTAGCAGTCCCTTTTGATTTACAGACAAATCCCACATGAAATATAGTCCCATAGTATTGCAGAAACCTGTAGTAGCAAAGGAATCTTAGAAACTGAGTCCCTTATACACATCCAAAATTTTTATTCACCTCCTCTAATCCCCCACAAACTGGATAAGAAACCTGGAAATCGAAATTAAATGTAAACTCTACTAAATTGGTCTAGAGTCTTACTCAGATCCATAAAGCTGAATAACATTCTATTAACTTCACTGACTTCCTTTTGTAGTTTGGGTTTTGCCTTCTCTGAATATAACTAAAAAAATCCTCAGAATGAAAATACAGAGTGTTTTCATTGTGGTAAAATAATTAGATATATACAATCCTTTTTTTAATGTGTTGATTCATTTTGCATATGGCAAGTGTCTTGTCATGGGTTCCCACAACAGATACATATTTCTTAGTGATGCTTATTTCTAATCACTGTGTTCTTGGTTAAGCACATATTTTCTCTTGCCTGCCTGACTGCAAGTTTTCTAATATTTAAAGATCACTTGTCACATTTGGAGACTATTTTGTTGCAAGAACTGCAAGAAATTTAGTCTTCCTCTGATGTGTTCATCCTTAATCCTTTCAATACAGTGTCATTTCCTTCTTGATTTGAACCTTTTCAGAAAAAAGACCATGTGATTTTTTTTTTAATATAAACATTTAGTTGTCCATTAATTGTGTGCAACATTATATTCAGTGCATTTTCATTTAAGATGTTAATGAATGGTACAAAAGCTTCCCTTTTCTCCTAAGAATTCATTTTATGTATGGTCAGAATCAGAAGAACAAGAGGAGAGAGGAAAATCCATGCATAATTTACTCTTTATTAGCAATATTCAAAATTTACCAAGCTCATTTCTTGTAAGCTCTGATTTGCTTGAGATTTTTTTTTACCTCTGTGGTCCTAGATGTCTGTAAAAGCTATTTTAAAAATTTTTAAAAATTCTTGCCTCATAAAGAAATACTATCCACTTTCTTAGAGAACTGGCTCTTCCCTTGCTGATACTGTGGTTTTTCCCCTCTAATGGCAAGAAGCTTTGGTTCAGGGACAGTCCTGATATGGCAGGTTTGTTGCTTGAATTCTGAGACAAAATGCATACTTCTGACTGGACACTGTATTGTGGGTAGGTTTTACATACGGGGTATATAGCTTAGAAAGCTGAAATGCTATGGTTTGCTGTCATAAGAGATGACATATCAAAACTTTGCAGCTGAGATTCATACCCTGGGGCAGGGCAAGGAGGGAGCAGGGAGAACATGGATTATATAGCTAAGTCTCTGAATTTCCCAAGATGCCTCATAAGTAAATTTCAATGGAGCTGAAAATAATTACCACACTAAGAGTTCTTGTTTTAGTATTTCTTCTTGCTCAAGTTTTTGATCTAGAGCATGGTAATATGCAAATTAGTACTTTGCAATGAGATGATCTATGATCATGAAATAGAATTAACTTGATATTTTTATGCTAGAGTGTCCTATAGAGTCCTCAAGCCGTATAAAAGATGAATGAGTTACCAGCACACTATGCTTTTGCTCCTTCTTATTTAGTTCACTTTTGTCCTTGGAATTCCATTTCCTTTGTTGTTGTTGTTGTCTATAATATCTAACATAAATTCAGCTATCATCCTAGTTATGTACACTTTTGCTGTGGCCTTTCTGACCTCCATGAAACAGTGAAGAGAATAAATTCCTTCCTTGTACTGCCTATCTATTTTTTAAAACTGCAATCTCATTTATTCTCATGAGGTGCAAACATTTGTTAATATGACTTAATTCTGCATGTGTGGCTTAAATAGTTTTGCTTGCATAAGGCATGCTTGCCTTTTTTAATACAGGAAAGCAAGTATCATGTTTCATGGTTAGACATATTGTTTGTTGTTAGAAATATATTGAAAAGAGAAACAAAATCATTAATGTAACTTAACAGACAAACGGAAAACTACATAGTTTGCATGTTGCAAATGAGAGGATTTATCTTGTAAGAGCTAAAGTTAATGGAAGGTTATGAAACTTCTGATTAGAAGTATCTTGTTCATCAGGTTACTACTGAACTGCAGGAAGCATAAGATGATAAATCAGCATTTTAGATTATCGACGTTTGGAAAGAATTATTTGTACAATGTTTTTCTGATAGCTGGCAAGAGAAAAATTATATCCATATTTGTATATTTCTCTTACTAATCTCACAAACAGAGAAGTATTTATATTATGCTATTTTTTCCACAGAAATGCTCGTGCCCAGTTTACTCAATAGAAATGCCTCCTGATAACAATTTATTTTTAATTTTTTCTTTATTGTGTGTTGTGACAATTCTACATTTATATTAATATATAACCTCTACATTTGAGACATCTTACAGTTTTTGCCAACTTGAAAAGTTCTATTCAATTTTATTCTGTAAGAAATATTTATAAATAATGGTGCTTAACTGGAACATACCCATGATTAGTTGCATAAACCAAGCTGGAGGCTGTTACTATGAAATACCAGAGAGAACATAAACTATGAGTTAGAGGATACTATAATAAAAATGGCATAAAAATAAGTGTAAGAGTGTAATGACAGACTAAGAATACCATAATTCACATTGCCAAAGGTTTCTGACAAAGAAATATGAGAGTGAAAGAACAACCAAAATGTAGGTTTATATTTCATTCATATTACAAGATATTTTCACAGTGACATAGAAATTAGTTTTTCAGAATTTCATAACATCATCTAGAAACACGGATAAGGTCACAGAAATGTGGTTGGATATTAGATATAATAAGTATTGGACAAGTAACTCTTACTTTATACTGAATGTATGAATTTTAATAATTTAAATCAGTTAGTAGATATTAAAAAATACAGAAATTCTTTCATGAACAGAATACCTATTCATGAACAGAATACCTGTTCATGTACCTGTGCATACAGAAGCATATGCTCCCTGTGTCTCACTATGGTTTGTCAACCTACCTATCAAATTAATTGAGCAAATTGCTCAGAAACTGGAAAAGGGGGATAGGAAGAAAATTCATGTGATTTTGGAAGCTGTTTCTATTCGTGCTTGGTAGAAATTATTTCACAAGGTATTTGCATGGCTGCAAAAAAAATCTCAAACTTCTTTTGGAGTTTTTCCTCAGATTTGCAAGACATGGTTACAATGTCCGAATAAAAAAAACATTTAGATCATTTAAAAAAACCCCAACCCTTACAACAATTAACATGCAGAATGATGCAATTATGAAATCTACAGGTCTTAAACTTTAGTGTTCTATTTGCTTTCCTGTAAGAACTTTCATGTAACTGTCTTTCTTAGATTTAAGGTTTCATGTGAGTTTATAATTTTATACATTACAAAAAACAAGTGACAGAAAATGAAAAGTAGTGAAAAACCAAAGTATTTTAAAAGCACTTGGAAGAGAACAGAAAAACAATAGTCATCATGAATCTATCAGGAACAGGTTTTGTCAAAAGTCTAATTAATATTTGACGTGTCAATTGGCCTTGTAAGTAAGGGATGTCCAATCTTGTCTTAACTGTCAATAATCACGTTACAAGTTCATAAGCAATTTGAGGAAACATCTTGAGAAAAACTACAGTGCAAGTAGAGAGCTCCTTGGGAAACCATGTTGAAAGATTTACTGGGGTTTCAGAAAAACTAGAAGATTTATGGCTTAGTTCTTAGTCTGGTAATGGTAGACGATTTCATAAATAATCTGACCAATAGAATAGAGACTACAGGCCTAATTTCAGACTTTGGAACAGTTTGTGTGGGCTGAAGTTCAAGGTTTTAAATACACAATCCTGGAAAAATCAGAGATAAGGGTTAAAGAAACAAAAAACCCCTCTTACTTTATTTAGCACAGCTACAAAATATAGATATAGGAATGTTCAACTGTATTCAGACTACAAATGAAATGAAGGACTAGGTAGCAGTTGTGCAGAAAGGTTTCTGAGGTTTTAGAAATGACCATAAGCTAAACATTAATCAAAGCCACCATAATACTTAAAAAATAGTACACCTCATATTTTGTTGCATGAATAGAAGCACAGGCTGCAATGTTTATAACATCACCCTTCTGTTTTGCCAAGCAAAATGAAGTGGTCTTTTCTTTTTTTTTTTTTCTTTTTTTTTCTGTGAAGTATAAAAAAAGCAAAAATGGACTTAAATTGCAGCCAGGATGTCAAGTTAGACACTAGATAAATTTTTCTATCTCTAAAGTTAGCAAGAAATGTAATAGATAGCCTGGGCAGGCTGTGGATTTCTCTGTCATTAAAGGCCTTTAGAACAGATGGTGAATATCTGATAGGAGTGATGTAGCAATACCCAATCCTCTCTTGGGATAGAAGGATAGATTAAATGACCCCTTGAGGTTCTCTCAGCTTCCCCTGCCCTCTTTTTCTTTTCAAGTCTAGAATACATTACAGTGCATTAAAATTTCCTATACACTTTCATTACTGAAACTATGTTCTGCATGGAGAGAAACAAGGTAAAATCTCTAGTTTTCTCGCCAGTATCCCATTGCTGTAGAACATTCTCCTCTTCCTGAAGACAAGAAAGGAGACATTTATTTTCCCTAAAAGTATTGGATAGACTAAGGGATGGATGTGTCACTATGTCAGGTCAACTAACGCTTCTCTGTCAAACAACTTCTGGCACATTGAGACTAGGGAAGAATGCACATCCAATTTTGAAAAGCATGCAATAAGTACACTTTTCAAAGCCTATGGTATTTCAGAAAGTGTATCAGTATTGTTACACTCCAGCATAAAATGTTCATAGGTATTGGAGTTACTTCAGCTGGTCCTCCAACGTGAGAAGTGTTTGTCTGCCTTTTTTTCCCAGGAGCTGCTTTCTGTGATATTCTTACTAAGTCAAACAATGCAGGAAAGAACAAGTGAGTGTCCAAATACCAAAGCAATATCCAACTAAATAGGAATTCAGCAAATGTATTCAGATAGATTGAAAAAGGATTTTGAAGTAAAGGTAAGCTTTGGAGACAGAATAATATATTTTGGATTAACGGACACTGACTCAACAATTTAAGTATCTTCTATTTCTTCCTCTATGTCTGATGAGCTGTATTCGGATTTTCAATGTGAATATTCTCCTTTCCTCATGTTTAACTCAAAATCAGCAAATGAAATTTTGGGTTTATATGTTGCTTTTCAAGGGAAGGTGTGTAAAACATGAAGTTTATCAAATCTTCTTATATTTTTTTGTCTTAGGGTAGAGAAATTTAAAATTGTAATATATTAATGTTCCAGTCCTTTGCTGTTCACTGTTTCATT
>VZZY01011076.1:0-36137 GCA_013400335.1 Eurystomus gularis | reverse complement strand
GAAAAGCTACAAGCTGCTGACGTCACTGGAAACAGTCCAGGTCTGCCGGTCGGACATCGTCGCCGTTCCACGGAGACCATCACCGAACGCCGAAAGGACACATGCACGCACACACACGCACCATCCACACATACAGGTCGTATCTTGACATAATTAAGTCCTTATTTGCCCTTATCTCTAGGTGGGTGAGAGAGGGAGTGAATGGGTGGGCGTGGTGTTCTTTAATATTGTAATATTTCCATAGAGTAAATAAGGTTTTATTTGAATATATTTAGTAATAAACTTGTTAGATACTCTTTCGGTCTCCGTGTCTGCTTGCGAGCTTGGTGGAGAGATGTCCCAATTTACCCTCAACCCTTCTCCCTTTGGGAGGTGGTCGGACCCCTGCGCGCCCGACCGCGACACTGGGTTACTAAGTTACGCTTTCCTATGTTACATGATGCCAGCAGAGACCCATGACTGCACAACTCTCTTAGTCATATCAGGGTTGCATACACCTCTGTATATTTTATTTAACTAATGTGCTGTATTTAATACACTAAGAAAAGAAAAAGAGATAACTGAAAAAAGGAAAGAAGAGAGCATAAATGATTTTGCTTTAGTTTCCCAAGAAACTAAAGTAGCAGAGGAACAAGCTAGAGAGCTGCTATACAGCAAAAGAATTATCTAGCAGCTGGGAGAAAAGAGGTCTGGGAGTGTGAGTGTTTCTTTTGGCTAGGGAAGAAAGAGTATATGGATTGAGAAGAAACTAAACTGAAACTGGACTATTTTACTAACCTTTAACCGGAACAATGTGAGCCTCAGTATATGTTAATTAACTTTAGTCTGCTATTAGCAGTAGCATGGGGGCATCGTAATAAACTTAAAATATTGTAAATACCATTTCTCATTGATGCTGCAGGCAGATGTATGTACAATGATACAAGTGTATCAGTATTTATATAGATAGATAGATAGATAATTGGCATATTGGAGTTGTTTCTGTTGAATATTTAAAAACAGACAGATTCAGCATATTGAACAGCTAGCAATTTGCTGGTAGAATAGATGCAGTTACTGGTAATTTAAAAAAAAAATATCCAAAATTTTTCAGGACAAAGAGCTATTGTGATAATTTAAGAAAATCAGATTTTTTCAGTACAAAGTGCCTATATTCTTTGAAGGTGGGTTTACTAATTATGGATGTAGAAGTCTAACCTTGTCATAGCTTAACTCCAGCAGGCAACTAAGCCCCACACAACCACTATGTTACCACCCCACCCCCTCCAGTACGATGAGGAGAAATGGAAGGCTAAAAGTGAAAAAAATCATGGATTGAGATGAAGACAGTTTAAAAGACAAAGCAAAAGCCATGCATGCAAGCAAAGCAAAAGCCATGCATGCAAGCAAAGCAAAACAATGAATTCATTCACCACTTCCCATCGGCAGGCAGGTGTTCGGCCATCTCCAGGGCTCCATTACATGTAACAGTTCCTTGGGAAGACAAACACCATCACTCCAAATGTCCTTCTCTTCCTTATTCTTCCCCAGCTTTATATGCTGAGTATAACGTCATATAGCATGTAATATCCATTTTGGCAGTTGGGGTCAGCTGTCCCAGCTGTGTCCCCTCCCAACAGCTTGTCCACCTCCATCCTACTTGCTGGTGGGGTGGTACGAGGAGCGGAAAAGGCCTTGACTCTGTGTAAGCACTGCTCAGCAAAAACTAAAATATCCCAGAATTATCAACACTGTTTCCAGCACAAATGCAAAATATAGCTTCATACTAGCTACTCTGAAAAAAATTACCTCTATCCCAGCCCAAAGCAATGTAAGCCTTAAGAATAGTTTGTTTGGAAGAGTATAGAAGCACTTCTAGTATGTGAAATACAATTTAAATGGTATGCATTCTGTTACATGATACTACTCTGATGCTGTAAGATGGAAACCCCTTGATTTCATATCTTAAAGTTCAACATAAATTTAACCAATTATTGCATGTATCTTTCCTCTTTCATTTCTCTGAATCTCTAAATTTCAATATTTTGCTGTCGTGTTCTGCCTCCTGAATTTAAAACTGAAATATTTCAACGGAGCTAGAAACCATGAAAATTATCCACATTACTCTCTGGCTGATAGCTCTGCCACACTTTGAAATAGCTGAATTCCCAGTGTGCCAGTTGTCACTCCAGTCAGCAGCAGAGGCATTTATTTCTGTACTCAGGCTGTAGCACATTTTAATGATTCTGAAATACAAGAAGACATGCAAAACTGATTTGGCATTCCATGCCCTTAAGCAAGCCTATTATCCATGTTGTGAAAACAGCGAGTTAGCATTTTTGTTGTAATTATTTGAGCTGATTATGTATTATGTTTCTACTCAGAGGCATTTTCTTCCAAAGCGGTTTATGCAATTACTAGCTGAGAAAAGGCAAAGCAACACTCTAGAGGCATCTGCCTTAAGATAGCCTCGTGCAAGTTTCCCTTTGACAGAGCTGACAGGCTTTATCATTGAAAAAAGCACACAATGTGCCTATTGTGTGGCTCAGATAACAGTGATAGAGGACTGTCTGTGAAATAAAACATTTTCTTTTTTGACACTAAACTGATGATTTTATTAATAATTAAGCTATGAATGTTTATGCTGAGCAGGACTATGACACTAGTGTCATCCAGAGATTTAAAAGGTAATATTTTCATTAAGCAGTCGGTTCCCTACAGTAATGACCACTGCTTCAATAATCCACATTTCCACGCATACAGATGTCGATGAAATAAAAAGAATCCCATGAGT
This sequence comes from Eurystomus gularis, assembly GCA_013400335.1. Lineage (NCBI taxonomy): Eukaryota > Metazoa > Chordata > Aves > Coraciiformes > Coraciidae > Eurystomus > Eurystomus gularis. The sequence goes on along the minus strand of VZZY01011076.1, from coordinate 33,364 downwards.
GTCATTTTCATAAAGAAATGCATCTGCAACTGTTAGGAAGAAGCATGCCTACTGCAAAGCTCGTATTTCCTTTCTCAATTAGGTCCATTGTAAGACTTTTGTTCTACCTTTTCTTCGTACTGGTCTAAGTGAAGAAAAATGCTGGAGAGACTTGCAGTGAAGCTGGCTTGCTGAAAAATGCAACAGTTGCACTGCTGAGTGAAAAGGGCTGCAGTCCCAATGTCTGATATTAATTTAGCAAAGGCTCCTTGTTGGGACCTGTAGCACAGGGATGGGGACATCTGCTTTCCTTTCTCCTCCAAGGATGAGGGGGGCTTGCTCACTCTGCAGAAGGAAGAAGCCCCCATCAATGTAGAAGAACAGACGGTGAGATGGATTAAGAACTGGCTACACGATAGAGCCCAAAGAGTGGTCATCAATGGTGCCAAGTCCAGCTGGAGACCTGTAACTAGTGGAGTCCCCGAATGATCAGTGCTGGGTCCGGTCCTGTTCAACATCTTCATCAACGACCTCAAGGAAGGGACAGAGTGTCTTCTCAGCAAGTTTGCTGATGATACAAAACTGGGAGGTTTGGCTGATACACCTGAAGGCTGTGTGGCCATTCAGCAGGATTTGGACAGACTGGAGAGCTGGGCAAAGAGGAACCTCATGGGATTCAACAAGAAGAAGTGCAGAGTCCTGCACCTGGGAAGGAGTAACAAAATGCACCAGTACAGGTTAGGAGGCGATCTGCTAGAAAGCAGCTCCGTGGAGAAGGACCTTGGAGTCCTGGTGGGCAGCAAGTTATCCATGGGACAGCAATGTGCCCTTGTGGCCAAGAAAGCCAATGGTATCCTGGGGTGCATTAAGAAGAGTGTGTCCAGCAGATTGAAGGAGGTCCTCCTCCCCCTCTACTCTGCCCTAGTGAGACCTCACCTGGAGTACTGTGTTCAGTTCTGGGCTCCCCAGTTCAAGAGGGACAGAGATTTACTTGAGAGAGTCCAGTGGAGGGCTACGAGGATGATTAGGGGACTGGAACACCTGCCTTATGAGGAAAGGTTGAGAGACCTGGGGCTTTTTAGTCTGGAGAAGACTGAGAGGGGATCTAATTAATGTGTCTAAATAGATGAGGGCTGGGTGTGAAGAAGAAAGGGGCAACCTCTTTTCACTTGTGCCCTGCGATAGGACAAGGGGCAATGGATGCAAGCTAGAGCACAGGAAGTTCCACCTCAACATGAGGAGGAACTTCTTTACTGTGAGGGTTACAGAGCACTGGAACGGGCTCCCCAGAGAGGTTATGGAGTCTCATTCTCTAGAGACTTTCAAGACCCGTCTGGATGCGTTCCTGTGCAACTTGCCCTAGATTCTATGGTACTGCTTGGCAGTGGGGTTGGACTTGATCTCCAGAGGTCCCTTCCAACCAATATGCTATGATTCTATGATTCAATGTCATTAAAGAAGGATTGAGCTAGATAGGTCCACACAAGGAACTGGCCCAGCTGTGTAGCTGGGCGAGCAGGATAGGACAATTAGGTGGCTGCTGCAAAGCCTGAGCAGATGCAGCTTGTTACCACCCGCTTGGGTAGAGCACAAACTGTGAATGGGGGAAGAAGTGATTGTGTGACTGCTGAACTGCTAGAATGGTAGATCCACACCTATGGCCATAAGCAAGGGTGAAAAGCAGCAGTTAGCACTGGCAGAGGATGTTGCCATAAAGGGACTAACTTAGAGTAGGAGAAACCTGTGGGATCTGCTGATGTTGGGAGCAATGGCCCAGTACCCACAAGGACCACAAAAACAGCAGGACCAGAGCCAATGGCAGGACTCCAAAGAGGATATGTCCTTACTGACAGAAAGAACAGTAGAAGTAGTATATGGCCCCAGCTTTGATCCCACTGTAGACTGTCAATCACTTGTAGAATAAACAGAAGGAAATAAGTGAAAAAAGCACCCATGGTAAGGAGCTGGTCTTTAAAGTGCCCAAAACCCTGGACTGATAGTATAAGAGGTTGTTCAAGTGACCTGTCAAATGAGTGAAGCCTTACTGGATGACAAAGAGGGGTACAATGCAACTCAACAAACGATCGAAAAAGTTCAAAGGGCACAAAATGTAATCCAAAAAAAGGATAGTTCCATAGTTGACTAGGTCAGGTGTGGTTGCCCAGAGCACTTGACTCTAAGTATGAAGCCCTCATACACACCGGTGTCCAATGCACCCTATTGCTCTTGAACCAAATGGAAGGGAAGCTTGCTGTCAGCACCGGAATGATTGGGTGTGTGACCTAGGTAGTGGTCATGCATAGACAAATTAGTCTTGATGATAATCAGTAGAAACACATGCCCATGTCAAGATGTGGTGGGTCTTTTGAAGATCCTGCAACAACATGTATTGACAATAAAGCCTGACAATTGGAAGCAGTGTCAAAAGAGTTGGGATGCTGGAACTCCCATTAAAATTCAGAAGCATTGTCTTAAGCAGTAAGGGGTTGTAATATACGCCCATTCCCTCTGCAGCTGTCCTGCATGTTCCACAAGAAAGCCAAATGAGGAGTGCTGGCTGAGGACAGAGTCCTGAAATTAAGTGATCCCACCTTTTTCTGCTGCTGTCTCAGTCATGCTCCGGCTGCAGTACTAATGGGAAGCAAAACAAGTGAAATGAATGTGGCAAATATGCGCTTCTCCCGTCCCATAGCAGAGTAATATAAACCACAGTTTCCTTTCATCTGATTCACCTGGAATCCATCACCCTCAGGGAGGAAACCGCCCCAGCACTGGTCTGGATTCAGAAGACCTCAGCAATGCAAAGTGCCTCAGAATACCTTCAGTATGCCAATGAGATCATTCCCTGTGGACAAACAGAAAAAGAACAACAAACTAAGCCACATGACCCAAACAGAGCTGCTGAAGCACTACTCTAAGAGGAAATATCATCTGATAGCCAAAAATACCCACATTCACTGCTGGCTCATGCAAACTCCAGAGTGGACAAGTGCTTTGGAAAGCAACATAGTGGAGTCCTTTCTCTTGTGGCTAAACTGAGTGGATCAGGAGAATTCAGACAGTTTGCAGAAGCCAGAGCTATGCACTTACTCCTAGAAGTGTCTGAATGGAAAAAGTGGCCCACAGATTATATCCAAAGTACAGATTACTGGACAGTAGCCAGTGTGTTGTGGGAGTAGACAAAACAGTGGAAGAAAACACAGATGGAAACACTGAGATAGACCCATCTGTGCAGAAGAAGTACAGCCACCCACCAAATACAACCAAGTCTTGTTAGTCAAGTGAACATTACAAGCAAGCCTGTCTCAGGATTTACATATATACAGGGCTGCAACTGTCATAAATTCAACATTAACTCCAGCTCTGAAAAGGAAGGTGTAGAGTTTGTGAGAGGTATACATTCATTTTATAATATTAACCCGATTGTCCAGTCCTCAGGGATGAAGTGTAGGGTTTATGATGAATGCAAAGATTTGGAAAGTAATTCATGGACGTAATCAGTATGAACAACTCAGTCTCCACATCATCAATTCAGTTTCAAACCACAACAAGGATACTGAAGAAAACTATAACCAAAATTTTCTCACAGTATTAAAAGTGAAATTACTATTGTGAGAATATGCAATGAAACAGTCTTCAAAATCCATAAGGAAAAATATTGAATATTATAGCTTAAAGTCAGTAACAAGGTCAAAGCCATTTCTTCATTAGCTGGTGATGTAGAAGAGCTGGCCTTGAAAACAGTTACAAAGGTATTTTTTCTGCTCTGGCAAGTTTTTGCATGTGATATCCTCTCCTCATAGACTTCTTTAAAATAAAATGTGTTAGCAAGATGCACATCTTATTAGATTGCCTGGAGGAAAAAAGATATTGGAGTCCAATTAATAATGAAAAGCCTTATTTGATTTTAAAATATGACCAGGAAACAACATGTTCTGGTCTGTCATCAGTGACTGAGGTTTGTAGTGAAACTTATGACATGTAATAACCTTCCATTGTTTTCTTAAGTTACTTATTTGGGGGGAAATGTACAAAAAATTGCACAAAAAATTGCTTTTCCTTGCATTATTTCAAAATCAGTAGTATAGATGACTGTCATTGTCCAAAATGAGAATGGAGTGAAAAGAAAACTTTAAAAGTTAATAGTATATTGAATGTCCAACAATGCATTTAATAAATTAAACTTTTGTTTACAAGGTAATTAAATGCAATTGGATTTGATGGTTCAGATAAAAAAAAATAAATTCGCTTTTTGGTTCTCTAAATATCTTTTTATTAGAAGTATCAAGTAAAGATTTGAAAATACATCTTACACAGCAACATATATAAATTAAAATACTTTTCAGCATGCAATTCCATTTCTTAAATCATTTTAGGCTATATAATGATGTAGCTAGACAAGATTTTGGAAGATAACTAGTGACTGAAATTATGCCATTATTTGGACTCCTAGTTGATTTTCTTTTAAAGGACTTACCTTAAAGTGTATTTAATCATTACTTTCTGAAAATGGGCCTGTTTCATATATTTCCACTTAATTTGAGCATACATGACTTGGGGTACCTAGAAATTGCATATTGCTTCTGAGCTCTTGAAGATTGATACACGTGAACGTTACCAAATGATGAAGGAAGGAAGGGAGAGAGAGATGGTGATAAGAAGAGATAAGAAAATAACTATTAGTCTTTCCAATATTTTTTTAAGACAAAGAAGATTTATTCAGATATACTGGTGAAAAATATCCAATGATGTGAGTGAATTTTAAGATAGTTTTTAAAAAAAATTGTAAGATTTTCTTTGACCTAGACTACTGAGACAACGAGGAAGCAAAGAGAATAGGTAATTCTGTGTAGTCTGATTCATGTCAGCAGATCATGTAACCCCTTACTGGTTAGCCCACAAACAGTAATGGTGCCTGATATGGACGAGGCAGTTTGTGCTGTTAAGGACTGAAGAGCATTAGGATTCCAACGGTACTGAAGCTTATGAAAACGTATGTGAGAGACTCAACAGTATGCTGCATGTAGGTTCATTATAGCAGACCCTACATGAAAATCAGAACTGGAAAAGTGAATAAAAAGTTTGTGAACCAGGATACTAAAGCATGTAGACTACATTAGTTACAAGGTGATATTCAATTTCCTCTAATAGATAATAATAATAAAAAGGAATGCATTGTTCATGTTTTCAGGGCATCTCTTTATGTAAGGATGTATCTGTATGTCAAAATGTGTCTTGAAGACAATGTTTAGAAGTTAATTAATGATTGTGTCCCTAAATGAAAAAGACTGTAAAGAAAAAAAGTTGAGAACACTTCTGTAATATAATGTACTTAGCTTTTATAGTTGTTTAGCTGTTCTGCTGCTGTTCTGTAATTAATTGTGCATCCTATCTCAACTTGAGAGAAGAGTGTGGCTAGAAGTAAATTAGGTTAAACATTTTTGCCTAAAATTACAGATTCTGTATTTCTAATATGGTATTCTATATTTGAATACTAAAAATAAGTGTAACTTGTTAAATTATTATGACAGTTACCCTTCCCGCAAAAGTAAAAAATGTCAGAGGAAAAAGAGCAACTGATAAGAAGAAGAAACTGGAACATTCTGTCCCAATATCTGCATTTCTATTCTGACTGAAAGAGTATTTCTTTAAAATTTTCTAACCACAATTTTAATAATATAAAAAAGCTAAGAAAATGGTATCTCTATGTTCAACTAAAAAATCTGCATTAGTTCAACATCAAAATGATTTTGGGTTTAGCACAATAAAAGAGAGAAGAGCGTAAGAACAGTTACCTTAAGAGCTTTTTATACAATGAAAGATTTCAAATTTCTACTCAGATAATCTGCCTTTCTGTACCCCTCTGTCTTGGACAGTGGGTCAAGAGACAATTTGTTTTTATGCATGACTCCTCATAGTTCTAATTTTAACATCCAAATAATCTCCCAAACTATTAGCTATTTTTCTACTTGTTGATGAAACCATGTTGTGACAACAGAGGATCTGTGGCTGATTTCCTAAGTCATCATATTGAGCTCATCTTTTTCCTTTATTGTAAAAAATATTCAGATCCAAAATCCCCATTTGCATTTAAATTTATGTGTGATTATCACTTGTCTTCTTGAGGGGGAAAAGTCCAAAATTTACTTCTACTTGGTTTTTTATCTTCATGTTGCAGATTTTCCTGTAGTATTTATGCTGCCTATATCCTGCATCTCCAAGGACATCATGCCTTTATTTTTTTCCAAAATTAAAGCAGCGAAGCAAAAAGACCTTTCAAAAACCTCCTCACACCAAAACTAAAAGCACCAATGTTTATTTTCAATGAAAAAGCAATTCCAGTAAGAATAAAGCATTTAATAATATAAAGTTTAATTATAAATGAACAAAAGTGTAGAAGAAATCTAGTTAGTGCTATTGTCATTAGAGTGCGGTCAATCTGTGCAATGCTAAATCCTGTAGTAACTGTCTTGGAACCTTAAGGGATATCTACATTGAAAAGAAGATTGCGATCACCTTCTCTGGAGATTTTCAAGACCTGTCTGGATGCATTACCGTGAAACCTGCCCTAGATTCTATGGTCCTGCTCTGGCAGGGGGGTTGGACTTGGTGATCTCCAGAGGTCCCTTCCAACCCCTGGTTCTCTGATTCTATGATTCTATGGTTCTATGATCACATCTTTGAAACCACTCCTCAATGAGATTAATTACTACATACCTAGTTCAGAATACAAAAACAACAACAAAATTAAAATGTGTTTGGCTTCTTCTTATACTGAATGTATTAGGTAGTCTTCATTTAGTTCCTAGTGTACAGGTAGCTCTCCTATAAGAACCTAAATAAAAATCATTGGAGTGAAATATTCACAATCTGTGTCTGGCAGCACAAAATTTCCTAGTCACTGTGTATTTTTCTCTAGAGCAAGTTCAATATTATTTCTAAAATTATGGATCTATATAAGTAATCAAGTAAGCTTTCACTAATGAGGAAAATATTTATCAATCCAAACCAAAGAACTTCTTGTAATAGCCAGATAGCTATAGATTATTTTTTTTTTTAGATTTAATATATTACACTTGTGGATAGCTGTTGCATGCAGCAAGAATGATCTGATGGGCCTAGCAAGTTCACAGAGCAAAGGAAGACCTCTCTTAGTAGATAAAAATGACTAGAAATTTGAACAGGGAGGACAGTGTGGAGACATATCTGAGTGGAAGCAAAAAGGCCAGAGGATAGAGAGCACAAGTACATGAAAGAAAGAAGTAGATAAGTTCACCCAAGTGTGTTTGCCTTAGCTATAAAAGAATAATGAAACAACTGAAATAAAAGATTGGATTAATTGTTTGAGGCAGTTCCCACTCTACAAGAAGAGCACAAAGTCTGGTGACTCAAACTTTTCCATGTCATTTTATTTTATGCTTGTAATGGTTTTTGTGTTGCTAAGTGAACTCAGCAGGTGGGCATTTTTTGCATGTCTAAATAACTTTAAAATGAAAGCCTGTGCTTATTGCAAGTCTCCATTTTAAGAAGTTATTTTATTCTTTCAAGAAAAAAAGTGGTTAATACTTTTCTTGTTTCATTACTTTTGGTAGCATGAAAATTTTAATTAAGTGTGGTATTGCAGTAATCAAAGCACTAAAACAACACTGGCAGATAGAAGCTAATAAGATTTTATGTCACTCTGATCCAGAAGACAGCCCAATATCTCACTGCTTTGCCAAGCAGCAAAAATGTGGCTTGCTTTTCTTTGAAAGTACTTTACTAATTGGAAGGAATAGGAATTGATCTCATATAACATAGACTTTGTTGATTGCTGTGCACCACAATAATTACTTATAGACTGGTTTACAGTTCAGCTCAATTTTGTTGCAGGTTTGTTTGCGCAGAACAAAAAAGACAAAAGTATGGTAAGTGAAAACATCAATATAGTTGGATCAGCTGGTGAAGAAGGAGTTCCTGGGCTAAGAATTCACTTATGGTTATTGATCCATTTTTGCCTTAGTTTAAATAGCAGATGTAGTAAATAATATGGTGTAATCAGATAACAAGAACAAAAAATGGGCTTTGAGGTTCTATACACAGAGGAGCAAAACTGAAGTACAGCTGAAAAGATGACATAATCTGTCCTTTTGTCAGATAAACTTTAGTCATTCTGCCATTCAAGAAGACAGTATTCGATACAAGACCATTATAAAATTTTTACGTTTAAAGATGTGGGTATTTAAGAAGGAAGAAAGAAAAAATTCCCCAGCAACTTGGACGATATGTTATGTGGGTGTTTTCTGTATCAGTAGGGAAAAAATATGTGAGTGTAGGAACTACAGAAAATACTTTTGAGATTTTAACAATTTTTAGAAATTCTTTTTAGTTTTCATTCTAGCTGGTTTTTTTTATTCTATCTTCTTGTACTTAAGATTCATAGTTACAGTTGACTGTACAGTGACTATTCATTTGGTGTCATTCCCATTCTCTGGATAATGTACTGTGACTACAGTCAAGAATTGAGTGCATTGTTAAAATTCTGACAGAAAAATGACACTGAAATTTGTTGTTGATATTGCTTCTTTTGCTTATTGGAACACTCTAGATAGTTACCATTTATAGAACATCAATTTGAAGAGCATTGAAGGTTCATAACCGTTTTATATTGAAACATTTTTTGGAGCAGGACTTTCTCCCAGAGGAGTTGCAAGTAGATCAAATCACAAGTTAAGACACGCTAGTATTCAGAAGTAGAACACATCCTTTAGATGGAGATTTGTTGGAAGGGTTTGTATTTGACTTCATAAAACTGAAGCAGTACAACAGCAGAGACACATCCAAAATGTGTTCTATTAAAAAGGAGGAATAGTGAACTGCATCCTGAAGCTGCATATGAATTTGTATGCTACTACTTCACAAAATCATCTTTAAGAACATCTATCTTGGCTCAATTTATCCACTTTATATTGAGTACTTTAGGGCTTTTGAAGTGTAAATTCTTCCTTACAAAAGAAAAAAGATAAAAATTCTCTTGTAAAATTTCAAGACAAAAGAAACATGACAAAATATTATAGCAAATAGAACAAACAGAATCTGAGAAGTCTGGAGCACCACAAAGTATTATTCCAGTTCTGTGACTGATTTCAGAGAAATCCAATCGAACTCAGTGGAGGTAGTCTCCATGTTATGATGGTATTGAATCACTTTACAAAAGGCAAGAGGTGAAATAGTGGCTGGTTCCACATTATAAAAGTGTGAAAGTGTGGTATGATGGTCTGAATTCCCTGATAAGTAACACCTGATACAAACACCAAAATGTAACTACTGTAATTGGAAAGATTTTGGTAATCACTGTCTGCCTACCTATGGACTTGCATTCTAAATGGCCATATTTATATCTTTATAGAAGTCAAGTGACATCTTAGCGAAAAAAATTTAAAAAGAAAAAAAACCCCAAATAAAACTATAGCATAAAAACCTTCTTCCCACCAAAAACACAAAGTTATTGAAACATTGTAAGACCTTGATAAGGGGAAGAAAGCAAAAACTAGAGAATGTAGAAGCTGAGATATTTATGTCAAATTTTGCACTACATGGGACTCCTCTTCATGTTAACTGTTTTACGTACTTAGTGATTTTTAATCCATTTTAGCTTAATTATGTCTGGAAGAAAACATAAAAGAACTATGAAAATAATTTCATATTACTCCAATGAGAAACTGAATTGTCTGTCTTGAAATACAGGAAAACTAAATACATATAAATATATGTATGTATAAATACATGTATAAGTACATGTATAAATACATGTACAATAAATAAATGTATGTATAAATACATATAAATGTATTTTGTTAATTTTTATTTAATTTAATGACATTTAACCTTAGACCAGCAAGTAATCCTGTTCTGAAAGATTACTTTTCCTTTAGGTCTAAATGGCTTAAGTTTAAAGTTACAGCCAAATTATATCAATGTAATTTTGATGTCTCCATTGGACTTGCACTAGTCCACTGGTTTTTTGGTTAAGTAAATCATGTGGCTCTGATGCTATGAAATGATTGAATCTGTTACAGTCTGAGCATTAATTCTACTGTTCATGAGTTACTGCTGCCAAAGTCTTTGTATCAAGCGAGAGCAGATGGAAAATTTCCCCTGTGATTCTATAACTTTGCTTTTATCTCCAGTAATTCTATACTAAAACAAAACCCTAAAATTTTGGTTCTACTCTGCCTGCTAAATATTCATGTAAGTCATAACCCATCAAATTGTTTGAAAGTGTTTGAAAGGTACATGATCTGTTTGTATTTGAAGCAAAGAAAAAGCTATTAACTTGGTTGCTTGTGGGGTGATTTAGCAAATTAGTCATCAGATTGATGGACACGAGTACTGAAGATGTCCTTATGAACACCGGCCTTAGAGCCACGTTAATGTGAGGAGTGTGAGCCTGTGAGCATCATCTTCACAAAGTATGTGTGTGCCTAGGCTGACTGCAGTCCCAATGTTGCGCTGGAGGAGCTGGCATTGAGCGATCCAGTTCTCCACCTGTGTGAGTCAGGGGTGGAAACAATATAGCCTGTTATAGCCTAGTCCAATACATAAAAACCACAAGACAGAAGAGGTGAATTACTGCATTCTTTAGATGCATAAACACGTACACATACTTGTCCGCACTGTGCAGGTTCTTTCCTATGCAGTGGACTTGCGCTGGGGGCACTTGCCCATTATGGAGAATTTACGCCTTATTATTTTCAACTGTGTTCCAGTATGTATTTCTCAAGACAATAATGATGCTTTCTTTTTCGTATCATGTATTTTTGCATAATTACAGTGAAATTATTTTTCATCCCTGCAGCAACCACAGCTGTTTTGTGATCTTTCAAGCTTGTGCATCTTTGAAGAATATAACCATCGCTGAAAAACTGTCTCTGCTGAGATTCAGAGCAGAGGTATTGTTTTTCCCTTGGTACTTGCATTAGTGTGAATGTTTTTATCTGCATTTAAATAAGTCAGGAATAGTCATCAAACCATGCATCTGAAAAGGTTCTTTATAGTTCCTTAATTATGGACATTTCAGACTAGTAAGTAACTTAGATAAGGAAGGCATGATTAACAGTCAAAACAACTATGGAACGAGAAATTTTCTTAAAACTTTTAATGTATTTGTTAGTCAACAGGGAACAGTTTCATTGAAATAATTTCCTGTTTCTTGCTTTTCTTCTTAGGAGAGGAAGTTTTGTAAAACTGCAGTTAGTTACATTTTCATTATTTGGGCAGCAAATATAAAAATGGAAGACTGTTTAATGTTATTGGGTCATATCTGCACTGAAATATGAGCTTTTAGGCACCTGATAAGGCTTTTCCTGATACTGAAATCAATAAATAACTAGAGTAAATGGGGAGGGGTGTAAAAAAGAGAGAAAAATTATGTTAAAATAAAATGTCAAATAAGAAACTCATAAGTCACAGGACATGTTAATAGTAGAGGACATTCTAAGTAATGAATTACCGAGAAATGAATTGTAAACAACATAAATGAATCCATAGATACATTTCATTGAAAGTAGATATATTGAGAAATGAAAAGGTATAAATATAAAAATTGAGATAAACCTAAATGGAAGTCATTTTAGTTTGGCTAAAACTTCCAACGTGGTTAGCACAGTTACACGGGAATATTCTTATGAGAGTAGTTTTACAGTGATAGTACTGCTGAACTGTTAATTTCTTTCGAAGACATCACATCTTGTCTGCAGTTTCCAAGACTTTTGCACAGTTTACTTCAATAACAAATAAAACTTCTTGAAGTTTACAAAAAAAAAGAAATGTTTCAAGCATCTCTTTGCTTGCTAATCAAAGAATCCCAGTGCACTACAGATTACAGACATGAAGTGACAGATTTAAGTAGTACAATGTGTTATATGGCCACAAATCAAATCTCTAATAGATACAATTACAAAACACCCAAAAGGGTGAAGGAATGTGGAAGGTTATTCACTACAACTAAAGTCCCAGCATTAGCAAACTGAGTAGTGCTGAAAAAGGTCAAACTTTGTCACCATAAAGAAGCTTGAATTTTTAGGGTTTTTGGAGATAATTTAAAGGGAAGATAGGGCCTTGATTTGAAGAACCCATATACAACTCATATTATTCTAGAAAGGCAGCTTTTGGAAGTCAAAGATAATAGATTCTTAGAACTGGAAATTACAGCTGAAAAAACGACTGTCATGCACAGCAAAATTGGTGAGTAATTGCTGGGTAACAAGTTAATCATTGGCATGTTGCTATAAAGATTTCCAAGGTTTTTATGAGTTCAGAACATTCAGAAATCAGTAACAATTTTGTTAAGGGTTTGTAGTGAATACTTGGTTTGCCCTACTAATATCTGCATATTGAAGTCTCATATTTCAGAATCCACATATTTCTTTCAGAAGTATACAGAAATTAAATGAAGATGAAGGTATCTCTTGTAATGACATAAAATATTTATAGCATATCTTGTTAATGTACTTTTATTCACATGTATTTTTCAATAAAAGTCTTTTGTTTGTCCTGTGGATTCAATGACATGTTATCTTCTGCACCTCTTCTGCATCTAAGGACTGCTGTTTAATCCTTAGTACAATACTCAACATTTAGGTGGCACTACTGTTTTCTACTGCTGCATTTTTGGGACCACCAGTGCAACTGCTGCTGTGATGACAACGTGTCGTATGATGACAATCCCTGTAGGGCACAGACAAAACTGTTATCAGCCAGTGGGGATATTGCATTTTATCTCAGCTAGGCTTCTTGCTGCCCCTAGGACAATGCAGCTGCAAAAAGTTTACATGTCAGTTCTAGGACCAATTACTGAATATTTCTTTACTAATTTGTGTGTAACACCAGACTATGCTGGGTCTTCTATTGGAATTATTTTATTACATTATTTTATTACATTATTTTATTACATGCTAACTGGAATGATTTATGATCAGGAGCGGACTGTCACTGATACTAACATAGGAAACTTTTGTAAACATGGATGGAAGTGACCTACAACTTTTTTTTTTGCATCCTAAGTCAGGGTCTAAATATTCAGAAGTTATTTTATTACCTTACGTATAATTTGCTTTTCTTAAGGGAACCACACTTTCAGATGCTCTGAGTAAATGGATTTAAAAATTAGTTATGCATATGCACATCAGGATTTGATGCAGTTCTGAAACAAATAAGTTTGCTACTTCTAGGTACCTGTGCAAGCTTCAAAAAAAGCTTAAAAATTTATTGGCTAGTTAACGTAAAAGAAAATAAATATAGATCTATTTCATAGTGTATTTAAAAAGACAAGGTAAGAAGTACAAAATTCTCTTCTTTGTTGTTGGAAACAATATGTTGGTCAATGAAGACAACATTATTTGTAAAATGTTAATTATTATTATCTGTTTGCATAATCAGTATATTTGCATGAACATCACTGAATAATTTCTTAATCACTCCATCACCTTCAGATTTCAAAACTGTCAGCCTTGTCTTCTCACCATATTGTAAATTACTTAAGAATACTAAGCCAAGCAGAAAGAAAGCTAGTAAGAATCATATACTAACTTTTTCCAAGTTTTCTGATGTTATCAACCAGGTAAGACATGACAAAGGGTCTGTGCAGACCAGCAAAGAAGTAAATACAACTTGTGAGGGAGTGCATTCAAGAAATAAAGTGTTAGAACCACATACCATTGTATGGTAAAGCAAGTACTTACATCAATGAACAAAAAAAATGAAGATGTAGAAGAGCAGTCACAGATACAGCCAGCTTTCTAAATATGAGGTGAATTCTAGCAATAAAAATTATTACCCAATGAATTATATTTCTTTGTTTAAAACTTTTCATATGTTCTCTCCAAGTGTGCTATGAATTTGGGATGCTAATTTACATTAATTAAAACACTTCTTGCCCTATCTCATCTCCCAAGCAGAAGAAAATATTTGGCAGAAGATGTTTTAAGGATTTATTTTTGATCTTTTCAAGGTGATTGTTTCAATGTCAATAGCTAATATGTCTTCCTACAATTATGAAGAACTATATGAATGCCAACGTTGGACATTAGGAAAAATTTTTTCACTGAAAGGGCTGTCAGGCACTGGAGCAGGCTGGCCAGGGAAGTGGTTGAATCCATTCCTGGATGTGTTTAAAAGCTGTGTAGATGTGGTGCTTAGGGCCATGATTTAGCAGCGCACTTGGTAGAGTAGGGATATGGTTGGACTGGATGATCTTAAGAGTCTTTTCCAACCTAACTGATTCTATGCAGAAGAAAATTTTATAAGGGAAGCCTTAGCTGATATGTTGAAATTCCTTGTGTCATCACAGGCATTGGTGGGGTTTTTTCAGTGCATTATGCATACTTTTATATTTAGCACACTTGTAAAATATGTATGTAGTCCTTTCACTGAGTTGCACAAGGCTGCTCATGGTAACCATGGTTAGCTGTTTATTCAATAAGGTACCTTTTTTTTTTTTTTTTCCCAGTGATCTTGGATTTCTAAACTTCATGATACATCACATATTTACTTCTAAAATAAAAGGCATATTGAAGTCTGGCTTGTAGATCCAGGATCACTTTTCAGCAAGGTATTTAGGTTACTGTGACTACAGTACATTAGCAAGTAGAACAGCATGGTTGGAGCAGATCTGTATAGTAAAACAATTGATAGAGGACTCAGTGTTTGAACCATACATATTTGGGTGAGGATGGGAAGGTGTGTTAATTTCAGACTTGCTCTGGTCTCACACCCAGGCCTAAATGTTTGTGACTAAAGAACCTTGTGTGGGCTCCTGGGGCACATTTTTCAATATATTTTCATCTGGAATTAATCCAATTTGTGTAGTCTACAGTTACTCTGATATGAATCAAAGTGTGGTAAGTGAGGACAGTTAGGAGTTTCACTTCAAAAGTACATTCCTGATGTAAATTTACAACATTAATGTATACATACCCCGTTTCAGCTTTAGAGTATGACTAAAGCCCACTAAACAAAATAAAACAGATTGAGGGGAAGGATTACAAGCCATATCTACTCTGAAGATGTAAAGTATCCCAATCCATTTCTGTACAAGCCACCCATAGAACTGGACATCAGGTGCAGGACTGTTCAAAAATGATGTCTGTCTTCATGCGTCTCTTCTAAATGGATTAGTGAAAGTTGTAGATAGCTAAGACCAGAAAGTTTTTGCCTTGGTGCCTGTAAGTTTTATCCAAGTACCAAACATTCATCCACTGGGAACACTGAAATGCTTGTTCTCCAGCTTTGTTCTGAAATATTTCAAAATTTTTGCATAAATTATTATCTTCACATCATGAAGATTAATAGAAGGTTTTCAGACAGTATGGCTAATTATTGCTGAACCTTATGCTTTGTGGTATTCTTTTCCCAATATCTATTTTTTTGCTTGCTGCAATATTAGACTTCCACCAACACTTCACCAGAAGAGGGTCTTCTATATTTTTAGCCATGGGAAATTATTAACTTAGTTCTCAATGAGGATCTGGGTTCTGCTTGGGGTTCTCTCGCCTACTGCATGAACAGTGATTTTTCACTTTCGATGTGCTTCATGTATGCTTAGCTACTTCATGTACTTTATTAAATCAGCTTCAAAAATTCAAGTAGATTCTGTCTCTTTACACTTACTGTGATGACAGAAGGTGACAAGAGAATACATGAACAAAGCACAAAAAAAATAGCTACCTTCTGTGAATCTCCTGTAATATCACATTGAAATTTAAAGATCATGTTTCACACTGCTTTTTATTATTTTATTTTATAGTTTGTAGTATCTCATTTGGCTGTTGTGTGACTCTTTGATTTGTCCATGATATATACTTTTGAGTATAACTGTCTTCATGGCATGCTAAAGTTTCCAAGTAAATGGGTTATCATCTGATGTGTTGGTAGGCAAATACAACTTTTTTTCTTATTTAAGTAAATATAAAGAGAGATTTAAAACCAATCATCATCCTATTTCTTTCCGGGACAACTGTCGTAATAAATTAAAATTTAAAGGAACAGTCATGTAAGCTTCATTTCAACACATTTGATTTCCTGCACTTAAACGATGAGTTCACTTCCAGTTATATTCTGCATAGTGAAGATATATTTGAAAAACAACCTGTGTTCAAAGAACTGTTGGCATGATAATTTATTCTCATTTAAAATCCAAATTATATCTCATTAGGGATCCCATATTCTGGGGGGAATGCCCATCATTGGTTTTGTTAATGATTCTCTAATGCTGTAATTCTGTATAAGTACATGCATTCATTTACATGTAAAACTACCAGTATGATTAAACTAGATTTGCTCTAATGTCGCAACCTCTAGAACTAAATTTAGATGAAGACAGAAATAATCCTGTCTTTAATATGTAACAAGATTAAAATCTAAATGACGCTAACCTTGAACTGAAATGCTTTTACTCAAAATCTGGAGGACAAAAACTAATTCATCCATTACTTATTAGTTTGAAAGTTTTCTATAGCTAATATAACAACTAATATATAAATTACTGCAAAACATATTTTTCAGCTATTGATTTTAAAAATTATTGCACCTAGGTAAGGAGTTTGAGTTTTCTTAAAAAAAATACTTTGGTTAATGACTACTGAGGACAGCTCTGATTGATTGCATTTTTAAGCTCATTTTGTGACTTGGAATTCAAGCTGGTAAAAATCATTGTAATTCATTTAATCTTAGGATGTTTTAGATGTGAGAGTCAGCCTAGTTTTTACATAAATGACAATCCTTTGGAAGTGTTGATGTATGAAAGTGCTAATGAAAAAAAAGTTGACTTAGACATTTAAAAAATCGGATATGATTCTTGTGACATTTTTGTTAAATGAACAAGGACACAGAATTAAACCTTTCACCATGACCTTACTCCTTTGACAATTATCCACTATTGTACAGGGAGGCTGTGAATTCCTATAATGCTGATCTGTTTAATTTGATGCCCTGTTTAACATTTTCCTTTCAGAGCTTTAAGTTAGAAGCAATTTGTCAGAGAATTAGGGATGTTTGGTCGTTACTGTTCTATAATAGGGTTTTTTGTTTGTTTTATGTCACACAAAGGTGAAAGATGCACTGTTTTACCCTAAGGTCTGTCTCATACGCCACCTGACTTACAAGCAAAAACATAGTGGTTGTCATGAGATTTAATAATAGAATAATGTATGTTTCCATTTAAAACAAGATTAGTCTTATGGGCAGCTCCCAAATAAATTTTTTAACACACTGGTGTTAGAGTGGAATATTAGTTTAAAAAATGTTGCATGCATCTGTGAAAAATGTGGTTTGGAAGGATAAATTAACTGTCTTCTAACATGACTTAACTAAATTAGTTGGATATCCATATACAGGGCTGAAATGTAGAAAAAGCATATTTTAAAGCAATAAGCTGTCATCCACTGATCTGCAAGCTGAGAACTGGACTCCTTGGTCCTTCTCATTGTCCAGTAATGTTTTGATCTGATTCTGTAATTACCAACATAGACAGGAGGTAGATAGAAGTAATCCAATATTAGAGGTAACATTTTAAACAGGAAAGATTTAACAGTGTTCAGTGGCTGTGAAGTAAACTGAGCCAAATGAAAATCATAAAAACCCACAGATTTTTAATTACGAGGGTAATTTACCATCACAACTATGTACATTGTGAATCCTCTGAATCATATGAGAAACATTTCAAAATTATTATGTTTTTAACTATAATTTGCTATCCTAGACTGAGGAATGCACTGCATGAAATCTCTAGTTTTATGGAGGTGTTCTAAGTCTCAAATCTAAGTCTTGTCTTTTCATGGTTATTGAATTTGTCTAATATTATAGTAACAGGTTATAGATTTGCCAAAAGGGCAAGACTTCTATTTGACTTATTCAAGAGCAAGATTACTATGAGCACATTTAAAGACAAAATATATTCAGTAATATAACGCATGCAAGTCTTTTTGTTTATGTAATCAAAAGACAGCTCTAAGTCTTCATGTGCTGTAAATTTTTTGCAGTCAAAACTGGATGCAAAATCTGATGTTTCAGGATATCACAAGGATTTCCAAGGATCCTTTAGTGTGTTGTTAACTTTATTTATGCTTAAAAATTAAATTACCAATACAGAATCATAAAATCCAACCTGCAAAGGATCCTTACTAACACGCTATTACTTTTCTTTTGCAGCTGTATCATTTGCATTTGTTCTGCCTCGTTCAAGAATAATAATGACTGGACATGCTGTAGTGAATTCTCAACCGAAAGCCCTCAACTTTGAGTTTTACTTTGTTAAAAAGGTTTAAACAAGGCAAAGTCTGCCTGCCTACAGAGCATGGGACATGGGAAAGTTGTTCAGAGTTTTTCAAAGGTGCAAATCTCTGAATTATCTCCTTATTTTAAATCCTTTTGAACTGAAATTCTTTTGAACCTGTTCTTTTTCCCCTGAATGACAATCATGTATCTGGCACATACTGCCTCTAACATATGCACTCACAGCTGTTTTAAAATACCAAATCCTTCAGCTATGTTTCCTTTTATACATAAAGAGGTATAATTTGTGCAAATGTAATTTAATAAGTAGCTCAATTATAATTTACAAATTTAGAAATATTCTAAATTTTGTTTCTGTTTCAATTAAGTTGTTGCCTAATTATTCTATAAACAGAGTTAGTTAACAGAGAGGGAAATGAAAATGCAAAGAGGAATTAAATCATTCACTAAGCTGTTCAACAAAGTGAAAGGCACTGCATGGTGTATTTTGCTAATTCAACCAACACGTTTGTGTTTAAGTCCTGATTCAGCAATGTATTTATGTACCTGAGCAATTCTCAGCACTTCTGAGGGTACTGTCAGCCCCGACCAACCCTGCCCAGACACTGGGGCTTTTCCCCCCTGCCCATGGCCCCCCGGGGCCCCATGCCCGCCCTCCGGCGCCATCAGCCTCTACCCCAGCAATGCCACAGCAGGACCAGTCTCCAGCTCTCTGCACCATGCCCTGCCAGGCCATGGGCTCCTCTGAGCAGGGCCCACCTGCAGGCTCATGTCCCAGCCCAGGGCTGGAGCTGCCCTGGTGCCCCCTGGCTGCACTGCTCCTGGCTGGGGTGGTGGGACAGGCCATGTCTGCCAGGCCCTTCCCCAGTGGGCCCAGGGGAGCCCCTGATAGACCACAATCCAGCTCCAGGTCACTGCCAGCCCCTGCAGTACCCTGCAGCTTCTAGCATGTGTTGTTGGTTATCATCCAGCACTCCACTGGCAAAATTAGCCAGTATGTTCCCAGTGAAATTAAGAAAAGGTCCCAGATGTAACACAGCAAACTTAAGAGAGTATCTGAAATCGGCTGGCAAAGGCCATCAGCCACAATCAAGGCTGCTCCTCATGGAAGACAACATGATTTGAGTGCTTGGTGTATTATAGAAAGTCCAGGCTCTCATACTCTCATAAAATTGGAAACCTCGGTTACAGTGATGGAACTCAGGAAAGACAAGGCCTGTGAGGGTTGGCTGTGGACCTTCTCCGACATGGTTTCTGTACTGGAGCAAGCTTACATCCCACCAGCTCAGAAAAAGATAGAAAGACCTTATGTCTTCCTGCATAATGTGCCCATGTTCCTCACCTGAGTATTTTATATGTTTTTCCCCTCTTAAACTCTGAAAAGTGTCTTTTAAAAGGACAGTGAGTCTTCCAGAACTTTGAGGTTGATCAAGTTAGATCTCTTCCTTCACACGAGTTTGCAACAAAAACCAAAAAGATTTTAAAGTAAAAAAACCTTATGTTTTAAAGTAAAAAATACTTTACTTATGTAAAGTAAGAAACAACATACATCTCAATATGCATACCTTTTTAAATAGAGAGAATACTAGGCAATGTGTTTTAACAAAATAAAATGGTCTTATAGCCACCTTGCCTCTTGGACCCTTTAACCTTACAGGCTGGCTCCTTGCCTCCAGGCATTGCTTTGAGGTGGTTTGGAGCTCTGCACATCTTCCTTGTTGTATCTCTTACTTTCTTTGCCTTCATGTCTTCTGAACCTGTCTTTCCTGGAGGAGGCTCAGGTTGACAGGGACACATAGTCTCTGCTGATCTCCAGAGGAATCTGCCAGCTCAGCCACTCCCTTTTAGAAGGAACATAATATAGATTAAAAAAGGTTGATCCCAGCCATCTATGATGCACCTGTATCCTTTCACTCAGTTTTCAGTCATTATCTTTTTACACTATGTAGTCAAATTAGAAGATTTGCAGTCTGTAATGCATTTTTTCCAGTGTATCATCTCATCTCTCTTGCCATAGTCTCTTTTATTATAGGGTGAGGAACTGTGCCCATCTGCATCAGCTGGTAGTTTTCCAGAGCTGATTTCAGCTAACTGGAGGGAATTCCTTGCCAAATTATTCCATGAGGTCATAACAAATTTATATCCTGACAATTTTCTTCACTCCTTGGGCTAACATACTTCCAGAATATTGTTGCCTGATGACCAGGTAGAATGGTTGCTACTAATAAATGGAATGCAGGGTTAAGCTAAAGTGATATTCTAAAATGTTACTTCACATCTATTATTTTCCTACATTCATTTTAATTTCTAATACTTTAAGAGAGGAGCACTAATCACGAAAACACCTTACAATGCATTCATTTTCCTAATTACCTGAAGATCTATCTCTTCATATGCTGCTACAGAATATGCCTTTGCAGACTCATTTCTATTTGTGCACATAAATATGAAGTGTTTTCTTACACTGAATAATTCAAGAGTAGCTGTCTAGTAATGATATCAGGCTGCAGGTGCTTTTGTTGAAACCAACTGTAAAAAAAATACATTAAAAATCTACTTAGTTTAGGGGACTAGATAATTAGGTATAGTGTGTTTTCTAAACACTCTCTGACTGTTACTGTTATACTTCCAAAAATTTTCTCTTTTCTTATTGTTAAGGCTAAAAAGCCTGTTGTCAAATGGACAGGTACAGACTGCATATCAAAAACAGAAGCCCTGTCAGTTAAGTTTTAAACAATTATAGTATTCTTAAAAGAAAATTTGGTAATCAAAGGTATCATCAGTTTGAGGTAGGTTCTAGTTAATCTTTTCAAGCTTAAAAATTAAGATTATTTAGATAATGCAACTGGACTTTTGGCTGAGACATTATGCAGGGAAAATGTACAGTCCTGGGACAGAATGTACTGTAGAAGTTCTGTTAAATATTTTGGTCTCAGAATGTCATGATTGATTGGCTTCAAGACAGTAATTATCTACAGAAGTTGTGTACAATTAATGAGATCTTGCTTCCACAGGTACATCTGAATATCATTTTAACGTCAGTTGTGAAAGGATACTGAGGGTTTTTTTTTTTATTCAGTGCTCCGCTTTTTGGTTGGGATTTTGGTGTTTGGGGGAGTTTTTTGTCTTAACTGTCATACTTCGCAGTAATATTAGTGTTATACATCTGCAAATCTCATAGTACACTAAATAATGAAAGTCTGAGAATTATATGCCCACTAGAAAATAAAATTTTATTTCTATAGCATTTATAGAGAAGGTTGTATATAATATGTAAACTTTAAAATGGATTTTTGGAGCCTTAAGATCCTTTTGGAAATACAGGCTCAACCTACAAAATGAAAAAATTAGTCTGTTGGTTTCTTAAGTGTATCAAATCTTCCATACTTCTTTCCTTTAAAATATTCTTGTAAAAAACCCAGAAACTAGTAATATTCTGCAGTTATGTTTCAATTTGACTGTTGTCTTTGCATGTTTTAATGTATGCTTGTATTAGTACTTTTCAGATTCTTCACTTCCAAGAATTTAGTCCTGTAACTTGGACACAGTTACTGTTTTTTAAACCTATTGTTTAAACGGTTTTCAAATATGACTCGCCGTTAAGTATAGAATAAGAAATGATGCAATACATTATGTTTAAGTAGCTCTATTGAAGCAAATTGGATTATTCACCTCAATAAAGCAAACAGGATTATGTCCCTTTATGTATAAAATGCTTTGGTCTAATTTGGAATAAAAACGATACTGACATAGATGAAGCAGGAGGAGGCGAATACTATTGACATTTTCTGTACATGTTCTGCATTTTATATGGAAAGTCTGCAAAATATATCAGCAGATCCTAATTGCAATGAAATGGGACTATCTCTAAAGAACCATCCCTAAAGCTGCCACGGAACTGTATTTGTAAAAATTAATTAAATCTATGTTTCTTAATGTTGATGATTATCAGGTAGTAAATCTAAATAATATAAATAAACCTGATCTCTTTAAAATGTGTTTTAAAATGCAGCTTTCATTAACTTCAGAGCTCATTGATCAACACACTTGAATATACGTTTAGTTGTTTTGATGAGTTGAAGACTTTAATATAAACAAAATTATCATAAGAAAATTAAGTGACCAGATCAAGGTCCTGATCCTTAGCCTATTCAGATTGCTAAAATCAAATATAGTGGAAGAAGAATTTGTGCCTGATAACATTCTATGTAGAGCAATGTTTCTTGAAGTTTTGTGAGACATGGTGCACTTTTGAACAGAATTTTTCCAAGTTGAACACTTTTATCCAAATTTTCTAAGAAGGGCTTTCTAAGCTTTTTGTGTCTTGTCAAAAATTTCCCATTAGGATGTGGTGTACTATTCTGTTCTGGATTGTATAAAATTCAAAAATTGTGTCCTTCTTTTTCCTATGATATGAAGGCTTACATATCATAGTTGAAAATTCTCATCCCGAGTTGACGCCCCAGACAAAAAACTTCTATTGACATTCTAGACATTGCTAAGTGGAGTCCTTATTTCATACAACTTTATGACTAAGGTGAGGGGCTCTCGGCCTAAAGTATCTCAGAAAGTACAAGCTAATGTTTAAGATTTTGCAGGTTGGTTAAGGTTTGCAGGTAGATTTCACATCTTTTCTTAGACCAACTAGTGTCCTTAAAAAATCCAAAGTTTAGGCACCCAGCCTTTCTTAGTGTTTGAAATAAAAGCAATGGTTTTCAAAATAAATACAAGTTGAAACAAGCTGCTCAAAGTTTAGTTAGGAAAACACCAGTTAGACCATCTCTGATAAGAAACACTTATTCAACATGAAGCAGAGAGCCTGTTAATATTGAGGAGTGGGAAGTGAGAAGGACGAAAGAAAGGAAGGAGAGATAGAAACAATGCTTCTTAGATAACTAATGTACTTATGCAGAGGAAAGAAAGACATGTAAGCAGCCCAGAAGAATTAGAGAGTGAAGCGATAGATAACATAGTCAAAGATCAGTATCGCTGTTGAGGCAACAGTTGAGGCATTCACTGTGGTTTCCAGATTTCTCTTTGGGACATGTTTGTGTTGCCCTCCCTTGATCTGGATGGAGTGATCAAGTATATCATGATCCATTTTGTGACGAATGCTCCCTAGAAGATGACTACTTTATTGTTTATTGATTGTCAGTATGAGGTCATTCTTGTGAACAGTCATTTTAGTTTTATCTACGTAGGTGACCATGAGGATATTTTGTGCGTGGATTGAAGCATATTACATTCCTGGAAAACACAAGTACAAATTCAAGAATGTTGAGAGTTCTCATCTAAAAGTATTTCTTGCAGCTGCATGGAGATGATGGTAAGGATTTGAATTTTTTGGTTGAGCATGTGCCAGTGCAACAATTAGTGTAATTTGGACCAAGGATGTAGCTGGGTTTGAGTCTGGGTAGAGTGACAATTTTCAGTCTTATAAGAGTAGTTTCAAGAAGATCTTTTTTTAAAATTAAGAGCTCTCATGCAGGGTGCAGCTTATTTCAGTTGCAGCATTGAGGTAAGACATTATGTGAACACCAGAAGTGAGTAATTAGAGAGGATTTTCTTTTCATATAGCGGTAATTCTTTACATGGTGTTCGAGTGACTCAACAATGTGATCTCTTTCATTAAAGGACTGCCCTCATGAAGTAATCCTCTTGAAGTGAATGAAGAGAGCATTCTGAGTGTAATCTAAATCTCAGAGCAAATACAGTGATACTGGATGATGTGGTCATGTTACAGCTTTTGGGGTGTATTTTGGAAAGTAGACTTTTGTATAAAATAGATGTATTAATTGGTTGATATTCTGTTTTTTTTATAAGTAATTATTTTTGCAAATTATTTTGTAAATCAGCAAATTAGTGCTGATGTAATAGTATTCCAAAGACGGTCTGAAGAGGTGATTACAAAATTTCTGGAAAAACTTGAAAAGAAACCCGTGGATTCAGTCAAGATGATTATGTTCAAATTTCTGAGGTATAGTGTGGGCTTGGTTAGAGTTATTGAGAAATTACTCTTCAGAATAGTTTGCAAAACAATGCTATTTTAGCATCCTCAGGTACTCCCATAGATATTCCCGTAGTTTAGGGGAAGTGATGGTTAAAGAAATCACTTGTAACAGAAAATGTAGTGCATAACATTGGCATCATCTTTAAATAATTACTCTAAACATTGGTCTTGGTTGTGTAAATTACTCAGAGCAGACTGGGTATCATCATTGTATTGAGTACTAATATGCAAGCTAATGGCTTCAAGGGCAGCCAGCAAAGCACTGCTGTGTGGCAACAATTTATCCTATGGTCTCCAAAGGAAGCGTGTTATTTCATCTTTTGGATATCAAGGTTTAAAGAGTTGTTTTTAATGAAACCTGCCAATTCTTTGTTAAGAACTCTCTGGATCAATATCATAAGCCTTTGCTTCTAGATCTCAGGAAAAACTAACACAGGGGAAGAAATATATCCTGGACAGGTGCATTAGGCAGCACTGTTGTCCTGAGAACTGATTTTGAACCCGAAGTGAAAGGTGGGTGTAGAGTCTTCCTTGAGTTTCTTACAGCAGGCAAACAGTTATCTCTTGGCCTTATTGATAAAATCCTTGGGTATTAAAACAACTGTAATTCTTCTTTTTTTTTCCACTGGCTTTAGCAGCATTTTGTACTTGGATCTCAAGGAACATAGAGCGCTTCCCTGTGAGAGATGTTACAATAGGGTTTGGGGTTTTTATTTTTTTTGCTAGAGTTTGCGTTTTTCTCAACTGTTGATCAGGATTTACTTTCTGAAAGTGGAAAATAGGGATCCAAAGTAAGACTTCATGCACCACAGAGCACCTCAACTATACTTTTTCTCAATATAATTTATTGTCTCATTTAGGTTCAGAAGACTGAGTAGTGTTAGAAACAGCTTCATATTCATTATAACCAGTAAGCAAGCACTTTATCTTAGCATAGTCCAGTGTATACCCTGGAGGTCTACTGTTTTTGCATCCATTCTCTGCACTTTTTACCCTGTATTACACAGCTACAGATATCCACAGGAGTTGCACTTTCAAACAGGAGCCAGATTAACTTGAAAGAAGGGATTTTCTGGAGGAGTATATTATGGAAGCCCTCCAATTTAATAATTCATGTATTTCAGAGTAGTTTCAAACTTTCTATTTGTCAGGGCATCTAAAAAAAACATTTTTCCCCTTCACAGATGAGAAACTAAGGGTTAATTGAAATAAGATAAATAACTGTCTAGAATAGATTTTTTTCTCCCCAGTGTTTCTAAACTGGGAAAAAAGTTTTCTACTCAGTTTCTCTTCATTAACATAACCCTGATTCCTGGAATCTTTCAATAGACTTTATATAATTTTTGTTGAAATTCAAATAAAATATAAATATAAGAAGATATCAGCACAGAGTTCCCCTTTTGCTTCTTGCATTAACTTTTAAGACTGTTCTGCTGCTGGAACTACTTTGCCAGACTCAATTTCCTGTCATATTTAACTTCCAACAGCATTAATTTTTCTCAGACTAAAACTTATTATATATTTTCACCCTCTTAACCTTAATTCATCAATTAATCAATCAATTAATCAATTCAAGGGATATCAAAGTGACAAAGCACCAACCCGATACTTCATTGAAATTAAATGCCAGTTGTTAATTATTTTAAAATGTCACACTACCAAAATATTACTTAAGCTAACTGTTCAGCACGTGCAAAAATTACTTATGAAAATGTGTTGGTACATGCACATGTTCACAAATGCAGTATGTGGGAAAATTTCTGGAATTTACTATATTGTTCCATGCTGGTAACATAAGGAACTTATATGTGTATTAATCTTTGCCCTGAAATATAAATGCCTTTTTTTAGCTGTTTGAAAGAAATAGATCTAAAGAAAAGAAATTCCAATTCACCTAAGATCAAATTTCGAGAATACAGAGCAAGATGAACTTTTCTGATTTGTCTTACTTCCTCTCTGATTTTCAATAATTGAGTAGATCTCAGTAGTTAAATTTGGTTATATTCAGGCTCTAACTGCTTAGCATTGTGTAAGAAATATCTTTATATAACTTTTCCTGAACTCTCTTGGAGACATTTATATCTGCTTTTCCCTGTGATAATTCTAAGGTTTCTATTGGACAATAGAAAGGTATTGCTGCAGAAAAAAAAAAAAATAAAAAAAAATTAGAAAGCAAGCTTCTTTCTAATGAGTATTATTCTTTGCAGAATATTTCAATAAGCCAGTATAGTGTAGTTATGCTAATGTCAATGTCAGCTCAGGATCTAACTTGCAAAAGAGGAAAGCAAAGCAATCATAATTCTTATGGACTGCAGCAGTGCTACTTCAGCTATTCCTTGAATGTAGGGAAATAATTCTGCTTCCTGCTAAGCAATAGTGGAAAGGGGGAAAAAAAAAAAAAAGAAAAGAAAAGGAGAAATGATTGATCTGGAATTCCACATCAAACTTAAAGTAAGATATCTGGATTTAACAAACAAAAGAAGATCACATGTATGGAGGAAATGTCTTGAGATGAAAAATTTATCTTTTAAAGCAAGTTGGAGTCATTGTGAATACAGATTCATACCATTTAATTTCACATCTTTGTAGAGTATAACTCTGATCTGCTGCATTTTTTGTCTATTTTGTAGAATGTTTATCCTGCATTTGTATCTTACTATAGCATTTACTATACCTCAAGCACTTATCCTCATTTACAATGGATCAGACAAAATACAAATTCATTTTCTCAGACAGTCTGTGGCATAAACATTTCCCAATATATGGCCAATTTTCCATAGTTTGTGAAGGTAGAATGTTATCAGGAACTATTCTAGTAACAATGGTGTAGTGCAGGGGTCCTCAAACTTTTTAAACAGGGGGCCAGTTCACTGTCCCTCAGACACTGTCGGGGGCCGGACTATAGTTTGGAAAAAAATGAACAAATTCCTATGCACACTGCACATATTTTATTTGTAGTAGTGCACAAAAAAACAGGAAAAAGAATGCTGTATCCGGCCCGCAGGCCGTAGTTTGAGGACCCCTGGTGTAGTGGGTTTGACCTTGGCTGGATGGCAGTGCCCACCAAAGCTACTCTGTTGCTCCTCCTCCTCAGCTGGACAGGGACGAAAAAGCATAACAAAAGGCTCTTGGGTCAAGATAAGGACCGAGAGAGGTCACTCAGCAATTACCGTCATGAGCAAAACAGTCTTGACTTAGGGAAAATTAATTTAATTTATTACCAGCCAAATTAGAGTAGGATAGCAAGAAGNGTAGTGGGTTTGACCTTGGCTGGATGGCAGTGCCCACCAAAGCTACTCTGTTGCTCCTCCTCCTCAGCTGGACAGGGACGAAAAAGCATAACAAAAGGCTCTTGGGTCAAGATAAGGACCGAGAGAGGTCACTCAGCAATTACCGTCATGAGCAAAACAGTCTTGACTTAGGGAAAATTAATTTAATTTATTACCAGCCAAATTAGAGTAGGATAGCAAGAAGCAAAACCAAATCTTAAAAACACCTTCCCCCACCTCTTCTTCCTGGCCTTAACTTTACTCTCAATTTTCTTTTCCTCCTCCCCACCAGTGGCATAGGGGGATGGGAAATAGGGCTCCTTCCTCCTTAGGGGAAGGATTCCTTACAACCTTCCCCTGCTGCAGCGTGGGGCCCCTCCCATGGGAGACAGTCCTCCATGAACTTCTCCAGTGTGAGTCCTTCCCACAGGCTACACTTCTTCACAAACTGCTCAATCATGAGTCCCTTCCACAAGGTGTAGTAGAAGGAACAGATTTCTCCAGCATNCACGTTCTCTCTGCCACTCCTTCCTCCTTAGGGGAAGGATTCCTTACAACCTTCCCCTGCTGCAGCGTGGGGCCCCTCCCATGGGAGACAGTCCTCCATGAACTTCTCCAGTGTGAGTCCTTCCCACAGGCTACACTTCTTCACAAACTGCTCAATCATGAGTCCCTTCCACAAGGTGTAGTAGAAGGAACAGATTTCTCCAGCATGGGGTCTCCCATGGGGTCACAAGTCCTGTCAGCAAACCTGCTCCAACAGGGGATTCTCCTTCCATGGGTCCACAGGTCCTGCCAGGAGCCCGATCCAGCATGGGCTTCCCATGGGGTCATGGCCTCCCTCAGGCATATCCATCTGCTCTGGCATAGGGTCCTCTGTAGGCTGCTGGTGGATATCTGCTCCACTGTGGACATCCATGGGCTGCCTCACCATGGTCTTCACCAGGGGCTGCACAGGAATCTATGCTCTGGAGCCTGGAGCACCTCTTCTCATTTGTTCTTCACTGTCCTAGTATCCTCAGAGCTGTTTCTCTCACATATTCTCAATCCTCTCTACAGCTGCAGGTGCATGGGGTTTTTTCCCCTTCTATATTGCATTATCACAGAGGTGCTACCACTGTCACTGATGGGCTCTGCCTTGGCTAGCAATGGATCCATGTTGGAGCCAGGTGCCATTGGCTCCATTGGACATAGGGGGAGCTTCTAGCAGCTTCTCACAGAAGCCACCTCTGTAGCCCTCCTGCTGGCAAAACCTTGCCATGCAAACCCAATAGAAATTGATAGATTTGGGAGGGGGGTGGAGGATCAAAAATAACTTGTAGCAAGGGCAAACAGCTTTTGAACTTGAAATAGAGCAAATAGGTCTATATCAAAGAGTCTAATGCTTTATGCATTGAACACCATTTCAAGAGACTTAGGTTTGCTGTGAACTCTGTTCCTAAGAGTTTGTGTAAATGAAGGCATCCTGCTTAATTAGCCCATACTTTCTCCCACTAAATGATCATAGCTTTATACATTTCATATCAGTGGATATATTTTTTAATGCATTTCAGGTGTTCTGATTGTACTCTGGAGAGCAGGGAAGGAAAATCTATAAGTAGTTAAATGTAATTTGTTAATCTATACAAGCTGTTAGTCAGAAATCAACAAGAATTCTTTTTTATGCTTTAAATACTTAATTGCTAGCTGAGACATGATAGTAATTGAATAACAGTGATGTAAAGCATAATTAAGGTGACAGTGAGCTAGAAATCTAATGTATTATTATTATTTGAACCAGGTGCTGTGGATGGATCCGTTTTATCTCAGCAAAATGAAGATACCTGATTTTATTAATACGCATATGACAAATTTGTCATTAAAATCTACATGTATCTATAGCACAAGCAGGAGGAGGTTTTGGCCAATAACTCACATGCTGTTCTGGATTATAATCTTAGGTATGAGGAAGAATATGTTTGCTTGTTTGCTTGTTTTATTTGTCAAAGATCCTAATTTCTAGATGTATTTTCCTTAAATCATGTTCTAAAAGCTAGATGTGGTTTAAAAACGTATCATGTCAGAAACTGTTTTCTCTAGTCATTCTAAATCTTGATCTCTTTGCAATGGTTTTAACAACTTAATTAACTTTGAAGATATAGGTAACAGTTTTATTCACAGCTCATGAATATGGATGCCATAGTATCTATGCATATAATTTACCAATGCATGTAAGTAGAGGAAATATATTTTAGCTTTTATTAATACATCTACATCAGATGAACTTGATTTTTCAACAATGCTTCTGCAATTTTCAAACAAGAGAACTAAGATGAGTTATGCATTTTAACTAAGATTTATAACAGAAAATTTCTATGTGAGAGCTAACACAGTAACTATAAATTTATTCTTTTTTCATTTCACCAGGCACAAACAAAAAATGCCAAAGTGCTTGCAACTCACATATGCAGGACTGCTCTTTCTAGCAGATCCCTTAACTATTTAACAAAATAAATGCCTATGCAGACTTCTGTCTTCTGTTTTTTGTCCTTTTCATGTGATGTTTCATAATCTTCGAAAAAGGCAACGTAAAATGTAAATACTCTCTTAGATTGCTCTTCTATAAGAAAAGACCATTTCAAAGCAAAGCAAAACAAACAACAAAAAAATATCCATTCTTTAATAAACTGTACCTGTACCTGATATCTAGTCAGTATAACCTCTGGACTGTCACCATCAGTCATTCTGCAGTTCTTGTGGAAGCTGGTGTCAGGGAAATGCAAACTACCATACACACGAAGTATGGATTTTGGAGCCTAAATTAAGAATAAACAACAGAAAGGGCTAGAGTCATAGATACTTCTTTGAGGGCAGGCACAGAGGAAAACCTTGGATCACAGCGTTTCTTACAGAGGGGGGCCTTTGCACATAAGGCCATTTTTTTGTGTGCTGTATCTTTTACAGGCTAAACACAACTAGTGAAAAGCCCATGATACACTGGATTAAGATTTGTTCAAAAGCAAGACTATGTATAGAAAGAAAAGACTTATCAAAACTGAATTTTGCTGCTTTTACGTAAACGTCAATTTAAATGATAGCATTAGTTCAGGAAAAGTGTTCATCTGAATGAGAAATCAAAACTCAAACTAATGACCATGAAATAAAGCCTGGCCTTCAACTATTCATCAGCTGCTTTAGAAACTGATTATATACTGTAGGCCATGAAAAAAATGAAAATAATCCCCTCCATATAGGTATTCATTAATTATTGTAGGGGTATTCTTCATTACCCTTCAGTTTGAGGAAGTACTATGCAGACTGAGAGAAAGTAGTATGTTTTGTCTGACGCTTTTGTATACAGCTAATAGAAAACTACCAGAGAAATCATTAATCATCATCATCACCATAGAATCATCATAGAATACCAGGTTGGAAGGGACCTCAAGGATGATCTAGTCCAACCTTTCTTGGCAAAAGCATGGTCTAGACAAGATGGCCTAGCACCTTGTCCAGCCAAATCTTAAAAGTGTCCAGTGGTAGGGAATCCACCACTTCACTGGGGAGTTTATTCCAATGGCTGATTGTTCTTGTTGTGAAAAATTGTCCTTTTGTGTCCAGTCAGAATGTCCCCAGGAGTAACTTGTACCCATTACCCCTTGTCTCTTCCATGTGACTCCCTGTGAAAAGGGAGTCTCCATCTTCTTTGTAGACACCCTTTAAATACTGCAACGTGGTGATGAGGTCTACCCTAAGCCTTATTTTCTCAAGACTGAGCAAACCCAATTCTCTCAGTCTTTCCTCCTATGGCAGCTTCCCAGTCCTTTGATCATTTTTGTGGCCCTTTAGGGGCCATTAGGAATTGTTGAGAGAAAAAGATAGACCTGCTGAATGAAAGTGGATGGGTTTTGCTACATAGAAGTTTGAATAAAGATAAATGTAACAGTTGATAATTGGAAAAGGTGAAATAATTTACTTATCCCAGTGATAGGTTTTTTCCTTTTTTTTTTCCTATTCCATAAAACCGGTAGATTTTAAATGTCATTTGCTCTTCAGCTGTGGAAATCTCATTTTAGATGTAGTCTTGGAAACTAGAAGACTGATAAAATATTTATTTGAACTCATATGATTAAAACAAATTTTTTTCCACTGTGAGCTAGATCATGAGAAAAACTTTAATGCGTTATAACATTGATTCAGTTCTGAAGAAATATATTTTGCACAGAAGGAGTACTCATCTCAGAGTAAACTATATGCATTTGTACACAAGCACAATACATCAGAAGTAAAGGAAGCCATCTACAGGTTTCAATATTAGATAAGATACCTTTGGGAATAAGGAATAACTTTAATCTTCTTTTGAAGTATGTCTTTTATATGCCTCAGTTATATTTGCAACATACACTGTCGCTGTACATAACTTGCTTATTTTTAAATGATTATTCACTTACATCTTCCATGCTTTAAACAGGAGTATTTTGGTTAACTGCATCCATGTCCCTCAGAAATATACATCAGATATTTACATGCTCCTGTGCTGCAAAGTGGAGCAGGGCCAGTTACAGCTTTGTTCACTGTAATTGCCCATAATGCAAGATCAAATTTTCAGCCTTGGTCTGTAAACAGTCTTATCCATAGTCAAGCAGATAATTATATATACTTTAATGTTACCTAATCTGTGGCATAGCTCTGATTACCAATGCTGAAGGAAAATTAATACAAATAGTAATCAGGATACAGAAGGACTATTAGGATGATAAGAGATTTACAGGCTAGCTTACAAAAAGATGTATTGGCTTAATTCACAAAATGCAGTGTGCAAAATGGTGTGGTTGGTTTCTATGGTACCATCAAGAGGGTAAGCACTGGGGAAGGAAAAGTAATTAATATGTTACCAAAAAACTGTTTTGAAAACTTTCAAAATTGATGATATTTTTCCTTATTGTTTTTTTGAGCATTTGTAGGTGTGGTGTTGGTAAGTGGGATTGTAAATGTTGGCTAGAGCACAGAAGAATTTCACTACCCTTAACGTCTGTTACTATGAACAAGAAGAAATGAAACACAAGGAAAATCAGCGATCCCTACAGAATGCATACAATGATGTTATTGTTTGTTTTCCTAAGGTTATTAACCTACAACCTGAAAAAAAACTGTTCAAGAAGCAGAAAATTCATATGTTTAAGGGTTTGTTTGTTTGTTTGTTTGTTTTCAATACAAGACATAGAGCTTTCTTGTAGTTTGGCTTTCATGACAACACCAGTTTTTACACGCTAACGGCAATATTTCTGAAAATAATGTAGAGCTATCTGGTGGAACTTGAGGGAACAATGTATCTTGAATGACTATGTAGTTTATAATATCATTGGACTACTGCTCAATTTTTCCATCATATAGTTAGTTCTCTTTCCAGTTACAACCCATTCTTTTAAGAGACGCTCATGCAGAAGATAAACAAACAAATATCTCAAATGATGATAGACCAGTAGAATGAAAAATGCATCTAGTTCTTCACTGAGAGCCTTTTTGCAGAAAGTATACTATATGCAACATTATGATCTGTAAAATTTTTGGTTTGCAACTTTAATTTTCACTTACATTTCACTACAAATGTCTACTGGACATGTATAGTGGTTTAACTTTGGCTGGCAACCAAGCACAACACAGTCACTTGCTCACTGCTTCTCCCAGCCACATGNAGTCGCTTGCTCACTGCTTCTCTCAGCCCACCTGCTGTGGGATGGGAAGGAGAACTGGGGGGAAAAGGTACAATTCTATGGGCTGAAAAAAGGATAGTTTAATAGAATAACAAAAAGAGAGAATAAACCACAATAATAATGATAACACTAATGAAACAATATAT
>VZZY01011075.1:34669-74618 GCA_013400335.1 Eurystomus gularis | reverse complement strand
TATCACTAAGAAATGCCACTGTCATCCTATTTGCATATCTTTTTAATTGCGAGCAATTTTACTCTTTGAATTCAGTGATGAGCATGTAGCTTTACTCCACTAGAGGATTATCAAATCAGAATTATAACTTAGTTTTTCATTTGCTGCTAATAGGTGCTTGGTATGAAGAGATGATTAACAATAGAAATAAATCTGTTGTTCGAAGTATGAGCTGGAATGCTGATGGACAAAAGATTTGTATTGTGTATGAAGATGGAGCAGTGATTGTTGGATCAGTGGATGGTAAAACTTAAGCTCTGCTGATTGTTGTGGTTTTACATAGATTTTATTTTCAGTATTTAGTACATAGTGGCTCTATTTCTCTAGATAAATACAATTAGTAGTTACTTTCTAATTGTTGATTTGACTTTCTTTAATTTTTAGTTTTTATGTTGGTAACTTGCATCCAATTTTTAATTTTGTGGTATGCTTATTAAGCAGAATCAATGTTCTGTTACAGGCAATCGCATTTGGGGAAAGGACTTGAAAGGAACTCACCTGTGCCATGTGGCCTGGTCCTCCGATAGCAAGGTTTTACTGTTTGGAATGGCAAACGGAGAGATTCACATTTATGACAACCAGGGAAATTTTATTGTAAGTTCTTGATGGTATAATAGAGGTATTAACTTCAACAGGCATACAAACTTACTGCTTCTTAATTTATTTAACGTTCATTTGTTTAGTTAGTGGACTTTGTAGTTGGTGGACTTCAGTACGGAGAACTGGACAAGGTCTTGTACACAAAGTTTTTATCTAAGATTTATGCAGCTGCAGCTTTTAAATATAAATACTTCTTTCGTGGTAGCTAAATGAATATCAGATCAACTAGTGCCTTTTTGCCTTGTGATAGTTATTGAAAATGTAAAAAGAAGTATGGTGATACTAAATTAAATGAAGATCATGTTAAAAGTACTAGTGGGCTTTTAGAATAAAGCGGTAGTTTATTTTCCTGTTGCTCCTGTCATTCCTTATGTAACAAGAAATGTTACATGCTTCAAAGAAAACTTGGTAATAAGTGGAAAAATGAGAGGATGTAACTATAATATTGCCGCGTTCCTACAAATTCAGTTTCCATATTTATTTTTATGTAGTTATTTGGAATATTGGAAAATGAGCATGACAAAATGCTAAACAGAAGTAAAATGCTGACTTTGGAAAAAGCAATGTATTTGGAACCATGTTCTTGACTTTTACATCCCTATTATGGTGAATTTTTCTCCTCCTTTCCTACCCTTCCCTAAGAAAGTATCTGTTAACTCTTCCCACTTTCTTTTCTTTAACCCTTCACTGTACTTTTGTTTCTTTCTTTCCACTGTGTGTATCATGGTGTTTCTACCATATGCTATAAATTAGTGAAATTCTTGGGTTGCTCTCCCACCACCTGAACCTTTTATCAGCAATATGTGTGGTTGTGATCCCTTTCTCTCTCTCTTCCTCTCCCTTCCATAACTTACCTGGTAGCCCTCAGAGTGATCCTGGTGCACTCTTATCTTTCAGGAAAATCCCTTACCTGTCTTACCAGATGTACCAGGCTAATTTCAAAAGTAAACTTTCCTTAATCATTGTTGTAATTTGGACACTTATTTTTTCCAATTATTTGTAATATATTATTCAAGATACTTTTATCAAGAAAAAGCTGACAAAAAGCTATGAAAAAAAAATTTTGTGGTCAGGAATGGTTTGAAATTATGTTATTGCAAATTATTGCAAAGTTCCGGTGGGGTTCTGTGTGTGTGTATGCACGTGTGTGTGGTAGGGTTTCTTTGTTTTGTTTCTGTATTTTTTTTTTTGGGGGGGGGGTTCTTTTTGTTTGGTTGGTGTTTTTGTTTTTTTTGTTTCTTTAAGTTAATTTTCCAAGAATGAAAACATCAACATTGAAGTACTTCTTTGCCGTTAAAATACATATCTTCATATGCCTAATCTGGCTTTGAATTAGGGAGTTTTTCAAACTCTTAAAATGTTTAGAATGTGAACATTTTTTCTCAGCACAGGAAAAACACCTTATGTAGATATCTGACCTTTTGCAAGGTATCAGTAGAGATATAAATTGTTCCTCTAAATAACATGTTATGTGTGAATTTAAATAATTAACCATTCTTGTCTAGGTGAAAATGAAACTGAGCTGTTTGGTGAACTTAACTGGAGCATTCAGCATTGCTGGAATACAATGGTATCACGGTACCGAAGGCTACATTGAACCAGATTGTCCTTGTCTTGCTGTCTGTTACGACAATGGAAGATGCCAGATAATGACAGATGAGAATGACCACAGTATGTACAAAATGTGGGGTGCTAATTCCTGAGCTACTCTTGACCCAAAAGGTCTATGTGTGTGTATAGTCTTAATGTTTGTTTCTTAAAAACTAGATCCTGTTTTGATTGACACCGCTATGAATGTGGTGTGTATTCAGTGGAACCACTGTGGAAGTGTGTTGGCAGTGGCAGGCTCGCTCAAAGCAACTTCCCAAGATAAAGATGTAAACATTGTGCAGTTCTATACTCCGTTTGGTGAGGTAAAAATATTTAATGTACTTATGTAACTTAAATGTTTGGGGTTTTTTTTTGTTGGTTTTTGTTTGTTTGGTTTGGTTTTCTTCATGGTTGGAAAAAACCTTTAAGATCATAAAATCCAACTGTTGTCTATCTATCTGTGACAGGCTCACTTCTACACCATATCCTTGAGCACCATATCTAGATAGCCAGGGATGGTGATTCAACCGCTTCCCTGGGCTGCCTGTTGCAGTTGTTGATAACCCTTTTGGTGTAGAAGTTCTTCCTAATGTCTAACCTAAACCTCCCCTGACCTTACTTGGTGCCGTTTTCTCTTGTCCTATCAATTGTGACTTGCGAGAAGAGACCAGCCCCCACCTCTGTAACTTCCTTTCAGGCAGCTGTAGAGAGTGATAAGGTCTCCCCTCAGCCTTCTCTTCTTTTATCTTGGTATGTATTGTTTATGTGGAATTTGGGTGCCAAAATGTAAGTGTTTAGTGTGTTTTATGTGGCCTAAGGTATCTAGGATGTCCACCTGGATCTGGAAAGATGACATGGACTAGGTACCCTTTTAGAACAGCAAGTTAGTGACCAGCGTGAGAATCTGAGTGCATCTCATGAACCACTAATGCACAGAGGCTGACCTTGAACACCGAACTCAGATACCTGAGTTCAGACTATGGTCAGTAAGCGACTCAGAACGCTTAGGCCGAAGTTAATGGTTCATGGTGCTACTCTTGCCTTGCAAGATAATTTCACTTTCCCTTCTAGTAAAGTTTAAGGAAATCGTTAAGTTAGTGTTACGTATCAGAGCGTCAGGAAGCTTGTGCCTTCTACAGAAGAAGTACTGGTCAGCTCTGAGCGTAAGCATAGAGCTGTGAGCTTGTGCTGTGAAAGGGGCTGAGATCCAACATCATCTCTAGGGGTTTCCTTAGTTGAAAGTATTAAATGGAACCAAAGGTCTTGGCAATAATGATATATCTCTGGTTGCTAATGTCCTTCAGATGAAATGAAACGGGTGTTCCAGAGTGTGTATCTACTGTTTAGAAGTAAATTCTTCAGATTGTACAATTGTTTTGTACTAGTTCTGATACTCAGTTATGGAGTTAACTTTTTTGGAAGGTGGTGTCTTCTGTGAGTAATGTGTCACCATTTGGACTTTGTATTTGCCTCTGGTCAAAGGCATGAAATGGGTACTGAGATATGTAAGTTCACTGATAACAGTTTATTTAGGCACAAAGTTACGCTCTCAAAAGGAAAGTTAGATCTAAGCATAAATATCAGTGTTCTGCTCAGTAAAATGTATTTTTTTAAAAGCTAAGATTATTCAAAATCTTACAGTAAATAGTAGATGAAAATATCCTACATTACATACATCTATATTATTTGCAAACAATAAACTTCCCATGGGCAAGTGCTCTGTGAGACTAAGGTTATAGTTTTTGAAAAACACTTTTTCAGTTGTTTCCTTCACTTAAATATTAAAATTCTACAGCAGAATGAAGACATTAAAAAAGATGGACATTGAATTTCTTTGCTAGCTCTGCAAGTGTAAATGTACATCCAACTACTTGCATTAGCCTGTTTTTGAAAGGGCACAGAGAAGAGGAAGATGCCCATTGCCTCGCTGCAAATAGTGTACCCGTGCGGTTGATTCATTGTATGCTTTTTTTTATCTTTGTATGCTTATTTATCTTTGTAAGTTTGCACTATCACCGAGTCCTGTTTTTTCTTTCTGACAAAAAAGAATTGAGGCAACAGAACGCTTTAAAATAATGTATGTTAAATATAATCCCTCTGTGTTTGCATGTGTATTGTAACTTGGGAGACTTTAGGGAATATTATAAAGAAGATCTATGTGTGGTTTTCATCAACTGTCAGAATTGTTTATGTATTTTAGAGTGGTTTTCCTTGATAAATCCAGAATCTTTTTCTTTCCTTGTTTCAATCAAGCACTTGCGCACACTGAAAGTTCCTGGCAAACAGATATCTGCCTTGTCTTGGGAGGGAAGTGGACTAAAAATTGCACTAGCTGTTGATTCTTACATATATTTTGCAAACATTCGTCCAGATTACAAGGTATGTAGTAATGTGGCACTTAAGTGGATTAGTAAATTTCCTATTTGTTGTTATTTTTTCTGAATGGGTTGAAGAAGCAGCTTTCCCTATTACAGAAATAAATGCTTAATATAGGATTACTGCTTGACCAACACTACTGCCTTGAAGTTTTAGTGGAACGTGTCTGTGTAACAGAATGACTTAGCCATTGGTTTTATAATGAATTTGTGATTTTTATTTTCATAATAAGGAAATACATGCTTTGTTAATATTAACAGAATTGGGCACGATTCCCAGTTTGGCAGTAATTGAGGCTGACATGTAGCTAAGGCCCCAGTGTTTTCATTGCTGTTTGGTTAAACTCAGTGGGCTAAGTGATACAATGAAAATGGTTTGAGCCTTACTTCTACTGTCATTTTTTTCTTTAGTGGTGAATCATTAGTTCAGTCCAGGACAGTTGTGTAGAAACACAAACATTAGAACAGAATGCAGCCTGATAGATGAACTTCCTACTTGTATGTCAATTCCCAATATACTTTTTAGAAGTGTGTATTCAGATAATTCTAAATAATGGTTTTTAACTTGTCTACCATATAGGGTTTTTTTGTTTAGTTGTTTTTTTACAGAGTTAGGACTATTTCACTTAAATCCACGGTTTAACAAAAATAGTGATTACTGGCATAGAATCAGAGAATGGTTTGGGTTGGAAAGGACCTTAAAGGTCATCTAGTTCCAACCCATCTGCCACAGGCAGGGACACCTCCCGCTAGACCACATTGCTTAAAGCCCCATCCAACCTTGTCTTGAACACTTCCAGGGAAGGGGCATCCACAGCCTCTCTGGGCAACCTGTTCCAGTGTCTCGCCACCCTCAGAGTGAAGAACTTCTTCCATGCATCTAATGTAAATCTACTGTCTCTCACTTTAAAGCTGTTACCCCTCATCCTATCACTACACTCCCACCCCCCATGGGGAGTCCCTCCCCATCTTTCCCGTCGGGTCTCTTTCAGTACTGGAAGGCTACTGTAAGGTCTCCCCAGAGCTGTCTCTTCTCCAGGCTGAACAACCCCAACTCTCTCAGCATGTCCTTATAGGGGAGGTGCTCCAGCTGCCTGATCATCTTCTGTCCAGTATACAGTATTGTATACTTTTTTTTTTTCTTTCCCAGCACAGGACATGTTCTTTGTCAGTGTGTAACCACTGTGATTACAGAGAGAGAGTGTAATGTGAGCAACATACTGCAGCTGTATTGAAACGTATTGTTCCACTTGGTTCTGAAAAATCATTGTTCAGGGAGTTATAAACACAAATCTGCTGGGAAGCAATCTCAAATAGTTTGTTGTAAATCTGCTGGAAAAGACTTTGGAAATTTGAGCTTGGAGTTAGTCTTGCAGGAAATGCTACCTAATGTTTATTCTGGGAAATGTGTAACAGCTGGAACACAAAAGCCTATTGCTTTTTCTTAAACTCATCAGGATTTGTGAGACCATGTGTACTTTAAGATCTGGCACAGTTTGCAAATTATAATATTTTGAAACCCTAGTTTTAGAAACTGCATGTGTAAGCTCTCTTTAATTTTTTTTTTCTTTTCCTTTGGCATATTTAAAGAGGAAAAAGTTGTGCTCAAATTAATTTACTTCTGCAGCAAATAAACTCTTAACCTGTTGGTAATATACTCAATTCCAGTGTTAAATATTTTGATGGTGAATGGTATGTGTTGTCCTTCAATAAATAATACACATTACTACTTCTATGTTCTTTCTGACTGTATCAGTAACTCCCTTTTTAGGAACTAGTTAGTCTAAAAGGTGACAGTCATTAAATGGCAGTGATTCAAAGCTGTCATTAATTTAGGCTGGATTGGAATTAATGACCCAGAGATGAGGTGTTAGTATCACATCACCAATCTACTGAATAATCCGGTTTCCTGTATTTTTCAAGAATTACCATAATAACATAAATGGGGTCCTAAATTAATGTGAGAATAAAAGCTATGAATTGAGCTGATCTTTTCAAAACTATTCAGAGTGTACATACTGTCCTTTTGGGGTTCTAATACTAATTTAGTCTACAGCTCTAGTTACATTTCTTCTGGTGTTTATTACCTTGTTCAAATCTACATTGAATTTAACTTTATATCCTCCTCATCCAGCATTCTGAGGTTTTTTTGCCACTTCTTGAAATCAGTTTTACATTTGACAAACCTGATTTATAGTTTACTGTCTTGTTACCTCATAACTTACTCCTTTCATATAAATTTTGAATTAGTATCAGTTCCAGTTTGCATCTCTAGGAAGGATCCTGTGGGTAGTGCTCTCAGTTGTCAAAAACAACCTTTATTCCAATCCTTTTTTTTTTTTTTTTTTTTTCCCCCCTGCACCAAAATGAGCTTGATTTTCTTGAAAATCCAGGTAGGTCTATCAGTTGAGTCATCTTCATTCACATGCCTGTTGCCTCTCTGAAAAATAATAAATAATAATAAGAAATGATAATAAATCAATGACTTCTAGGGCTAAAAACATGACTATCCAGTTTATTTTATTTATAAATGTCCATCTAATTCCTTTTAAAAATCTTTTAATTTTTTTTTTCTACATCTCCACTGGGTTTACTGGTTTGTGTTTCCCAGAATCAATGCTTTTTACATCTGCCCACTCCTGTTCCTCTGGCTGTACTCCACAGCATTGTGTTTGAATTCCCCAGGAACTCTACTTAAGTGAAAACCTTTGGGTTTTGACAGTTTATTACCATTCGGTTTATAGATCTATTCTAAAAGTTCTTTTGCTCATACTTTAGTTTATTGTCTCAGTTTCATTCCCTGCAGAGTGTGGGGACGCTTCTGGCCAGCTCTCTAACAAGCATTCTCCTCTCACTCTAGTGAAAGTGCTGAGGCATAGAATTCTATTAGTTTTTCTCCAATTACATCACCATCCTTAAGTGATTTGCTTTATATCCTACTTACTTGTCAGCTTCACCTCCTTTCTGAGATATTTGCTGATTCTGCTGTGTTAGAAAGGGTTTTCACTATGAATTTTTGTAATTTAAATCGGTGGAATGCAATAAAATACATCTCTGTGGTTTTTTACAGTGTTTGGATATTCCATTTCTTCTTTTGCCTTCTTGCTCTTTCTCCTACATGTTACGTGAATAATTATTCTTCTGGGGGGAAGGGAGGGTTTTTCTCCTGTTACTGACATGGAAGAGGTGCTGTGAGTAATTACAGTGCTCAAATATAATAGCTTTTTTTTTTTGTCTGCTTCAGGAATGGCACAGTTTGAGGTGTTTATTAAATTTCCCTTGGGGAATGAACTTTGGGTTTCCAAATCCATAGTCATAGAACAAGCATCTTCATGGCAAACCCATCATCACAGCGGGTATTTCTGTGTACCCGCTGAACGAGGGGAAGTGAGATCTTGTCACATTGTGAGGCTGATCCTCAGATCCTGACTGTGCTAGGTTATTCTGCATGATGGGAAGGCTTCTTTTTCCAGTTTCACATTGTGCAAATAACTTCTCACTGGACCTGGGTTTACATACTTTCAATAAATCAGTTCATCACTTGACTGGTAAAGCACATGGAATACTGATAATGTGTGTATGAAATAAACACTTCTTTCATAGCTGCGAACAACTTACTTATTGAATTCTTATAGTTTCTGATAGGTTTTTATAAAAATTGTCTCTCTTGGCAGTGGGGTTACTGCTCCAATACAGTTGTTTATGCATATACCCGACCTGATCGTCCAGAATACTGTGTAGTCTTTTGGGACACAAAGAACAATGAGAAGTATGTGAAATATGTCAAGAGCTTGATTTCCATAACAACTTACGGAGACTTCTGTGTTTTAGCAACTAAAGCAGATGAAAATCAACCTCAGGTAAAAACTTCCTTTTAATTTTCTCTTGAAGTGCTCTGTTCCACATGTCAAGTGCCAGAATAAGATGAAATGTAAAATTCTGAATCTGTCTCAGCGTGTGTCATTCAGCTGTCATTTAACAGAATGGCACTTGAATGGGCTCTGTTCAAAAACAACCCCAACAAACAACAAAGTAATAGCAAAAATATG
Organism: Eurystomus gularis; assembly: GCA_013400335.1. Lineage (NCBI taxonomy): Eukaryota > Metazoa > Chordata > Aves > Coraciiformes > Coraciidae > Eurystomus > Eurystomus gularis. Next base: position 65,965 of record VZZY01011075.1, on the reverse strand, counting down.
CAGAACTGATTAATTGCCTCTATCTTTTAACTCCTTGTAGCCGTTAGTAACTTAATGAAAACTGCAGCCTTCTGGATTAATGTTTCTTTAGAAATATTTAGAATAGCTTTCCAAAGACAAGCTAAAAGCAGGAGAGCATCAGAATGTAGTGAATATTTAATTGGTCAGAAGTGGGGGGAAAAAAGGTGAATTTTTTAGGTGATATAAAATACAGGTTACTACAAACTGCTCTCTTTCTCTATTTTAAGTGTAGTGACAAATTATATGATAACTGTATCATTTGGTTAATGTATCTTTGGTTAGCATGATATTGTTACACAGTTTTTCTTACTGCCTTAACTTCTGAGTTGTTTTCTATATCACCTGTATATTGCTTACAAAGGAGGAGCATGAGACGGAGTCAATTGGTGCAACGGTAAAAAAAAAGCTTTAGTGCTGCTGTGCTTGACTGTGCAGTAAATGGTGTACTGCCGAATGAGTTGAAAATATGCTGTACATGGCCAAAACCATTTGGTGAACTTGAGTGCAATAAAATGAGATTCTTCTGGGCTGTATTTTTAAAATAGGAAACAAACAGCGGAGGGACTTAGTGTAACTTTCTTGGGCACAAATAAGAGATTTAATTTTAGCATTTGAAAATTACAGATAATAAGCATATTTCGATTCTTTCTAAATTGCTCCAGTGTAATTATTAACACTGTAGGGGGTCAGCTTTTAGGAAGTAAAGTCAACAAGCTTGTCCTTTGGGTAGCAGTTCATTAGAGTGGCTTTCTGAGAAACAGGCTGGTTTTGCAGTAGATTTCAGGCATTAGAATTGTGATATCAAGACGGCAAAACGTACAGCAATAGCTGATGGGGCAAAAAGGTCTAATTTCAGCAGGAACTGTTTAAACATATTGCAAGCATACGTCAACATCAGTAAGTTAGGAAGAACGTAAAGTTGATATCCATAGCAAGGCTTGAGCTTTCTGCTTTGATTAAATCAAGACAATGCCAACTCCCTGCTCCTGGCACCACCCTGTGTAGCTCATGCAGCATCTGTCTTGGATATTGTTGCTCCATCACTCCTGGTAGTCTCTCATCTACTCACTTAGAGCCTCAAAAATAAGTAAAAAGGGCATAAGAGAGCATAAAGAGTGAATGTTGGAATAATTTACCAGAGAAGTATTACTATAAACATAATGGAAGCAAACAACAGGTAGCTTAAAAAGCCAGGTGTGGTTTCCTACAGAGGTGGAGGCTCAACATAGTTCTGTGGAAAAGAGAAATTTGAGAATGCTGGTGGAAAGTTTAACTCATGAACAAAGAAATAAAAATACTGGTTTTGAGAGGTGTTTCTTGGCGGCAGAGCCAGTAACATAAATTTATTTAATGAAAAGAAACCCTTATTCAGAATGAAGTTCATACAGTAGCCGAAAAGCTAAATTCTGCCATTCTTATGTAATTCATAAGCTATTAGTCTGTCACTTTATAAAGGGGTAAGCTCTACAGTTGATACTCAATTGAGTTGATACTCAGTTTCCACACTTCTCATTCAAGACGTTCTTACTTCCCTGTGCAGTCGTCATAAAGCTGTTTAATACTTGATTTAGGTCTGGAAAAAGAAATACATCAGCAACAACAAAGCACTGGTGTCTAGGTCAAATTTTATTTATTTGCATCTTCCTAACAGGCCAATCTGAGGTACCTGTGCTATCAAAGCCTTCCCAAGGATTACAAGAAGGATAAAACTAAGAAAACTCAGCAGTTTTGTATCTGTGATACTGCAGGGTGGAGGGATGGCCTTATTCACACTTCTCCCCGTGTTGTAGCCCACTTGGAGGTTCAAGGAGGCTGAAGTCTGCAAAGGATAGAACAAGGGTCCTGACTTCTGGGAGCTAGTGAGCGGGTCTGATGCTGTAATTAGATTACCTTTTGCATGAACAGCTAGACGAGAGTTGAGTCACTGAGAAATTGCTGGTGTATCATGCTAGTAAGTAACTACTACAGCGGGAGCCCCACAGAGCAGGGACTGGGACACTGGCTGTCTTTCCCACATGTTGTCTGTGGACCCTGGTGGTGGTACGTTCTATGTATTGTATTTTGTCTGGTAGATTTGCTCCTCTGCTTAAAACAGCTGGTGCTTTTCTTGTTTTGTGCTTGGCTTCTTTTATAGTGCCAATTGGCAACTATCTCATCGCTCTCATGCTTATGCTGCTTTACATTTACTTCAGTCATGGTCTCTCTGTTTTCTGTTGCTGATCAGCATTTAGATTGTGTGAAATGTGGGTTATGAGATACACCTTCACAGGTAACCTTGTACAGTTTACTAAGTTACAAAACCCATGGTGGTAATGACACTTGCTTTTATTTCCTTACAGTATGTGCTGGTTCTCTGCAATTCTATTGGCACTCCCTTGGACCCAAAATACATCGATATTGGTAAGCAATACTCTTATACAGTTGGGTTTTTTCTAGTCTTTATAAATAATTTCTTATGCAAGTCTGTTGTTCAATGAAACAACCACTGTGTGGTAACACCCCCTATATCCATAGAACCTTCCGTTCTATACGTAGTCGGAACCATGATTTTTATATCAGCTTCTCACTTCTACTTGGACTCTCACCAAATATAATAAATATGTGACCAGAGGTTCACATGTTATGAACTGTAATTTGTGTTAGAAATTAGCTATTAGTTACTCTGTTAATAAAAATAGTGACTTATAAAACCAATCCTATTCTTTGTAAAAATTGGCTAATTTAAACTGATTCTTCCAGTTAATAGAAACTATTTACAATAGGATTTTAAAAAATGTTTACTTTTTTTTTTTAATGGATGTTCTTGGTGATTCAGATTTTCCTTCATGACACTGGTAATTCAACCCCTTTTTAAGAAAATGTGGGTTTTTTTGAAGGGGATACTGTTTCTCAGACTAATTGAAATAGCTTCAGATTATAAATTAAAAAAAAACCCAAACCAGTGGATTATAACTGGAGCACAAAAATACCCCCAAATCCTAAATAGATCTGAATTCCAGGCTTTTCCTACTGCTTGTTTGCTGCAGGTGTGGTACAGAACATTGCCAGGTAATTGCAAGCCATTGTTTTCTGGGAGTTTTGCTAGAGAATAAAGGTCAATGATTTTTTCCTTCAAGCAGATGAGGGAAGTGCAGGCAAACTGACAAATTAATCAGCTTTTCTGATTAATGAATCCACTTTTGTTTGTTCTGGATTTTGCTTTTTTTGGCTTGCTATCCACACAGATCTGAATTTGGATTCAGAAGAGACACCAAGAACCCCATTTGCAGTTTTCTGTTTGAAGCTTGATTCTTTGATTCATTTTTGTTGTGTTGAAAGGCTAAATAATTTGTAATGAAGTTTTAGCAAAAATATTTCCTTTTGAATGAGAGAAGAGAGTGTAGTTATTTCAATGAGAAGTATGAACTTACTTTTTTAAACAAACCAACCCAAAGTCTTTCCCCTACCAGTGCTAAAAAGAGATGTGGCTATTATGACAAGAAACCTCACAAACTTTTTTCAATGTAAATTGCCTCCTAGAGCCATTGTTTCTTCCTCTCTGCTAAAAGTAACTCTTCTGTTTAAATGAATCTCACTAGAGAAGTTAGTTCCATGCCATAGTGCTAATACTTGCTGCTGGTATGAAATGATAAACAAACAGCCACTCTGGCTGGTAAAATAGATGGGAAAAGTGTCTAGCAAAGTTTTGGTAAGATATAGAAGATGAGGAAGGTAAGGTGAAACACATGTAAGACAGGGAAGTTACAACAAGAAGTGTGACAGGAAGTAACAGAGGAATATAGGTAGGAAAAATAATCAAAGAAGGGAAATAGTTGAGATCATAAAGATTATTATTTTTCTCAGCCAGTGCTACTAAACAGTTTCGATTTTTATTATATGTTAACTAAGTTGATGTCACTTTCTAATATTGTTTAGTTTTTCAATGATAGCAGGAGGAAATCAGCAGTGAGCCAAATACATATTGTGAAATTCATGCCCTGTGTTGTAGATCATAATTAAAATTAGAAGTATCCTGCTCCGATTAATGAGTTTGACTTCTCTGTCCTATAGAATGTGTATGAAATACTGTGGTAATTTTTTAGTCTCACAATTTCTGTTTATGTCAGTTTGATGCCCTCTTGCCACCTTTTACAATAGTGGTGGCACATCAGAATCTTAAGGAATAAAGTACCCAGGAAATTCAATACTAAGAATTTTACGATGGATAGCGGAGGAAAAAAAAAAACCCCAAACCGCACACTGAACTAAGATGATGTGATGGGTGGTAGTGGTGTGGCTGGGGTGTCTGTGGTGTCCCCCCTGTCCCATCTCTGCTCCTGACCAGATGTCTATACTGTACGTGCCTACTAGTCTCCTGGATTTACTTGACAGGTGGGACTGGGGCAGTGGGAGGATAATTTGGGGATTTACAGGAAATAGTTAATTTGGTTTCTACAGCTGACATCTAAAATACGTTCAATGAATCATTTCTGAAAGGGGCCTTTTTGCTCTCCATTGGGTGCAAAGAAGCCGAGGGCAACCAGCTCATCTCTGTCAGATGTCTAAAATTAGGTGAGATGAATCCCACTCAAATGGTCAAAATTAGCTTTGCATGTACACCTCTAACTCTGCATACAAACTCTTCTCTTTGCATTTTTCTAGTGTTCTGTTTATGGAAGCTTTCTAAAACAATCTATCAGTGATAGTTGTATTTATTTACTTTTAAAACAATGGTGTTGGCTTATTTGAGTCCACCATTACCACCCATCTCCTACAGCTGTCTGTACACAAGAAAAGAATCTTCTCCAGTGACTGAAAACAGCTGAAGAGAAATGCTGTGTAACTGAAAAATGCCAGTGTTCCAACTATATGTGAACTGTGCTGAAGAGATTAAACAATCTGGAAAAAGCTTGTCTTCCTTTAGCTTAACTAAGCTTTCCACAGTCTCCTTCTGTTCCTTTCAGTGTCAGAGGATCAGTTCAATGAACACATTGCTCCGATTTTATCATACTTGCTTTCCTTTTTTGCAACCATTGAAGATACAACTTTATGGAATAACTTTATCGAATTTCTAAAATAAGGTCAGTTTGTCTGAGGCGCAGACACCTGTGCTCAGTCAGGGTCTTAATATACGTTATATCACGCTATTCATCACAGCTGGAGCTTCTTGGCAGTAGAAGGTGTAGTTGTTCCAGTTTGACAGGGTGCAGAGTTAAGCAGCTGGCTGGCCTTCTTGAAGTCAATAGAGAGAGAAGACCTAATAAAACCTTATAGGCAGAAGACCTCTCTGTAAGGTGTTGGTTTTTTTTTTTTTTAAGATTGCAATTGGTGCATCATTTCTGATGAAATCATGATCTTTTTGTCCTGTTTATAAATGAAGAAAAATCAGCTTTAAATCAATTATTAGGTGAGAGTAATCACTGATAGTTTAAGATATAAGCAGTACAAACATAAAAATTAATATATCTCTCATTCAGGATAATTGGAGGAGTATTACTGACTTATTAAAATATATTATCTGTCTGTGAAATTCTTTTTATCTCTCTTCTTTCTACTAAAAAGGTTTTTTAGAGTATTCTTTAGTAAAGCAATAAATTGTTGCATTGACCTCTGTCCAGAAAATAATTTGCCTAAGTAATTTTTGGTTTTAGCTCTTGTTCTTATTTCAAACTTCTAAGTGTCATCTTTCAGAGTGGTTTAAAAACACTTAGGTTGTTACTTTATTTGATTTCCATAAATGCTCATGAAAAATAACTTTTCATATAGTAGGATGTTTCTCAGCAGACCACTTGGTTTCTGTGTGGTCCTGCCTTTTCTTAAGTGGGCACTCCTGCCTGCCATGAGTCTAAACTATATTTTTGACTGGCTGTAATTACTGCAAATTGAAGAGACACTGTATTACCTTTTTTACCAGACTGCCCCTTGTGGGAATAATAATCGCCTGGTGCTCTACTGAGCAGGAAGATTTTACTCCTCCTTGAGACTTTGGTGCCCTGCAGGTCTCTTGGGCTTTGGCCTGGTAGGAAATTGATAGTGGAGAAAAAAGATTGCTAATATACAGATGCTAAGTAGCTAATGGAGCATTTGAATAATACGTCTGAAAATGTGCGTTCGGGCACAATTTGTATGATTTGTCAATTTATAGCATTTTATACAGTTGTTTCAATGAAGTGCTATTAATTTCCTAATGGCAAAGTAATTGTGACAGTGCGCAGTGTTTGATTTACCCCAGGAGATGCAAATCTTAGGTTGTTGGGCTCTAAGCCAATAGTTCAAGAACAGCTCAAAAGAAAAAGATGCTTATTTCCTTTATTCTGTTGAATTTTTAATTATATCATTAAGTTTCTAATGCCTGCCTGTGCTAATGATGGCAAAAAAAAAAAAAGAATAATCTTTCATTATCTGGTGAAAGGCCATCACTTTAGCTTTCTTTAGACAGTGATGGATGGTTACCTGTTAAAGCTCTTCCTCATGTTGGTCTTTATTTTTGTCCAAGGGCATTTTTCTTCCTGTGCTTCTTGTGCCTTGTGTTTAGGGTCCTTCACAATAATTAGTCTTTGGTAGCCCATAAATTAGTCTTTTTTCCATTGTCTGGCATTATTATGTTCCATCGTACTATGGTACAAAAATTAGCCAACACAGTTTTTTCTGTGCTTGTTTCACAGGCTTTCTGTCAAAGTCCTTTCATGAATAACTAAATATAAGCTACAGAAGGCTAAATATCTTCTTATATAATATCTTTTTAATGGAAACACAACAGATGGTATCTGCTAAGAAAATGTCACTCAGGCTGGATTATATCATCTTCTCACAAGCGCTTAGGAGCACTGACAGGGTGAAGTGTTATCTTCCACATGTGTGGTGATGCCCAGCAAAGTGAACACAACAGCCTGACCAACACACAGGTGGATTCAAGGCAGGACGCTGGAGTCACGCCTAGGTGTCTCGCCTCCCTCCTGGACACCTTAACAAGGGTGGCAGAACTACATGTGGAACAGTACTTGAATTGCTGTCACTTAAAGTTGATCATTTTAAAGTAAACTATGACTGATTTTTAGTAGTTCTTCATGTTCTGTAAACTGGTCATTCATGAGTTGTCCCACGTGCAGTTTAGTTGTCCCTGCTGCTGTCTGACATTTTCTTCTGTTTATGAGCTAACACTGTCTAGAGACATCTGAATCAAGCTCTAAAAATAAGTGGATGTTATTGATCAGACTAAGTTTGTCTAGTTTCTCAGGAACAGCCTGTAACAGGCTTGTATGAAAACAACAGTTTAGTCTTGTGTCTGTCTATCAGATTGCTTCCTTTCCATCAGGTTTAGGTGGGATTACTTGTGTTGTGTATCTCTCTTCTCACACCAGTACGCTTGTGTTTGTATATCTTATTTCATATACGAAAAAGTGTCCCAGCTTTTTCATGGAGCAAAGTAATGTAGCCATAAATAAAGTTTGTTTCCCATCTACTGTTTTCAAAAGGTTAGACATGAAAGCAGGTTTTTTCTAACTGTTTTGAGGTGAGATGGAGTGAGCGTGGATGAAATACAGACATGGCAGAGGGTTATTTGTGATTCCTAGATATCTAAGAAATAAAGTTTCTCTCCTTCCAGGAGGAGGTTGTATGAAAGAACAGCAAAGAGAAATGAGGTGAGATGAGAAAGAAGGGCCAGAGAAAACTTAAAGGGCAGTTGTTTCACATGTTGGTGTTGTTTTGATGGGATGGTGTGTTTAAATCTTTTCAGTATTTGGTCATGGAAAAGTAAGGCACCTGTTTAAATGTTTTCCATACATATTTTCAGGGTCTTAAAATTAAGTATTAAGACATTAATACTGAAGTTAGCTATCTGCAGAACCAGTAGGAAGAGCTAGACAATGGACAAGAAGTCCATGTTTAGCATGGAAATCTGCTGTGCACTGGAAATGCTGAGCAGAGGAGCGTCCAGATTCCTTCCCTACTTCTGACATAAGATGCTTACTTTTCTGTCTGCTTAATAAGAGCATGAATTCTTTGAAGGGCACTGATGCCCAAGTGAGCAGCGCTTGCTGCTAAAATCAAGGCCAAAGTATAAGATGATAATACTTATCTACACTTAAGGAAACTAAGTAGTTAAACCAGCTACCTAGAAATGGATTCTAGATCTTCCTCAGCCTGAAGGGATTGAAATGAGCATCCTTCTGTTCCCAGAAAGGACAAATCCCATTCCTTCTTTCTCTGCCCCAGAAGCAGCCCAGACTTGGAGTGTCTGGGGCATCCTTTCCTCATGTTAAATCTATGCTGTTATGCAGCCAAGAAGGAAAGCCCTTGAGGAGCAGCATGTAGCCCAGTGATTAAGGCTCTGAGGTGAGAAGGGGGAATAGAAAAGAATAGACTATTTTAGTTGAAAGGGACCTACAACAATATCTAGTTCAACTGCCCAGCCACTCCAGGGCTGACCAAAAGTTAAAGCATTTATTAAGGGCATTGCCCAAATGCCTCTAAGCACTGTCAGGCTCAGGGCACTGACCACCTCTCTAGGAAGCCTGTTGCAGTGTTTGATCACCCTCTCTGTAAAGAAATGCTTCATATGTCCACTTTAGACTTGGATTTCAATTTTTTCCCACATTGTATTTTTGTGTGTGTTTGCTTGTTTAATGACTGTCCAGTATAAAATGCTAAAGCAGTTCTAGAAAAAGTCTCTTACGTCCTACTTTGATGCAATTGTTTGAGCTATATAGGCAATTTTGTAAAAGCATCGGTTCCTACATATAGATACTGCTTTTCTAGATGTGTGTTTGAATGGAGCCCATCCTGATGATTGTGTTTGTGTGCTGTGTATCCCTCTACCAGTGATTTCACACTTGGCTTGGATCCAACCATCGTGTAGCCTGCCGTTGCAAAGGGAAGGCCCTGCCCTCCATGCTGGCTGCTCATTCCTGCCCTCTCCTGCATTTGTGATTTTTCTCTTTAATCCATCTCAAACTAATCTTTTATTTATTTAATTCTGAGGTCAGTTAGATGAATGAATTGATCCAACTTATTCTGATCAAGCTACTGCTAGAGCTAATAGAGAAGAAGTGGTAGGGAAATGTGCCAGGGGTTTGTGTGCAGGGTTTTTTTGACAGCAGCAATCAGTTTAAGGCTTAGGCATGTTCATAAAATTCCTGATTGATTGTATTCCTTCGGATTAACTATAGATGTGTTGCCACCTTGTTTCTGGATCGCAACAGAGTTTAGATGAACATCCTTTTTTTCCCAGATTGGGGTACTTCAAGGTGTGCACGTGTACACTCAATGTTTAGGCTCCATGGAAGCTGTAAGTCACATGGGGAGTCACCTGGTGACTCTGAGGAATGTCCATAGCTTTCAGATTTGGGCTGAGTTTAGCATTGTCTTGAAGTAAAGTGTTTAAATGTTGACTAATCTGAGTCCAGATATGAGACTTAGTACTAAAATTTTGTAATCTGAGTAAGAGGAAACCTTATTCCCTCACACGTCAGGAGATTCTTATGTTTCATTTTTAAAGGATAAAAGCATTGATTGTTATGACATGTATTGCTGCAAGGTAATAAAAGAACAGAGCAAATACATAGAATTTATTAACACTTGTTAATGAAACAGGAGAGACTGTATCCTTCAGTAGTCTCTGATTAATTACAGAAATGAATGTGTTATAAGTGTATGGAATACACAAGTTGCAGATAATTAAACAACTGTATTGCACACATGTCAAGCATCATCACTAAGCCTTCTTATCCAGCATTTACATTTGTACTAAAAAGTATTCTGCAGCCATCAGGTAGCTTATATAATTGTCTTGGTTTCAAAGAAGCAAAATCTGTTCAACCAATCTTCCCCCATCTGTCTCTCGTAGCACAGCTCTGCTTTATGGCAGGCTTATAGCTCCCTCCAGAGTCCTCTTCAGTGCTAAAATACAGAAAAAAATGGAGATTCACTGTAAAAGAGTCAGATTTTGTGTTCACAGCATGTTTATCTCTATGACTCAATGTTTCACTAACAGGCTGGGCTACACAATTCTTTTGAATTTGCCTGTTTTGTCTGGTAGCACAATGATTTACTTGTAGAATTTGAAGACATTGGGGGATTTACTTAATAGTTTTCTACATTTTTCTGTGTCTTTTTATGTGCATTCACTGGTTTTCAGAAAGATGAACCAAAGCCTTGTAAAAGGGGAAAACAAAAGAGCCACAATACTGTCAAAACAGGGTATTATAAGGAATAATGTAATGGTTTGGGTGCGTATCTTTGTTGTTGTTAGTTTTTTTTATTTAATTTCTTAACCAAACTTTGACAGCGGGAATGAGATACTCAATTTATCTCCGTATTCTAAATGGGTTTAGAGCTAAAGTAAAGAAATGCCCTGCCTTCTTACACCGATCTTCGGATGCAATATAGTAAGACTAAGCGCACACTGCCAAATAGTTAATTTGCTGCCATGCAGATAAAGAATTGTTAAGATACAAACAGCATTTTTAGGTCTTGTGTAACTCAAAATTTGTTAAATGTTTTTAAGTGGTGCTAATCAAAGAATCTCTTCTAGATTGTCAGCTTTTGAGTAGTCTTATTTATATTTTAATAATTATATTTTAATAATTTTAGACACCTTGTTAGAGATTTTGCGATATTCCTAAACTGGTCATTAACCTGAAAATTTGTCTATATGTATTTGAGGTCTTCTGCCTAAGCACATGGAAATTTGCTAAAATAGTAGGGAGAAAAGTGTTAACTTTAAAATTAGAACTTGTAAAGAATTTCTCTGCTCTTCTGAACAAGGCCACAGGGCCCCAGTGAAATTTCTTAGCAATTAATGAAAACTGCTGCTAGGTTGTGTGTGTTGTAGTTTTTTGTTTGTTGGTTTGGTTTTGAGTTTTTTTCTGGGTTGTTTTTGTGGTTTTTTTTTTTTTGTTGTTGTTGTTGTTTTGTTTTCTTTTAACCTATGGAGATACGGTTTCATCCATCTGAGAAGAAGTTTTACAAATCAGTGTCTGGTCCAGTATTTGCTGCTCTAATTTTACAACCGTTTGGGTTTCATAACAGGACCACTGTTTGTCACAATGACCAAAACACATGTGATAGCAGCTTCAAAAGAAGCGTTTTACATCTGGCAGTATCGTGTGGCCAGGAAGCTCACAGCAATGGAAATTAATCAGGTGGCACGGACCAGAAAAGAAGGCAGAGAAAGGTTTGTCTTCAGGCTTTGCCATTTTGTTTTCCTTCGCATTAGTATCATTGATAAAAGTGGATTCTCTCATGCCTAAAATGTGAACTCTTGTCTTCTAATTTTTTTACTCAGATTTGTTGACTTGCTGGCCTGTAAGATTAAATACTAAAGAATAATTTTGCAGCGAATGTGTGTTTCTTATCCAAATCTCTTAGACTTCATTGGATTAGTTCCTGTTCAGTGTCTCCACTAGCTCGCTGCCTGCTTCCCTTACAGAGCTGTGTGGCTTGGTGCCTTTTTCCCTCTCCTCTTTTCCTCCTCCATACTCCTAGTTTCTAGGCAGCTTCCCTCCGATAACTTTAACTGCTTCTTGTGTGTCAGTGGCTGCAAGGACATAGCCTGTCCTGCCAGTTCTTCTCTAAATACACTTGTGTCTGATTGTATATTTGACATCTAGTCCTGTATGGATTTTTATCCTCTCAAGATAAACAAGCCAAAGTCAACATCATCTTGCTTCCAAAATCTTTCCTTCCCAGGTGTTCATTAGTGGCGTGCACTTTTCTGTCACCTTCACAAGCTTGCACCTTTGTTATGATTCTCTCTGTGTTATGTTTTCTTCCATAGAGGTGCTATAGCATCTTTCTATAAATCTACCATCTCCTGTCATAATATATCCATAATAATGAGTAATTATTTGTACATGGTGTAATAACTTCAGTTGTTCTAGTACCTGAATGGCAAAGCCTTGGCCTTGGACAAGATTGGAAATTTGATAGAAATACTGGAAAAGGAAATAGTTGTAATTCAGCATAAACTATGGTTTTAGCATTCTAAAATCTTTCCTGATGCCACTTTGTAAGGCAAAAGAGAAGTTGTGATGATCTGTTTAAGACAATAATACATCGGTTTTGTGGATAGGAAGGTGAAACTTTCCATAAGTATGGAGTAGAGCCTGAGGAAATATGGAAGTGCACATTTGAAAAGATACTATTGGGGTGGTTGATGGTTTGAAGGAACTTCTTGTTGCAGAATGAAAGTTTATAGATCATATGGGAATAGACCATCAGGGGCTGTGAAAGTGAAAGTAAGTACCTTATCTTTCTATCAATACAAAGTAGGGTTATCGAAAGCTCTGCTACAGGAACGAAAGAACTTTCGTTCGAATAGCTTTTATTCTTTCCCAATTGCAATGGTTTCTCCTCCAAGGATTGAAGATACCTATATGCTACATGATCCTTTCTTTGGACTCACCTTTTCTTCTAACTTTCCTTTTCTGCAGAATTTATCATATCGATGACACCCCCTCAGGATCTGCAGATGGGCACCTTGATTACAGCAGAGCTATTGAAGTGAGTGATGTTTGAAACTAGTTTATTGCAGCGTCACTGGTAGCTTGAAAGAGAAGCAGTTAGCATTGCTTTATTTATTCTCATAGTTTTTCATTATTAGAAGTGATCATACTTGAACTTGCCTTTACTTCTACCTTATTTACATAAGTGTTATTTTTCTTCCCTCTAGTTAGTGGGTTGTTACTGTGTCATTATGTATTACTGGAAATATACACCAAACTGTAGAGGACACAGAAAAAATATATTCTGGGGTGCAGTATGTGACACCTGCTGTCTTCTTGGTGAGAAGCAGCTCCCCTTGCTTCAACAAAGTAGAAGCTTGTTGAAACTCAGTAACCCTTGTAAAATTTTCTAGTATTTTCAGCCTTTTTCACTCTGTGAGCGTGCTTGCTTTTGTACTTACCGTTATATCTGGAATCAAATACAAGCCTCACAAGTCAGGGATGGTTGCCTTCTTTTGTTTTCTGTTAAAACACCTATTACATTTTAGGTTTCTTATTTTTTCTGAAGGGGCAGAAGACAGGAAGCTGTTAATATTTTTATTGTCATTATTCCCATAACAAAGGTTACTAATACGATAAACCATCCATATACTGTGCTGACAAGGTTTGATGTGGAGACTTGGCAACATTCTTGTATATTTAAATAAGACAGTGCATTCTTACTGTTGCATTAAAACTGACATTGATACTGCTTGCTTATTTTCAGGGAACAAGAGATCCAATTTGTGCAATAACAGCATCTGATAAGATACTACTTGTGGTGAGTTACAAGATTAAAATAACTCCTAACTGATCTTGTGCTTGTAGGCAGGAGATTCTTGTGAAACGTGTTCATAAGGAGTCATAATTTCAAAGCATTTCTGAATTTAGAATTTATGCAGATGAAATCTTTTTCTAGACATCCTCAAAGATAACTTTAACAGGTTCTTGCTTTAATCTGGACTCTTTCTTTAGGAGGGCTAATTCTCTAAAAGCTTACAATTTAAGTAGGGACTAGTTGCCTGAGTTAGTACTTACACATAGGGTCCAGGTCAGGACTTTAATCTGAGTTCTGGGAAGTCTCTCCTAGGCTGTATGCAAATGCACAAAGATTTACAAAGTTTGTCTATTTAGATATTAATAGTATAATATGTGGTGATGGGTAGTATCACATGTATGTAGTATGCCATATACACACAAATACATTTATGGATTATACAGACGTATTGGATCATGCCAAAGAGCTGGTGCATTTTTGTTCTGTCTGAAAAGAGTGATATCATTAGATGAACAGACATACAAGGGGGCTTTAAAACAAACTAATTGAGCAGAACAAAGATAGAAAAAGAATGCTGTTTCTTCGTTTTATCCACCTTCCCAAGAAAGATCTTGATGTTTTCCCATGTTCCTGTTCCAGTGACTCGTTTTGTTTTGTTATATCCTTTGACTGGATTTTAAAATATCAATGGGTCATGGGAAAAAACACGAATGAAAAAGGGGTGAATGTTAGTAGGTGACTATGGGATTCTGTTTGTACTTGAAGAATAAGAGTGAGAAAATAAAATTAAGAGAATAATTCATCAGTGACTTTGGTTAAAAGGAGGGGAATGAGAGGAAACATCTTCGAGACCAGATGTGGAAAAATGTGCTGAAGCTGAATGTGTATTACAGTGGCTCGATTTTCTAACGCTTCTGACCAAATCTGCTTTTCACTTTATAGGGTATACAGACGTGAAAAAGTCAAAGATGAAAAGTGATTTATGCAGAGGATTTTGGGGTTGTCTNGGGGGGGGGGGGGGGGAAGGGAATAAGGTTTGGACTACCTGAAAGCTTAATATTGACTCATTTCCAGCATAAGGCTTAAACACTAGCTGGGTCTGGTGTTCAGTCTACAGAACAGTGACAGTGATCGTTTCAGTCTGGGCATGTCAAACTCATTTTAGACTGTTGGCCTTGACACAGGACATGGGTGTGTCATTTAGTAAAGATAAACCGCGCTGGTACTTAGGTTTGTTTACTGCTACCAAATGTTTGAATAACCAGAATATTCTCCAGCATTTACTTCTAAAGCTAGCTCAGATCTTCAGGTCATGGGTGAGGCTTGTTTGCATGCAGGTAGCACCACATGACCACAGCTGTACGGCTTTCAGGCCCAAGCTGGCACTGTCATAAGGCACTGGTTGAATGGATTTACCAGTGTGGGACGGGGATCTTTTCACTGTTCTCCTTTTTTGTTATGTAGACCATGTCTGAAGGTTCATGGGGGAATTGCTGGGCTCCTGAAACTGCTCTGTGGGCTGTATGTGAACTATGACTGTTCGTTTTAATTTCCCTGATTGAAGCAGATCTGTAAATTGTGACATCTTAAGAAAGTATCTTGTTTAAATAGCAGAATTCAGAACTTTTAGGGTATGACATTTCCTCTTTCCACTCTGTCACTTACCAAAAAACTTTTGCCTAGTGCAGCATGCAAATAAAACCTTTTAAAAGAGTTTGTTGATGGAAAAATTCACTGAAAAGCAAGCATTGCTTTTCTCTAGGGAAGAGAATCTGGCACTATTCAGAGGTACACCCTTCCTAGCGTTGCTATGGTACAGAAGTATACCCTGAACTGTCGTGCCTATCAGCTGTCGTTGAACTGCAACTCCAGGTGAGTGACGGATCTGCTTCTAATGCTGGTATCCAAGTTTAAAATAAACCACTACAATTGGTGAAAATGCTAATTCTATGATTCTATAATAATTATGTGCTAATTTTACTTTAATATAAACTGTTTATTAATTGTAGTTGCTATTAATGGTTGTTTAACCATTTTATTTATGAGTCATTAGTTACATTTGACCAGATTGCTTTGAGACTCTGTGTTAGTAAAGCTGTCCTATGTTTTAAACTCTTTAGGGTGTGTGGGGGAAGTTTAAAGAAACATATATATGAAAATATCTTTGGTTTATTAGATGAACCAAACATAAGCTTCCTGTGATCATGACATGAATTGACAAAACTATGTCATAACCTGAAATTTTACATCTCTAAGGCTTCTTTCTATTTCTGTGTCCTTCTAATTCCTGGAAACTTTGTTCATCCCTTGTTCATTTTCCATTGTTACAAGCTGTAGCTGGTGACAATGCTTCTAGCAAGACTTGTTTTCCTAAGCTTCAGCAGTGCCAATACTGAATGGCTATTTTTTTGCAAGAGAGAGCATGAGAGTCTTGGCAGAAAAGGCAAAAAAATACTGACTAAAGAGGACTTGTAAGATAATTTCAATAACTTCAAAATAACAATATAACTTCAAACAAAATTAATAATGTGCATGTGTATCACCTTTTTACATATAGACCAAAACCGGATTGCTTCATTTAAAGGCAGCGTGATCTAGTCAGAGCCACAATAATTTTATTTTGAACCTAAGCTGTTTACTTCCTAAATGACTTTGTGCTAGTGAAAAAGGCTCGGAGTGTTTTGAAGTTAATTTTCTGCGTGGCTTTTGATATTTTACCTTTCAATACTTTGAAGTGCTTTTAAAATGGCATTGTAATAAATACAGGCTACTATGATCCACTGGAGACCTATGTAACTGGAAACTTTCAAATGTAACCTTTTAGAAATTGTATTTTTCCCATATTTTAAATGACTTCAGTGATTAATTGGATTATACTTCATTTTGTCTGGAAAAAACCTAAAGAATACCCTTTCTAGAAATATAAAGAAATCATGTTTTATAGATTAACTGTCTGCTTCACTACACTGTTTTTTAAATTTAAGAATTTGCTTCATTACCTCCTAGTAAATAACGAAAAACTATTCTGTTTGGTTGTGTAATATTAGACTCTGCCAAGAAAAGTTTGGTGAGGGGCAGATCCTGCAATTTACAGAATCACAGAATCGTTATGGTTGGAAAGGACCTCCAGGGTCATCAAGTCCAACCTTTCTCCTAGCATCTCTCTAACCACTACACCATATCCTCAAGCACTGCATCTATTCGTTCTTTAAACACCTCCAGGGATGGTGACTCCACCACCTCCCTGGGCAGTCTATTCCAGTGCCTAACTACCCTCTCAGTGAAGAATTTCTTCCTAATATCTAATCTAAACCTCCCCTGACGCAGCTTGAGGCCATTTCCCCTCGTCCTATCATTACTAATTTGAGAGAAGAGACCAACACCAGCCTCGCTACAACCTCCTTTTAGGTAGTTGTAGAGGGCAATGAGGTCTCCTCTCAGTCTGCTCTTCTCTAGATTAAACAAACCCAGTTCCCTCAGTCACTCTTCATAGGGCACGCTCTCCAGCCCTTTCACCAGCTTCGTTGCCCTTCTCTGCACCCGCTGCAGCACCTCAATGTCCTTCTTGTCCTGTGGTGCCCAGAACTGGACACAGTACTCAAGGTGCGGTCTCACTTGATATCTGAAGTACTAAGGATCTTCAAATGCAGGATGAAAAATGGGGCATATTTCAGAACCTTTGCAGGACCAAATCCTGTATGAGCAGAAGAAAAACTTCTTTCCATCTCTCTGGTCTCTTTGCTGTGCAGATAAATGAAAATCATGTGCATCTCACCGAATCTGTGGAATTATACTGGTATTAGATTAGAGGGGAAATTTGGCCAAGTGTGCCAGTTTAGTGAACTATTTCAGATTTACAACCTTGAACAGTATTATTTAGCTGTCTCATTTTTTTTTCTTCCTTTGTTTTTCTGTAGTCGTCTTGCTATCATAGACCTTTCCGGTGTTTTGACTTTCTTTGACTTGGATACTCGAGTCGTCAACAGTGCAGGAGAGCAGGTGATTGGTGAGCAGCTGAAACTGGAACGCAAAGATGTCTGGGATATGAAATGGGCTAAAGATAACCCAGATTTGTTTGCAATGATGGAGAAAACAAGAATGTATGTTTTCAGAAACTTGGATCCGGAGGTAAATATTAACATATGTAAACTACTCATTTTCCAAATTTGCGTGTAAGTTAATGGCTCAGTGTTGAGTAGCATTATTCCTGTGCTTACTGTTAAATTAGGCAAGTGTTTATATAAATACACTTCCTTCTGGAAATCTCAAAATCTTGTCAACTCTAATGTGGGAGTGTTGTTGAGGAACAAATAAGTGATATGAACTGTCAGTTCTGGAAAGATAAAAATGTTGTCATAGTTTTCTTAAATGTATATTTTTTGTATACTTTGGAACATATGAACACAATTTTGGTAAAGATATTTGTAAAACATAATTCAGTTGAATTTAAATATTGGCAGGTGTTCCTTTTATCTCTTTCTCCTAATTTAGTTATAGAAAACATGAGAATTTCAAATTATGTCTGTGTATGTGGAATTGTCAATAATGTTAATGATTTTAGTACTTGCTTTCTGTTGGAAATGCAATTAAATTCGAGTTTGGAGAAGAAGAAAGTCTCTTTATGTATGGCTAACAGATTTGGTTAGGATTTAATCAGACAGAATACGAGTTCATTCCTTTGTAACTTATTTAATTTTAAGGAACCTATACAAACTTCTGGATATATCTGCAACTTTGAAGATTTAGAAATCAAATCCGTTCTTCTGGATGAAATATTAAAGGTAAGTATAATTAACTTTACTTTGTAGGAAAAGCTGGTGTCTGTCTTAATCATTAATCTATGTTGGGTGAAAGTAAAAGTGACATGGAATAATTTGTCGTTGTTGTTGTTGTTGTTAGAATCCTGAACATCCTAACAAAGAATACATCATCAATTTTGAGATTCGGTCATTACGAGACAGTCGAGCACTGATTGAAAAAGTTGGCATTGAGGAATCTTCCCAGTTCATAGAAGACAATCCGCATCCCAGACTTTGGTAAAATCTCTTTATAAGCCAACTTTTATGTAAATTTGTGTTCTTTTCCTGTTCAGACAGATCTAGTATTGAAGTACAAAACCTCAAATCAAAAGCAGCCAAAGCAGTATACATTTTAAAAAGAATCATTTAAGGAAAGGGGGTAAAAAAAAAAAAAGGTAAACAGCGCTGAGCTGCAATCTGATGGGCTGTCATTCTCACTGAGAACGTCTCGTTAGTGAAAAGTCAGTGGCAGAAACTAAAATTTCATGGACAAATTGCTTGTTGGATGATACCAGTTCTCTTTAACTTTCTAAGGTTGTTTGTCTGTACCTTTCTTTAGTAATTTTGGCTCTGTGTTGAAGCGAACTGATTTCTTGCAGTATTGGATGTTTGGCTTTGCATCAATGGGGGTTAAGTGTTCTCTGTTAACTCTGACAGTTCAAGGGGGAATTTAGGGTTGCTGAAAGACTGGCCAAAGCAACTTGCTTTAAAATTTTGTCCCCAAAAACGTTCCTTCTTATCCAGTTGGGCTTTCACCTCCAGAATGTACAGTCTGAAAAATGGGATTTGATAGCCACAGGTTGAAAGTTTCTGTAACAGTACTGTAATTTTATTAGTTTGAATACTTCGTGTAAAATGTTAATTTTGTGAGTCTTCATTTTTACTGTTGTCTTGAACTAGCTGAAGATTTTTGGAGTTTTGAAGTTGCTCACGCTTTTTGCTAGTGCCATCTATTTATTTAATATAAAATGACTCTTACTTTTGAAAGGCTGTGTCTAATAAAAGATCTATATTGTAAAATCACAAAATGTGTGTCAAATGCCGTTCACCTTGCTCCAAAATTGCCATGAACTTAATTTGCATTATGCAAGGAAACATACATCTTTATAAAGAAGAGCTGGATTAGAAGTGCTGGATATAAAGCAAATCTAACAGGATGATGTGTGTCACAGATGGATTAAATTTGCCATACTGTTTTTTCGCTTGGTTTCATTGATGTCAGTGATGAGCACTTGAGTTGAAGTGATACGAACCTTCTAAACTGATTCTAAAATACTGAGTTGATGCTGCCTAAGCATGGCTTAGGCCACTGAATACTGCAATAACATAATTGGTGTTGACAGCGCCCTGCCACTGCACTGATTCTGTTTCACAATGTCAATCAGTCAGTCTAATTTACCCAGCCTTATTTTTGCAGAAAATTCTATAGCTCATTCAAGCAGCTGGTGGATGTAGGTGGCTAAAAGTAGAAATTCTCTATGTGCAGAACTAGCCAAGGGGGCAGTATCAGCACAAGGTTTCCCAAAGTGCCCTGCTCTCCCAGACTGCTGTCCTAACTGGGTAAGAAACATCCAGATGGATTAGAAGGATAATATATTCTTCATGGCCAATCGAGGCTGCCATCAAGGCTTAAAGTGATCATACATGCATAGGTAGAAATATCTAAATGGAACTGCATTGAGACCAGTAACACATTTCACATGAACTGTAATACTCCAACCCTCCCCCTTCCTCCCCAGCCAGCGTCCATTTGAACAGCTGAACAAAAGGATATCAGCATTTATTTGAACATCTTTCCCTGAGCAAGTACTGGATAGATCACAGAACATACTGAGGACAAACAAATTAAGATTAGCTAGTAAACAATACAATTGCAGTAACCTGAATGTCTTCTTTAAATAATGACCTGTTAAATGGGTCTTCATTTGCTTCACTTTACAGCTGCTTCTACATCTATTATGTTTGTTTTTCACACAGGCGTCTCCTGGCTGAGGCTGCTCTTCAGAAGCTGGATCTGCAGACTGCCGAACAAGCTTTTGTACGTTGCAAAGATTATCAAGGTATTAAATTTGTGAAGCGTCTGGGTAACCTGCAGAGTGAGTCAATGAAGCAAGCCGAAGTGGCGGCCTATTTTAGTAGATTTGAAGAAGCTGAAAGAATGTATCTGGATATGGACAGAAGGTAAAGTCATATAGTCATCTCAGCAGCAATAAAGAAAAAAGTCGGGCAAAAAAAAATTTACTTGCCTTAAGGAATGAATGTTTTAGCACTGAAGACTCTCCCAGTTTCTGGAAAGACAGAAGAGGATCAGACAGAGAACTTTGCTGTATCCATAGATAACCAATTCTATATGCAAATTGGCACACTCCAAACTCTTTGCAAAACCTCAGCTGCCCCAGGTAGTGCTGTGTTTCATAGATGCTTTTTCACAAGTATTTTGTCGGTATTTCAGCTGGGATTCCAAAACTACAAACAATCTCAACTAATGTTTGATTTATGCACTGTTGCTCTTAGCTAGTAGCCAAGTACACATTCTTCCAATTACATATACAAACAACAGAGTTTTTAATGAACTGTAATCTCTCGAGAGACAGAAAGGACTCTGGATGAAATTGTGGACCAATCAGTGGAATTTTTGCTCAGGAATGAAAACAAACAAAGCAAAATTACAGTCTTACAGGGAAGTATAAATTAACGCTAAGTAATTAGCTAGAGCACTGTCTGTACTGAAAAAGGATAATGAGAAATAACAAGCAGCAGTTGTACGATGTAGCCTGTAGATGGTGGTCAAACATGCAGAAGCATGAATCACTTATGCACATGTGAGATTTTAAAGCTTTGATTAATGGAGCCATTAAAAAAAAATAGGGAATAATGGAAAAGAAAAATAATTTCTTCTTTCATGCTGTAAGAATGAGAAACCTTCCTCTTCCCCAATAAGAGAGGGTGGGGAAGGTGAGAGCTGGTTTGGAGAGGTGGACTGCCTCATAAGCACTTCAGCTGCACTGCAACACTGAGTTTTAGATAGACTTATTACTTTTCACATGGCTAAAAAGAAATTTGGCTTCAAAAATAGAGCATCTTAATCTCCAGCTACAAGAATATAGGAATTCTGTATTAACCTTATGTGTCTCTTCACCATTAGTGAAATCTTGATAAGGACCTACCATAAATTAGGCCGAAATAAATCTGTTTTTCAAATACAGTTTAAAATGTTTTAAGCTAGATGCTCTTACTTAGCTGACTGCACTGACTTGCCTTCCTTAACTCACTTGTAAGTTTAGGACATTTTTAGAACAAGAGTATAGCCCTCTCCCATTTATTTTCTAAGCACCTGCAGAATTACTTCTATATGAAGTAACAGAATTATTCTATATGATGGCAAAAACATAGCAGACAGACACATGGCGGGTCATACATGAATAACAAAGATGAAACACTACTTCTCAGTCCTTTGTCCTTTATCCAAAGTCATATTGAATCTGAGAAGTCTCTGAAATCCATTTTATTACAGCTCAGCTTTAGCCTCCATTACTCATACTCCTTGCTCCTTGGCCTTTCCCCTCATCTCCCTTCTGCTTTTAGCCTTTTGCAGCTGCTGCCATCTATTGTAGCAGTCAGCAGTGAAATAAAGAACGGTTTACAGAATAGGAGGAAACCTGAAGTAGCATCAGTGCAGCTCTGGCCAGCTGCTCCTTTGACTCCTCATGCAGGAGCATGGCTAATAGGGAGGTGCATCCGTGTGATAGAACCTGTGAGCTCTCTGAGTAATTGCTTTTATGCAATAGTTTAAATTGTAAAACAGATATTTGGGATCGCTGCGATACCTGTGGTGTAAGTTATGAATGTGAAGATACTAGATGCTTTTCTCAAGATTTTTGTCAGCTACTTTCTCGTCTTTGACTTTTTCCCACTGTTTTCTGTTTATACTAGAGATCTTGCCATTGGACTACGGATAAAACTGGGAGATTGGTTTCGAGTATTGCAGCTACTGAAAACTGGCTCAGGTGGCTCAGATGATGCCCTTCTTGAACAAGCACACAATGCCATTGGAGATTATTTTGCAGACCGTCAGAAATGGTATGTTCTGTAGAGGAACTAGTAAGAAGGAAATTACAAAGGGAATTATAAAACTGATGACAAGGCTTAATTTATGAAGAGGGTCAGAAAAGTCAGGATGCAATACATGGGGTAATTTTGGAATTAGGAGATTTAGCTCAGACCTTTATGGTTCCATTGCTGCATGTACCTTTAAACAGAGAGCTGTTGATCAACTGTCTAAAGAATGAAGGTGATAAAAATCTCAGTTTTTCCAGAAGTCTGTCTGCTTCAAAGGAGGGGAGGGGAGGAGAAACACCTCTACTGCTCGTATTAGGCTGGATATAGAAAGAAAAAACAGATTGATTAAAAGTAGGAGAGAATTATTAAACACCAAAGAATTTCAAAACTAACCACAAGCTTTCTAGAAGGATTAAACCCACAAATATTTGAAAAAGTCCTGGATCTGTCTCCAGCTATTGCCCAAACTGGGCACCCAAGGAAGATTTTGAGAACAGTGTGCACACATAATGATATTTCTCCAGAACACATTTTTCAGTCAGGTGCTTACTGAGCCAGAAGTGGTGTCTTCGTAGTTAATAACTTGCAGAGATATTTTCTTTCAGGAACTTTCCTTGTTGCCTTCTAATCCCATATAAACTTTAGCATCTAGAACACTCTTGTCTCGTAGAGTTTCACAGCTCCACTATGTATTGCAACTACCCAGACTGTGTTATCATAAATGACTTGGGTCCCAAAGTAGTTGAAAACTTGTGATTAGATTTTGAAAGTTCATTTTTGGATGCTTTAGGTAACCTTGGAGAATTGTCTTGGAGATCTTAGTACTCCTGTTTTAAAATACGGAGGCACAACAGTAAAGGCCTTTTCTGAAAGCTTAGTCATAAGTTGTTGTCCATTATCAGCCATGATCTGTGCAGATGTGGGAATGCAGTTTAAAGGTTCCTTGACTTCCTACCCTTATGCTAGTCAGAGAATCAATCTTGCTAGTACTTCAATACAGTCATCTGTGAAAATTAAAACTTCAGTGCATTTTGGAAAAGCAGTGAAACTCTAGCTACAAAAGGTCTCTCCAGCAAAGTTACCTATTTAAAACAATGTCATTTTAAATTTATAAATGCAAAAGTCAGACACAATGAGAATCTTCACTTGTGTTTATGTACCAGAAGCTACCACTTTTTTTTAATTATCATTAGGTTAAATGCAGTACAGTATTATGTAAAAGGACGAAACCAGGAACGTCTGGCTGAATGTTACTACATGCTAGAAGACTACCAAGGACTGGAGAATCTCGCCAACTCCCTTCCAGAGAATAATAAATTGCTCCCTGTAAGACAAAAGCACCTTTATTTTTCATTGTCTTATACTCAACTATTTATTTAAAATTACCCTTCTTGGGAGGGCTAAGAAAGAAAGAAAAAATGCAGTATATGATGCACTCACTTAAGTATGGTGGTGTTACTTTGGTACAGATCTCCAATATTACTGTTGTTTTCATACTCCATCGTTCTTCCTTACCCTTATTGTCCAGGTTCCCCAGAAAGACCTGATTATTCATCATGCTTTATGGCCACATGGATAAGTCATAATTCACCGATTCCCTCCCCATGTTGTGGCACTTCTCTCTCAAATAGCTATGCTTCATTGAGAATGCACTCCTCATGGCTGAACGCTTACTTTAGCTTTCATTTTGTCAGCTAGTCTACACTGTTGGGTTTGGGTTTTTTCCCCCCAGAATTCTTCCCGATTGCTCTCCCTGGTTTAGTTTCTTACATGGTAGCTCTGGTGGGAATGCTAATGTACAATGAAAATTAAAGATACTCTGCTGAAAGGAGGGAAAGCAGGTGGTGTAGCCTGAAATGACCACTAAATAGTAACTAATTCAAAACTGTGATAAGGTTGATTGATCCAAAATGCATGAAAAATGCAAAACATGCTCATTTAATGCCATTTGCAGTTGTTTGAACAAAGCAAGACATGGCACTTTCTTTTTAACCTCTTTCTAATAGCAAAATTTTGTGAAACACTCTAAATAGTTAAGAACACAGCCCTGGTGTGATTTTGTTTGAAAGAAATTTTTTTTTAATAGCTGGATTTGTTTTTGTTTTGTTTTTTTTTTTTTTTTTTAATTTAGAAGCAGTATATGAAAGTAGCACACTGTTCTAAAGATTTACAACAGTGTGTGTTGTCTTCACAGAATCCATGATGCACACAACCCAACCCCCCTCCCCTGACTTCTTGGAATTAAATTAAACAAGAATGTAATAATATTGTAGTTGCTACACAACACAGTGAAAATCTGGAAGTGAATTTAACACGGTGCTTAAAAATCTAGAAGTGAATTTAACACAGTGCTAATGCTTTTTGCAGGATATAGCTTATATGTTTGTAAGAGTGGGGATGTGTGAACAAGCTGTGTCAGCCTTTCTGAAATGTAACCGACCAAAGGATGCGGTGGATACCTGTGTACACCTCAACCAGGTACAACAGCAGTCGATAATCTGCTTTACCAACTTAACCGTGAGATTTCTATCCTAATGCCCAGTTAAATACAAGTCCTTGTTAAGTGTCTGATGATTCAACACGATTTCTAGGAAATTCATACTTCAGAGTTTCAGCCAGTTATCTGAAGGTAGGATGAGGCCATTGGAGGGACAAAGCTCCATGCAGACTGGTGGCCTCTGCAGAGCCAGGCTGTGCTGCCTCCTAATGGAGTGTGAGGAGGGCTGGAGAGCTTCTGACTGCTCATTTTCCACATCCCCCTCCTTCCTTGTACAGATGCAAATGTATTTGTGGCTGTATTAGGATGCAGCTGGAAAAGAACCGATCTGGAAAATGATCTGTATCTTTACAGCTAGAGCTGTTCCCCAGTATGACTTGTCTGTGCAAACGTTTGTGACAACCCGAATGAGAGAGACTGAGGATGGCTACAAAGAACTTGATGTATGGGAGTGGCAGGACTGGCTTGTGCTTTATGTGAACAATTTCCTAGTTTACAGATCTGATGGGCTATTAGTTATGAGATTGAGCCAAGTTTCTCAGTCCTGCCAAACTTCTGATCTGGGGCAAGCACAGTAGCCACACTGAAGATCAGGAAAACTCACAGAAAAATGAAGTGTAAAGAAGGATAAGTAAAGTTTTACTGTTTGTGCCTTAAGCTTAGAGGCTGAAGTCCTCTTTTAGACATGCTTTTGAGAGTCTGGTTTTGGGTAATATAAGAAGTGTTGAAATCCATGCATCCAGCTATGAGCAGCCATGAAGTGATTTTTTCAAAGCTTTTACCAAAGCAGAAGCAACTGCTTTGTATGTGGTTTTGGACAGAGGTCCAGCATTTGTTTCACAGGCCTGCTGTATCACAGGATTGGCAATGATGTTAGCATTTGTATGCTCTTGCTTTTCACTTAGATTTTATAGCAACCTGGTTCTAAACGGTGATGAAATATTGCACACAAATGTTGCAGACCATTCATTGATAACCAGCTTGTTCTGAGAATGCATTTGAAAAAATGAGGTTGATAATTGTCTGCTTTCATTTCTAGTGGAATAAAGCTGTGGAGCTGGCTAAAAATCACAATATGAAAGAGATTGGATCCTTGTTAGCCAGATATGCAAGTCATTTGCTGGAAAAGAATAAAATCTTCGATGCTATAGAACTCTATCGTAACGCCAATTATTTCTTTGAAGCTGCTAAGCTCATGTTCAAGGTATTGCAGATTTTATTTTTATGGCAAATAACTGGGGTTTTGGGCTAGCTCTTATTATTTCCATGCTACTTTTATTTTCTTGGGGTTATTTTAGTGTTAACAATGTCCAGGCAAAAAGCAGATTTTACAGGATACAGCAAGGATAGGTTGTTTTACAGGATACTGCAAAGATGAACCTAACTCCTAAGTTCAGGTCTCTCTATCTGAAATAGTTACTCTGGATGTCCTCTGTAGCCAGTGCAGTGAAGAATTTCAGGACACAAGCCATCAGAGTTACTTTGAGACTTTCACTCCAGGATGAGATGAGCTGCACCTCAGAAGAGGTCCTCTTGCCCGGCATTGCCTGGTAAAGGAGTATAGTAGAAGAGCCTAGGTGCAATGTCCACATTATTGTATATGTTGTGTGGATTAGTTTTATCTCCTTTACTTTTAAAAATAGTGATGCCATTAACTAGAAGTTAAATTTTGGTATTTCCTCAGTTGGTACCTTCAGTTAGAAACTGCTATGTTATGCTTTTAAGATGTTGCTTAGATTTGGTTTGGCTGCAGAGATTTCTGTACCTAGCATACAAGGTCTGTAAGAGTGTTATGTAATTTTACAGCAAATATTTACAGGAAAATGATGTTAGTTTGAAAAGTCATTCTTCTTTCTGGGAAAAGCACCGGACCTTATTGAAAGCTAAAAAACCTAAAAGCTTCAGTGTTTAAAAATCGCTATTTTTTAGCTTATTTTTATATTAAGTCAATAGACTTATATATGGTTACACTGATTTATCTTTCTGAGAATCTGGCTTTATATACTTGCTGGCTAAATAAGTATAGAATAATGTGCATCCTTCACTTTGACATTTTCACTTATAGTTCTGTTAGCTGTCTAAATTATTACATTCAAATGCAGAATTGTTTTTTGGCATGATTTCCTAGGTTTGTACAAGCACGCAATTGTCCAAGAGAATGAAGCAACTCTTCTATTTTTTATTTTTTATTTTTTTTTAAATCTACATTAAATTCTGTCTTTTTGTTTTGTTTTAAGATTGCGGATGAAGAGGCAAAGAAAAGGACAAAGCCTTTGCGAGTTAAAAAGCTTTATGTATTATCAGCCTTACTTACAGAACAGTGCCATGAACAAATGCAAAGCGCACAAAGGGGAAAAGTTAAAGGAAACAGTTCAGAGGTAGAGTGTTGGGTTTTTGGTTGGTTTTGTTTTGTTTTTTTTTCTCTTTGTGAATTCTGCTTTCTGCTACCTAGACAGAGTAGATAAAGCTATCTTTACATGAGGCTGTTATAATTTTTGATAACGCTTTTTCCTGCTAACAACAAAGCTTTCCTTAAAGCAAGTCTTATATGAAAACATACTTTAAAGAAAATATTATTTAAATCATATGTATTAATAGCTGTTTTTCCTCCTAAATGTAATATTTTTCTTAATACCGTAACAGTGAAAATCATACAAAGAAACTCCAGATTTTTTTTTTTTATGTGGGACTTTCACTTTCCTGCCATTTAGGAGTATCAATCCCAAAGAGAGATCTGGGATGAGATTAAGCTATCTTGGCTATAATGTAGCAGGGAGACGGCTCCAGATATGGAAGAAGCAAATGAATTTTTTTTTCTGCCCACACTTTCATCTTCCCGTGCACAAGTGAAATAGTTTAAACAAAGTTTTAAGAGATCTGTTGTTGAAATGCATTATTAATCCAAACTGTGAACCAGTCTGCAGATATGCACAGAATATATTTGTGCACATGTGTATGATATCTATCTTTGAAAATCTACACCGTATGTTCTGCCTGTGCACTGTATAAAATGCCTAACAGTCTTCCCTTTAGGTCCATGTATTTGTATTTTCTCTAGTTAACACAGACAGTGGTGTAATCACCAAGTATAGAAAAGTCCTCTTCATAGATCTCCATTTCCTGCTGTATCTGTTTCGTTTAAAGATTATTTGTGATACTGCTTTGTTTTCAGGCTGCTTCAGCTCTGGCTGGTTTGCTGGAAGATGATGTTCTTTCTTCAACTAATCGCTTTGCAGACAATGCTTGGCGAGGAGCTGAGGCTTACCATTTTTTCATACTTGCACAACGACAGCTCTATAAAGGTTCTGTAGATGCAGCACTTAAGACAGGTAAGACTTCATCTTTAACTCTGTAAAGAAACTGTTCTGATTTCACCGATGTGCACAGCTGGCCTATAATTTCCTTTATAGTTGGCGCATTTTCCCAATTCTTGCTAGATCCACAGTATGTAAAACACAACCATATAATGAATTGAATATGGCTGCAGTCAAGATACCTGGAAAGTGTTGTGTTGGAGGCAATGCAAATTCAACTTATCAAATATTGCCTGGTGAAACTGGACAGTCTCCATAGATGTTCTGTTGACTATTTTGTTTCTTTCTTTAAATTACTAGGCATGCCAGAATTCACAACAGACCTCCCTGTCTTCACAAAAAAACTTTGTGGGAGCTAGAGAAGCCAATAGTGCCCTATATTTTGTCCAAGTAATGACAGTCCATTTAAAATACTTCTACAATGTTTAAAAAAAAAAAAAGGCATCTCAAAAAGACACTTTAACTTCCCAGTGAAATCCCCTTATTTTTATTAATTCTAAAAAAAGTTGAACCACTTCATAGTCATGTCAATGAAAAGACTTTGCTTCCTTGTGTCCGATTTGTAAGATTAATATTGTCTACCAGTAGCAAATATTTCATACAGATGCTTGCACTTCTCAGAAGACATGTAATTTCCTTGGATTTTTATTTTTTTTTTTCATTTCTTAGCTCTTCATTTGCGAGATTATGAAGACATTATCCCTGCAGTTGAAATCTATTCCCTTTTGGCACTCTGTGCATGTGCAAATAGAGCATTTGATGTTTGCTCCAAAGCCTTTGTTAAACTAGAATCCTTGGAAACTCTTAGGCCAGAGCAGCGGCAACAGTACGAAGACCTTGCTCTGCAGATATTCATGAAACATTATCCCAAGTATAACAAAAAATCCGATCTGGATGAGGTTCTCACAAGGTGGGTTCATATTTATGTGATGCAGTCGCAATACTAACTTTTTCTGCTGTTGTCTGCATTTGGGGTTTCAGCAGGTTTTGTGTGCCAAGTTAATGAGGTGCTTTTCTGCTTAACCCAGATATTGGGCAGGAATGATGCAGGTGTTAGCCAGCTTGCAGAAAGAGTAATACAAGATGGTTTTATTTGGGAGAATAGATACTGACTGTACTCAAGGAATAAGAGATAGAACAGAAAGACCTAACATCCTCTTAATTTGAAATGCGTGTGGACATTGCACAGGACTTTGAAGATCTTTGACAAGGCGTCACGTGCCATTAAACTAATAAGGTTGCTGCTTGCATCACCGTTGGGATGTAACGCAAATGCCAACAAGTGAATGTTTAACCATTATTAACCAGTAAGTCTCCAGTGTTTTGTGGGTTTCCTAAATGTCCATGGTGTGAGAAGATGAATGTGTCAAGTGAAAGGAGAATATGAAAGGCACACTTAAGGGGTAGGTCCTTGGAGTGGCTGTACCCAAAATGGTGTCTTTGACAGATGTTTCCTGCTAACAGCATGAAATTTGTGAGTATGGGAATTAATTGTGAATCAGTTTTCTTTTTAATGAATAGGATTTTAGCCTGTCTTGTTTGATTTCACTGTGCAGATGTACAGAATCTCACCAGTGGCTTTCATGTGGACCCTTCAGAGGAATAAATGTAACAGCAGGAGTCTAACCAGACCTTACCTTTATATGGCCTTCACTGCTTCTTTCCACTTCATCTTTTGGATCTGCTGATTTGTTGACTGTAGGCTCTGGGGGTGTACAGTCTGTTGTGTGAAGAACTGCATACTTGGCTAAGTTAACAGTGAACTGTTAGGTGATTTAGTAACTTGTAATTAAAAAGTGGTGCTCAACTGAATGGAGAAGCAGCAGATGAGCATCACGAGTTCTGCAACTAGCTGTGGACACACAATTAGGTATTCATGCTGTTTTGCAAAATTCTACAAAACGGGTCTTTGTTGCTATTTTAAAACCATGTTTTTATTCTTTCAGCTTTATTTACTCTTCTCTCTTTTTCTTTTACTTTTTTTTTTTTTTTTTAAAATAGTGGAGATGGGAAACTTGCTGTATGTATTGCAACAGGAGACCCTATCCTGGAGTATCGATTCTGGATGTGCAGCGTATGCAAGCACTGTATGAAAGCCAAAGAAGCCAGCAACTGTAACTTCTGTCCTCTGTGCCACAGTCCAGTGTAGCAGAGGACAACAGACTGTTTATCTTCATACCTGTTATTTCTCCTAAAAATACTCTTTACAATGGCCTATATTTTAAAATACAACTCGGGTACCGTAACAGGTAGTGCTGCTACTAGAGAAACATTTAAAAGAGAAACAAACAAAACCCCCAGAACCCCAACCAAATAAACCAAACGGAAAACCCACAAGAGAAACTTTTGACTGGTTCCATTTATGTAAAAGCATTCTTTTGTAATTGTAAATAGAGCTTAGTTTCAAAACCATATGAATCGAATGTAGGTTCTCTTGATACATTTTACCCTGAGCAAGCTCCATTTTTCATTTTTGTAATTCCATAGGTAATTGCTGAATTTTCTCAAAATTCACAATTTTTTGAAAGAAGTAATTCTGGAGTTGAAATAATGCCACAGTAGTTGTGGTATTATTGTATATTTTCTTTTTTATACCACTGTTTTATTAGAGCGATGGTACCAATTTAGGCACACGATTGTGGTGTTGTGCCAAGTGTATTTAAATGGAATGTAGCAATAAAAGGCTTGCGAACATTTAATGATTAGTGCTGTCAGTCTGCATCCAAGTTCTTGAGCCTTGCTGACGCCTTCAGCCAGTTGAGGAAACCTCTATGAACCTTCAAACCAGAATCTGATAATGAGCTGGTTTAAGTAGCTTGAAGAGAGCAGCTGACATCTGCTGAGCAGATTTCAAGAGCTGAATTGTCATCTCTGTTCCACACAAAGGTTTGAGGAACGCTGTTTTACTCAGCTGTTCTGTTTCATTGCTGGATTTGAGCCTCTGCTCTGGAAGTGCTGCAGGTCCTTGCTCCGTGCCATGAGCTCTCTGCAGGAGCAGCCCATGCTTGGTGGCCTGGCAGCAGCCACATTGTCTAGGATGTTTCTGAGGAGCGTGCAAGGCCTCTTCTCCACCATCTTTCCTGCCTCTTGCCTATACTTGGGAGGGCTGTGCCAGTGCCATCATTCCCGGGGGTGAGGCACGTACCTTTCATAGACTGGGACCTTAGAGATCATCTAGTTCCACCCCCCGGCCACGGCAGGGACACCTCCCCTTAGACCAGGCTGCTCAAGGCCCCATCCAGCCTGGCCTTGAACACCTCCAGGGCAACCTGCTCCAGTGACAGTGGAGCAGAGTGAACGGAGTGAAGAATTTCCTCATAATTTCCGATCTAAACCTCCCCTCCTCCAATTTTAACCCACTATC
>VZZY01011075.1:0-34266 GCA_013400335.1 Eurystomus gularis | reverse complement strand
ACCCGGGCACGCACCTGCGAGCGGGGCGGCGGTCCTTGGCCCGGCCTGCCCCGGCACGGCCTGCCCGTCACCTCCCGCCTGGGCCTGGGCTGCCGCCTCAGGCCCTCCCGGCGCTGAGGAACTGCCGAGAGAGCGCTTTGATCCCACGGTTCACCCCAAGGCAGAAGGTCGTTCCCTCCGTTTTACAGAGGAGGGACCTGCCTGGTACTGCCTAGGGAAAGACAGCACACCAGAAAGGAGTGGTGCAGAGGGAGTCACGTTTTCCTCGTGTCATCGTAGGATGTTTCAACTGCGAGTCTGCCCCATGTATGCAGTGAGATACCCTTATGTGCAGATGGGCTGCGGTGCCACTTGAAATGATGCAGTTTGGGGAAAAATAGGGAGAAGGGTGCAGTTTCACTGTTGGAGAAATTTGCGTTAGGAGTACAACAAGCCAATTCCGAACATTGCTATTAAACCTGAGATAAACCGTCACTCAAGCAGATGCAGCCATAGAGAGCACAGCCTTCTCAACTTGCAGTGGGCTGTTGGCCATCTCTGGGGAATTTGCTGCTTGTCTTGAATACGCCATAAGAAAAATGGTACCCCTCTTTCTGTTGTTGGAGCTTGGCCCTTGCAAAGTCAAGACCCAAAAGCTCAGGCACTAGAGAGATCACTGGAGAACGCAGCCTGGCCAAGGGCATCAGCTGGGAAGCAGACTGCCTGTGTTCAAGTTTAAGGCTACCTCACTATTGGTGTGGGCCTTTTGGCTCCTTCTCATGGAGTAAGCTGGTTCAGCTGAGACTTACACCCATTTTAGTTTCAAAAATAGGCAGTCTGGCTCTTGCTTTGAAGACCCTTGACTCCCACCTGGGCCTCTGCAGAATCCAGATGTAGCAAGTTCCCTAAAGCAGGGCTACTGCTTCTTGTTAGTGAAGGTATCAGGATGCATTCTTCAGTTGTGATTGGTGAGTTTGAGCCATTACAGAGTGATAATGCTTCCTTTCTTTTTTTTTTTTTCGGACAGGATGCTTTGATGAGGCCATGAAAGATTTCAGGAAAGTATTAGAGTTAAACCCCCAATTTGAAGATGCTGCCCTGAGTCTAAAACAGGCTATTCTTGATAAAGAAGAAAAACAAAAGAGGGGTTATTGAAAATACAGCCAGTGGTGTGAAAATGTTTTGCTAAACACACGGTTTTTGTCATTGGTGGATGAAACACAAGATCGTTTACATCTCTTATGACCTGCTGAAGAAACCTCATTCTTGGGTAAATAAGTTAAAAATGGATTATGATTGCAAAATAAACTACTTTTGGATATTGTCAGCGTTGAGGAAAAGCATAGTGTTAGATCTATGTGAGATGCTTGTACAGGTTTTGTAGCGAAGTGCTTAATAAAGCTGTGGGAAGCTCGGTAACAGCAAATAAAGTCTGTAGTTCCCTTTTTAAAATGGTGTTTCTGTCCTTTCACAGACTGGGAAGAGAAATCGAACTATATAAAACATTTAAGTCCTTAAGACTGGAGCTTATGAGACGTACAGTGGTAATGGTAGTGTTTATCCACACTTTAGTTTAAGTTAAAAGTGCAGTTGTTAATTATAAGGCGTTGTCCTTGAGACTCTTCGGTAACTACTCCTCTCTTCACTTCAGAGTGTTTCTGTGTTGAGAAACGCTAAACGGAAACAATGAGATATTTTGGGGTAGCGCTGTCTGTACCTTGTGTAGGGAGCGTGCTATAAAAATTCAGTCCTTGGTACATTCATCCACTCCTCAAGGTAGTTTTACATTACCCGAACAGGTAAGAGCAGAGCATACCTGTTTTTTGTAACCCTATTGTAAAAGTGCTGGACAGATCAGTAATGGAATTAATAAAAATGAACATGTATTTCTTATCTCATGATTGTCTGCAAAGAGCTTGTGGTAGAGAACGTAGTTGCGCTGTCATAGCAGGAGTCGTGGCTTTCTGCTGTTTACTGAAAAGGTCAGTGGCTTGAAAAATACGTCAGATCTGATAAAAGTGGCTTCATTTCTTACGTGATAGCAGGGACCGTTGCTGAAAGCTACACACCATCGATAAGAAACACCCTTACATGTTCATAGCAGTACAAGTTCTAATAAATCCTCTTTGATTGCCCACAGGAACATTAGGATTATTATTACTTTTTAAAATAAATTACGCTGATGACAGTTCTGCTGCTTTTGGTGAGTTTCTGTGTGGATGATCCTGGAGCCTGTACCAGTGCAGGGCTCACTGAGGATGGTGGGACCCTTTGGGGTTGAGTCATGAGAATGGACTTGAGTCTCTGAGCATCTTCCCCAGCAGCCATGCTGAGATCGCTTTCAGCTTTGGGACGGAACTGCAGCAACCGCAGTGAGCAGACTTGGAGCGCAGAGCTGAGAAAAGGCTGCGTTTAGCTCTCGTGCTCCAGATGCTGCACAGCAGCGATGTGGAGGTTATGTCAGTATGATGCATGATAGCAGGACGTAACCATTTACAGTTTGGAAAGCAAGCTGTGATGTCATAACAATGACTTTTTTTTTTCAAAAGTTTTGATTTGGGATTTTTCTTCATATTAAACACATGCTTTGCTTAAATTTTTATATCTTAGTGCTCTGTCTCCGCAACAACAGTGATAATTTAAGGACTTGGCATGTTTCATGCCACCTCAGTCTCAAAAAGGGAGAAATCCTGCCAACTCTCAGTTGATGGGAAGAAGGCGACCTAGAACCAAACCTGCTCCCGAGTTACCATGGCAAGAAAATTAAAAAGACAGTATGAGCAGCTGAACATGACCTGTGAAATTCCACTTTGAGAGATCACTTGTGTTGTAATGACAAGATACAGATAAAAATCAAAATGTTAACAGCAAATAAGTGTTTTGGCAAGCGCAGATGCCAGTAATAACATCTCTTCTGCTGCCCGGCTTGTGGTGGTTTGTGAACGTTGCTCAGTCAGCTACGATGCATTTGTTGTTGGCACAGGAATATGTCACTGGGCTGCGAGCAGCGTTACAGCGGGTTCTCCGCAGTATTTCCTTGTCTCTTGTAGAAGGATGAACTGTCGTGGTGCATTTCGGCATAATTTGGAATTCTGTCAAGGTAATTTTGGCCTGTAAGGTTCTCACACACATTTTCCCCTGCACATTTCACGTGCAGGCATGAGTCAGTTCTCTGGCTTTCCATCACAAGACTAATCAGGGATTTCAGTCTGAAATTCTTAAATAGTATCATATGGTGTTCCTTCACTCAGGACTGTTGGAAGGGTATAAACCACCATTACTGATATAAAAGAAACCCAAACCCAAACTTGAAGAGCAGGATGTGTTTAGTAACTGACCTTGTCCTTCAAGGTTTCCTGTTCATAACCCCTTACGAATGAAAAGCTTCATGGAGAGCAGTAAATTCTTTTTATGTAGCATTGCCGTGTGAAATTCAGACAACCTCTTGGCTTGTAAAGGAACCGGGGTTGTGTGTGTTGGACGCTTCGCTGTGCGGCGGTACCGTGGCTTTACACCTTCACTGGGCTTCAGGGGTTGTCTCTGCCTTGAAACCGCTCTGTGGAGCACTGGGGTCGGTCCTATCTGCCCGCTCCATCGCTCTCGCCAAGCCTTCATAGTGAAGTCGTGGCGCTGCGCCAGGGAGCCCCAACAGGTGGTTGCTGCTAATGTCCGGTGATGTCTCTACTCGGGCCAGAAGCGCTTTAGACGTGAATCATTCACAGCTGCTTTCTCAAGGTTTTCTACCTATAAACCGACTCTGCAGAAGCCCTTGGCTCTTTCCTTCACGCAGCCTTTGCTGGCAGCCCCTCCATTTAGTTTGTTCCCTGTAGCTGGGATTAATTTGGCAGCAAGTAACAGCGTTCTCACCTGGTGATTTACCTCTAAACTTACAAAAAATACATGATTTCCTCAATACGTTACAGAATTTTACTCTTCTTTTTTCCTTCACTATCTGGATCAACAATTTCTAAGGTGTTACTTGCTCAGAGAACAAGGCAAATAATAAGATCATCACCCTCTGCTGTTCTCTGGTACCCTAATTGCCCTTCTACTGAAGCACAGGAGGAGGAGCGGTCACACCACTTGCCGTGTTGGAAGGTCTTTCCCTTGCTTGTGCAGAAAGATGGGAAAAGATGACAACATCCCTGGTTAGCAGGGCACGGAGCAGTTTAAGAAGTGTTTCATATATGTTTAATGTGAGATGCAGCATGGGGAACAAGGAGAGCTGCTCCAAAGGGAAAGCTGCAGCACGTGGAGGGGAAAAGGCCCAGGTCATCAAGTGGCCAGCATATGTTCCTCTTCCACATGCTTTTCCTCCAAGCTTCTCCCTCCCTGTGCAGGTCTTGCTGTCCCCTGACTATCAGAGAAGAAAGGGTTCAGAAAGAGGCAAAACCAGTGTTCAAAACTGAAGATTCCTGATAGAAGGACAATACTCTGTATTCTCTTGCGTTAGCAGATTGTTGTGGCTCTGCCTAATCCTTTTAACAGAGGCAAAAGCTGGATCAGTAGAACGGGTTCAATCTCAGCCTGTGGCTTTCATGTGTGATGGGATGCTTGGTTGCTTTTTATGAAAAAAAGTTTGCTGTGAAATCTGGTCAAGGTGGAAGCCCATCTAGCAGTGTGTTGTGATCACTTTATCACCAAGATTTCCCTGGTAGGATCCCTTGAGTCCGTGAGCAGGGAGGCGTTGAATGCAGTCCACAGCATCGCTTCCTACAGCCCATGATGATCAGGTTTTTCCTCATTCATGATGTCTTTGTGTTGTGCAATAAGCATGTGAAATGGACCTGCAAGGAACAGTTAGTCCAGCCCTAGCATAGCTATCATAACCGTAGGTTTCAACCTAACTCCTATTCTTATGGAAAAGGCTGATACAAAGTTCAGCGCTTTCCAGGCTTGGGTGGGGTCTCCTGTGTGACTGTATCTGTGCATTTAGCATATCTTGCACCTTCCTAATTCCTTTTCTCCACATTGGCTGAATAATGAAGACCTGTTCAACTATAGTGGTATGACCAGAGTGGTTCCTGAAAGCCTAATCCAAGAAAGAGTTTAAGCCCACAGGCATGGAAACTGCAATCTAGAACATGAGTTAGGTGCTAAAGTTCCATCTGCAACACCTGAGAGGAGGGAGTAATCCCCGGAGAACCTGGATGCAGAGCAATACACCATGCAGTAGCATGGCTGAATCACAGCTTGGGAAAGACACCCTCAAAGCCGAATGAAGAATGCCTAACCCCAACACACTTGTGTGGTTCAGTGTAAAAAACATCATCTGCCGTGAGCAGCAACCAAGGTTGGAGAAGGAAACCAGGAATTTCTCTGGTTTCTCTCTGAGAATGTGGGAACCTGAAATAGGAATGCAGGTCTGTTTCACCTTCTCCCTTTCCCTCCCAAGGTCTGGAAGAGAAAGGGCTTCCCATCTTCTGAGTAGTGGGTGGATGGGTATGGAAACCTGCTGGACCCCTTCCGGGCTTTCCAGGGTGAAAGGGAAAGATGTGGGATATCAGACTTACTGCAGACAAGATTACATGAATCTACTCTGCAAGACTGCAGAGAAAGCAAACCTTAGTGACACAACGTCAGACTTGATGCTCATCTGCATGGAACTAGACAGTGAGCACTGGGGAAAGAAAAGCTAGCATTCAGTCATCATGATTTAACCTTCATCCCAGTTTACAGATTTCAAAAGGGCTGTTTTTAGCTTAACAGAAAAATAACCTAAACTGATATCAGAGTTTGTCGCTGTTAACATTAAAAACGAGGAACGTGGTCTCTTGGAGCAGTAGGTTGCATGGCTCTGCAGCGTTAGCTCCAGACAGCAGAGTGCACTGCTCATACAGCAGAGGGGAAGGCACCTCCCAGGCTGCTGCTGAGGGGGTCTTGGGTTCCCAGCACCCTCCGATTCCTTTTTATAGAACTTAGTCCTTCAGCAGACGCAGCTTTAAGACTGTATTTGTTCAGCAATCAGCCCAGGCATGACTGCAGCTTTTGGGAATCATGCCATGTATATGCACTACTTGGCACGAGGAGCCAGCCGGCCTGTGAAGGTGGAGGGTGTACGAGCTGTGCAAACCCACCAGAGACTGCACACGTCTGCGCTGCTGGCCTGCATCAGCATCGCTGCCATTGCCCCTCCTCGCTGCTGCTGAAGACCTCCTCGGGCTGCAGGCACACCTTCAGTGACAGCATAGGCGCGCCTGAGAGGGATTACAGGTGGCCATGTGTCTGCTTTGGCCTTGATCTCTAGAAAATAATTTTTAAAAAAAGGTTTTGTGGGCACAGAAAACCAATACCGGATAAGTTGTCCTTTTCACTCATGTGGGAGTATCCATCTTCTCCCGTTTTGTAGAGTTAGCCTTTTCCGTACAGGGGAAGGTCGAAGTGAGGAACTAACAGGTTCCCAAGGCGCTCAGGTCAATGCAATGTTAAAGACAAAAGTCTGCATTTATGGGAAAAAATAATATGCCGTTGTGTTGCATGTGGAAGAGGCCCTGCGTAGCGGATTGCTTGGCTCTTTGAAGCCAGTGTTGGTACACCAGATCATTGCTGTTGCACATTATCAAGGAGATGTTCTGCACTTCCATTACTTTGTATGTATTTTTATTTGACTCCTCAGATTTGCACTTTACATTCACATGGGAGGACTGGCAGTCACTTTATGATATATTACAAGCAGCCATAATCAGGGCTGGAATAATTTTAGTGATCTGCAAGTCCATATTTCAATAGCTGGAAGGAACAAGAAGTGTTACTTTTCAGCCTTGGGTTATTTTCTGGAAGTTTTCTTTTGTAGCCACTTCAGAGAGGCAGCAGGTTACAACATTTACTAATCCTGTTAGCAGAGCCTAGCATTTTCCAGTCTTGTGGTGCTGTCCTGAGTCCCACCATCTGGTCTTTTCACTGCAAGCACAGTAGTTCTGGTGGTCACTGAAAGAGGTAGCTCCTGTGTCTAGTTGCACCGTTCAGAAAGCAGCCAGCACAACAGAGCCTTCAGGTGCTGTTGGAGACACACACACAGTGAAGAGAGGAGTGAGACTGGAGCACACAGATGAATAGCTCTGCTTCTCCAAGGGCACATGAAGAAGCTATAGGGTAACCCTTAATAATCTGGAGGATTTCAACCCTTCAGAAGTGTTTGGAATGTGCCTTAGTGTTTGTTTCTAAAATGTTGGATCCATTTTCTTTTAGACTGGGGGCAGTCCAGTTGAAAACCTGTTGAAATAATATCTGGTTCCAAAACTGCCTGCTACAGCCCAACTCCAACATGCCCTACCCTACTGCTGGCATCTTCTGCAGAGCCATGCCACCTGTGTTTGACTTGGCAGGTGGCTCTCCTTCCTCCCTCTCTTAGAGGCTCAAGCTTAGAACAGGAGACTGCAAAGCCTGCCTGTTCCTTAGTTCTTGGCACAGAACTTACAGTTCTGAGGTCTTGAAGGACAGACTGCATCATTTGTGCCACAAAGCATGGTGACCTGTCTAGGTGAGTATGCAGGGCCCGGTGTTCTTACCAAATTCAGTTTACGTGCATCATCTTAGATCTGGATCAACAGTCCAGACTGGTCCAGCAAGTACATAGCCCTGGAGATTGGCTGAACGGTGACCTGGAAAGGCTGAGAATGATAAATGGTGTATTTGTGTAGTCTTTAAGGAATACAGACATGCTGCATGTTAAGTGCTAAGGTATTAAAGTATGAACTAAAGGTAACGTTACACAGTCCATGTTTGAGGCATTTCCGGTGCCAAAACCAGAGGTCCTAAATCCCTTAGAAACATCGGGTCAGGAGTACTTTGCAATAGGTCTATTTCTCCTGAGTACCTACCCTTCCTCTCCCTGCTTGAGCTGCACTGTCCTCTGCAGGGGCTGCCAGGTGGTGTGTTGGTAGGAGAGCACGCTGCCACCAAACAGTGCACATACACCTGAGAAGAATAAAAAGTACCACTTGGTCGATGTCAAATCCCACTCCGCAGAGCATCATTTTGTCCACCTTTTGCAGAAGTTGCAGCTGATGAGAGTTAGGCTTGTCTGAACACTTGCGTGCAACACCTTCTAGCTGAACTTGCCTTGAATTTCAAATTTGGTGTCAAAGAAGCCCTCAGGCAGCTCGGTAACTGAGAGGCTGAGACAGGAGAAGTTAAAACCTCAGGAGCTGCAGTGAGGCCATGTATCAAAGCTAGAGAGAAACTCAATCTAGTGCTAGGTGCAGCTGCACACTTAGGAAGCAGCACGGGCCAGAATTGCATCATGTTCATTTCTAGCAAGTTCACGAGTTGAACGGCTTATGAAAGGCCGAGTCAAAAAATTATGTGTTTACTTAAGCTGCCCAGGCAGGGCTACTGCCATGGCTTGTGTCAGTACGCATGCTAGAGTCTGCTCAACTGGTGCACTAGAAGCAAAGTGACTGTCAGGTGACGGTCCTGGGTATTTCTTTGCTCTTCTTAGACCTGTTAGAGCAGGACAGAACCTCAAATGTGTAAGACCAAACGTACATGACTGTTTCCCTGCCCATGGGGCTGGCATCTGAGGAGATGATTGACTGGCTGGGACAGATGGGAGACAACAGAGCTGAACTTCATGTGGGTATTATGGCATATAAGATGACTTTTCTGTTCTAGACATTTTGAGCTGAAGTGCTATGAATCTGACCCTATAAAAAGTCAGAAACACCATATAAAAATCATATTTACATACCAAACTGTTTTGTTTACTCCAGCCAGTCCAGTCTCAAGTCACTGAAACTGTGTTGCAGAGCAGATTTGAGAAGAGAACTAAATTAAAGCTGCGCACCTGTCAGGCTACTTGGGTTTTAAGTCTGCGAGGTGTTAAAATCGGCTATTTTTAAATAGTCTTAAGAAGTCCAGAGGATAGGGTCCGTGAGTGGTAGGTGATCCTTTCACTTAATCTTACCTGTTCCAGTCGATGTGCCAGGGTCCTTAGTGCTAGTCTTTTAAAATGAGAAGGATGTCTCACCCTGGAGCTAACAGCTACTGGACAGAACTCTGCAACGTACTCACTGCCATTAATCTCACACCTAAGTGAGAGAACAGATGAGCAGACCTAGACGAAGTCAGGGCTTTGATGAGCACATTTGTTATTCAATAACTACTTGCCCGTCCTCAGTGATGTTCCATCTTGGGGTGCCGTTGAAGTCTAGAGACCCGGTTACCCAGCAGTTATCCAGGTATAACTCAGCATCGGGGCTCTCGTCTTTCAGCTCCACTTCAAGAAACACAGGCTCCACGGGTTGCTTGAGTATTGCCACTTTGGGCTCATAGAATTCCACAAAAGATTCGTCTTGAGAAAACATATGGGGATTTTGTTGTTGTTTAATTTCATTTAAATTAAAACATGTTTGGAAATGTTCTGATTTTCATAGAAGGAGACTTACCTTTGGACACTCTTGAAACTACATTCAGGGCTTTTCTTATCCTTCTGTTTACTGTAGTAAAGGAAATATTTTTGAGGTTCTTTAGTAGGAAGCAGGGCATATCTTAGCAAGAGAACTTACAACTGAAAAAGTCACAGAAATTTGGGAACGGAGGAAGAGTATTGCCTACCTGCAATATTTGATCTTGGTACTATTGTACCGGAGCCAAAGGGAGGTGATGTGGATGGATCACTAGCGAAAGCACCTAGCACTAGGGTCTCTTTTGCTCGATAATAGCACAGGACTGTTAATCTAGAATAGGAGAAAGGGTAACTTTTGTGTTCACTTTTACTTTCCAGCAGCTGTACTGAAGTGAGCCGTGTCGGTGAGCAGTAGCTCCTACCTGTAGTCTGGATCTCTTGTGATTATCGGTGTGCTCTGTCCTGGAAGAGTCTCTTTCTCATAGAAGATTTCGTTTTCATAAATAATGTGATCACCTTCAAACTGTGCATATGGGAAGCTCATTAAAAATTGAATCTTCTCAGGAGCTGGGGCAAGGGAACAAAAGAAAAAATGCAGGAGAGGGAGACTTCTAGCAGATGTATCTACTCTGGCCATAGGCTTACCCTTACTGAAGTGCCACAGGTAGTGACATGGAACTTGAAGAAGGCATGTCCTTCATTATACTCTCTAGGCTTGCAAGAGCTATCCCTTAGCTTGGTTTTACTCATGTCAATGGCAGGAACTGTCTTCATCTGGGCAGATATCATTACAGTACCATCTGGGTGGCATACTGAGAAAATCAGAGAGTTGGTTATAAAATCAAGGAAAGAATCACAGAACTTTTTATTGATTGGCCAGTTGTGTAACTTACTTATAAATGCTGAAGAATTAAAACTGCAGCTAACGGAGAACATCTGTAAGGTCTCCATAGTTCTCACTTTCCTTAGGGCAACATCAAACCTTGCTTTAATTTTCTGAAAGGACACTTCCTGTGAAGGAGGTGATGGAAGAGGTCTCCTGTTAATGCACATGATTCATATGTACAAGGTTCTGCTCTTTAGCTTGTTCCACTTGAATACTAAGTCACAGGAGTTAAGTCAGTACGAAGACTTGAGCCTGATGCAACATGGGGGCAGAAGTTTTCTGTATGAAGTAATTGGTCACTGTCACAAAGATAAATTTTGGCTGATTATTGTAGAACAGTTCAGATGTTTGTTACAACATCAATTCTCCCCTGCCATGTCTTAACATTTCTACCAAATGCTCCTTTAAAAGAGCTTCTTTCATAAAAGCTATATTGAAATATTGTTTCTGGCTCAGTGCAGATGGGACATTTTGCCTCATCTTACTAAAAATACTAAGGAGTTTGTTTTTGAAGACTTGTTACGTATCTTTTAGAGACCATTTAGCGCTGCAGATTACGTAATACATGGCATTACTATGCAGTTCATGTACCTCATAGGTAACTCCCACAGCAAACAGAGGTACTTGCAAGATCAGGTGGGTAGAATTGGTAGCTGGCAGATACCCGTTGATAAGTGCAACGTGCCGGTTCAGGAGCTTGTTACCAAGATACAAGTTCCAATACTGGTGCAAGCCAAAAGTAGGGATGGCTAGATACAGGTTTTCTTCATCACAGTAACCAACGGCTTCTGGTATTTCTGCGGGAAGAAAGTGAGATGAAGAGCTAGCAATGAAGGAAGGTTTCAGTGATGATGTTTGGCCCAGACAGGGATTTCTGTCACAGGTATATTTTGCACTGGCACTGCTGCAGTGCTGTTATGTGCGTACTGGCATCGTCCGTCTGCAGAGCTTTGGCTGTGTTGTGGATGTAGCAGCTCACAACTGGTGGGATTGGGAATCCTCATGCTTTAGCAGTGGCCTGCCAGCTTCCTTCCAGGACTACTCCCTGTTTCAGTAAGGCAAGCTGAGCTGTGTATGTAAATTTATGGTTTTGGTCAGCCTTCTTTGGGTTGAACCCAGATTTATTTCAAAGATGAAACAGAACAGTGAGAAGACTCTGTCACCTTCATGGCATCCAAAATCTAGGAAGTTTGAGAAAATACCAATCAGACCTTCTGACTGGTTCACTAATCTAAGTGCAGCTTTTAGTGGATGATTGCCTCCTTACAGAAATGCTGTCTTCAGAGTTCACAGGGATTTATTTGAGTTAGTTGAGTTCTGCCCTGGACGCAGCGGTAGAATTGCATTTGAGGACAAACTGAAACTCGTAGCAATGTCTGAAAGTCTTGCCAGTAGATGTATGTTCAAGTTATGAGGCATCTTGTTCACTGAGTTTGCAAGCCAACTTCTTTTACACACTAGTTTTTATTGCTCTTAGTGTCTCGAGGGCAGACTGTCTTGCCAGTATGCAGAAGAGCTGCCATCAGAAAAGCAGCAAGTTGGCTATGTTACCAGTAATGAGCTAGTGAAGGGTGGGGTTTTCCCAAAAGCTCTCATCCTCAGCCTAAAGCTGTTCTCACTGAATTCAATGAAAATCTGATCCATGCTGTTGATGCAAACCAGTTAATATCAGGGGAAAGCTTACCAATATCAGCAACCACAGACTCCACCTCTGCAGAATGATAATAGAGTGTCATCTCCGGACCCACGCTCAGAGTGTAGTTAACAAGGAGCGTATATTTTGTTTCATTTCTATTCACATACTGAAAGAGAGAGAAGTATGAGGCTGCAGTAGCAATGGATTCCAGCACAGACAAGAATGTATATCCTGACCAGCACTAAATAATTATTCCAACACCCTCCTCTCCCCTGCAAATAGCTTGGTCTCCAAAAACATTGCTTCAATTTGCCTAAAACTATTCAGAAATCTGGACTAGATTCAACAGTTCTTCCAGCCAAATGTAAATGTGGAGAATGTAGTGCCTGTTCAGAAAATGGAGGCAGAAGTGAACACAGTGGTGTTTCCTCTGTAGCCCACTAGTGAAAGAGCTCATGGAGGGAGATCTGGGTCCACATCCTTATTCTTCTTTACTCAGAGTGTGGGCTGAACCCAGGAGAGTGAGTAATCGAGAAGGTGTGAGGAGATACTATGAGAGGTCCCTCTCAATATCCTCATTTACTTCACTAAAAGTGCCCCCAAAGTAAAATCTGCTGTTCAACCTGAAATAAATGCTTCTGAAAGTTTTTGGCTTGCTTTGATCCTTAATGCAATTTAACTGTGGTTTGACTGCAGCCTGAAAATTATTTGTGCAAGTCCTGATCCTGTGTGCTCACAGCGTTGTTCCTTGTAACAGAAAACAGCATCGCAGCCCGGCGATTGGTCAAAGCAGTGGTAGAGGACTTGCAGTTATGGCTCTTCCCACTAAGGTGAGAGGTCGAATTCCCTCTGTGAGTTTATACTTTTTTGCATATCTTTTGATTAGAAACGGTCTCAAGCTTAACAAAATTACACGTAGAATACTCTGAGTCTGCCTGTAGATGCTTACATGCTGCGCGGCCGGTGCCAGTGGTCAAAAGGCTCTGTAAACAGTTCAGGAATTACTGGATGTTGGTAACTGGTGTTTTCAGAATTGCAATAATTGAGTTATTTTTCCAAGGCACTTCTGTTTCAAGGGACAGCATTTAATAGAGATTTGACAAACCTCTTCCTGCTGGGTGTGTGCTTGGACATTAGCCGTGCTGACAGACACTAAAGGCAGGCATATTTCATACCATCTAATCACACTTGATACTGCGTGTGTCCCACAGACCTAGGGAGAGCAAGGTGGGGACATACAAGCCTCTAATCTTAATTTATACTCACTGACACCTTTTTGATTGAGGAGCAGTCGTTGGTTAATAAAAGCCAGACTGTGTTCTGAAAAGGGACTGCGCTACCTTGTCCACTCAGCTGCTGAAGTGACCTGCTGTATCTTACCTCCTTGAGAACGTATGGATCATCAAAAGAGACTTCCAGGATAAATCCTTTTGTTCTATTAGAAAAGGGAGTTTCATAAATCTTAAACCCCTGGTGCTGTGCTTCCCTCAGGGTAAATGGCACCTTTCCTATTGTGATTGCCACCAGAGAGACATCAGGAAGAAAGTGTCCAAATGCAATATTAAATAGCCTTTCCTCTGGCAGAGTATCTGTGGGGAGAGAACATCAAATTACTGCTGATGTGGATCAAGTAACAAAGACGGTTGGGGTGGCCTCCCATTCAAGTTCCAGGAAACTTAGCCAACAGCCATCTCTTTAATGGCTTTGATTAATGAGTGTTTGTGTTCTAGTCAGATCTGAAATACT
Organism: Eurystomus gularis; assembly: GCA_013400335.1. Lineage (NCBI taxonomy): Eukaryota > Metazoa > Chordata > Aves > Coraciiformes > Coraciidae > Eurystomus > Eurystomus gularis. The sequence continues at coordinate 20,673 of VZZY01011075.1, read as the reverse complement.
CTTGAGTACATGAGAATTGCTTCAAGCTGCAGGAGATTAACAACAAATACATACAACTTTGTAGAAAGTGGGTTCAGTAACTTTCTAGAGGTGCACTACAATGTGCAATGGCTTTCCTATAAAGAAATCTAGAATCTAGTTCAGCCACATAAAATACGGAAAAACTATGATAATGTATGCTGAGAGGCTCCTTTTTCTTTCTGTATCAGTTATCCAGACAGCTCCAGGGATGTTTACTGTCTTAATGCATTGGAAAATATCATTAAAAACCATTACGGCACCACTGGATGGCACAATGATTTCAGTATGCTCCCAAGATAACAAATGCAGGCAGCATGAGGGAGAAAATGCCATCAACAAACACTGTCCTCAGACAGTTCTTCTCCCCAGTGTGATCATTGCACAATACTATGTCTTTATTCTCGGGCTGTAGTGCTCACTGGAAAAATCTGGATGTTAGTGTGAAATAAATGTTTACATTCTTATCAGCAACTTATAATTTCCTCCCACAATGATGGGTGATAAATGGTACATCCACGAAGGATAAAGGTTTGGGGCTTTTTAATGATACCTTAGATCTTGACTTTGGCTAGCAAATTGAAAGTGGGACTTGAGAACATTCTGGTAAGTGTAGGTATCTGACAGAGGTCAAGCTGAGCACTGTATAACACAGCAAAAGCAAGAGATTGGTAAAAGTCAATGAGAGAAATGACTTACTGTTGACAATGGTTGGTATTTGTGGCATGAAAGGTGTGGTGATGGATTTGATGACAGTATATTTCGTGGTTTGCCAATCTGCGTCTGTCCACGTGTGCTCCAAAAACAAGTCAATACTGTAAATGACTCCGTATACACCATCAGATATGGAGCTCTAGGAGGTAAAATTTGTGATTAAATCTTAATTCTCAATAGCTCAATAGCAGAGTGACTGATTAGGGTTGGAATTCTTACACTAGAAAGAGAAAGTGGTATTCTGGTGTAGTTTGGGATGGATTTTGTTAGAGGAACTTGTTTGTTTGTTTGTTTGCTTGGCCGATTTGTCTGGTCCATGTTTGACTCTGATAATGCTGAGATTCTCAATAAGGAAGTAACAGGTTTGAGCGGATGTCCTCATTAAGTTTAGTAAGTAACCGTATTTGCATTTGTTTTTTTACAATCACTAGATTACCAGTTATGTCTCTCATTCTGTCCCAGTTCACTCTGGAAGTTTGTCAGTGCTTCCAACGGTTCTTCAGCCCAAGCCTATCTGGTGTTACAATACATACAGCCATGTAGTTGTCTGCTGATAGACAAAAAAGTGAACTTCTGAAGGGGACAAGTCAAAATCACACTAACACCATCTTCATAAATGGAACTGGTAAAAAGCCTTGTGGGAATATTGCCAGCTCCCTTCTATGTGTTCAAGGTTGGATGGAGTCTGGGCTAGTCAGGCTACATGGAATTTTGAGCTATCTGATCTAGTGGAAGATGTTCCTGCCTATGGCAGGGGGATTTGACTAGATGATCTTTAAAGATACCTCCCAACCCAAACCATTCTATTCTGTTCTACTGAACATTTCATTCAACATTGCCTCTGTACCTGTAAATTACAGGTTGGCAAGGAATATAGCGTGTCCAAAACAGGTGGCTGCACCAAAACCAGGTGCTGGGAACTCCTCTCAAGCTAACTTACGCTATTTGCATGTAAATGTCTGTGAAACTGCTCCTTGACCCAGGCCAGAAGTTTACCAGGACTAGTTTCATAAAGTGACCACATAGAAAATTGAAGTCCGGTGCCCAGAAATCTCTTCACTCTTAATTTATTAGTAGATCTTATAGATTATGAACAAAAGGTAGCCTCTTGATTCTATCATGTTTTGTAATCATAGTTAGTTTCTGAGTAAGTGCTTTCAACACACAAAGAAGGAGCATCTAGGTCTTTAAATATTTCTTGTATATAAGAATGTTAAGCAGCAATCAATCACAGCTTTGAATTATTTGGAATGACCGTGATTTAGAATCATCTTACATGGTGCAGGCCCTCAAAAGTGTTAGTGTGTGACAGGTTCGTACTAACCTTTAGCTTGCCTCCTTTTGCTCCAATAGGGATTGTTATTCTGATGTGTGTCTTGTTGTGCTCCAGTAAGTAGTTCCACTCCTCTGGGTTTACTATGACTTGATCATCAACTCCCATTAAAACGTTTTTAGACAGAAAGGTGGATTCTTGAACCACTAATGTGGGGATAGCACTTGGCACAGTCCATGTTAGCGTAGTATCAGTGAAACCAATGCCATCTGTTGAGTTAGATAGACAGTCCCAGAAGACCGGGCAATTGCAGTTACCAGTTGGTCTTCACACTGCAATGGCTGCCTTCTCCTGACTCCTGTTCACCAGGATACCTTTATATCTTTAAGTAGTGAAACACCTTGTAGGATATTAGCCAACTGATGACTATTTTGTCACAGAAACCCTGGCGCTTGAAGTACACTTGAATCACCAGTTTCAGGTAACTAATTAATTTATTCAGAAAAACCAAGTCATGCTCCCAGCTGTCTGCTCTGTTGTCCTTCTGGTCAACAGAGCTCTGCTCTGCTGTCCTTCAGCAAGGTTTGCTGTACTGGCAAAAGAAACGGGGCACAAAGCCACCTGTTTGGACCTTCTCCTTGAAATATTGGCTCCAAGATCACAACTTCAACCCCCCTTGCTTCCTCATCAGTTGTTCATATTAATACTGTTCTGTGAGAGACAGAAGGTGCACGACTGTTCTGCAAAAAGCCAGAGTAGTTCTGCCTCTCCAGAGAACAGGACTAAGTGAGTCAAAGATGCAAGGCTGCATCCCCTGTGTGAAGTTGTATGACACGGGAGAACCAAGGCTGTGGGATTAGTCCAGGGGAGGCTCCCTGACCTTGCTGCAGCAGTTCTACTTGTCCCCAGTTCCCTGCATCTAACGTGAGAGTTTGGGAAACCAGAGACAAGGCACAACACAGCACTGGGAACACAAGTAATGTAGCATCGCAGCAGGGAACATGTTTGTTTGGGACTAAAGCCATGGAGTCTTAGCTCATGTTGCTCTGAGGGCAGCTTGTAAACCTTTTCTCTTACAGAGAAGGTCACAGGGAAATGGGGAGGCTGTGTTTTCTACTAACTCCTTAGGCAGTTATTTTTGGCGAACAAAGAAGAAATCCTCACCAACAGGACAGGAGACAGTCGTGTCAATCAGCAAAAGCAGCCACCGCTGCCTGTACATGGAAGTGGAAGTGACCATGTTCATATTGACACCACTGACCTGTTGGAATGCAGGCAGAAAAAGAGAACTGATATCCTGGAGATGCAGTGGAAAAGGGCACAGTTTTGTGTTTGACTGAGAGCAACAACTCACCATACTGACTTCAGACTCGTTGCTGCCATAGGGTGCACGGAGGAACACTCGGTACAGTGTGTTGTTGAAGCTGTAGCCCAGTTTTGCTGCATCGCTTACCGTTACTGTCTTTCTCCCTGATGGAGAAACAAACATCAGTTGCCATAGCTGGTATGCAATATTCTGAGTCTGCAAGAGAGAGATGAGCTGCATCAGATGAAAGTCTTTATGATCTTCTAGCACCTATTTTCCTGTTAGAAGCTGGAGTAACTGGAATGACACTGGACATTACTAGTTCACCCCAGGCAAGAAATACCCTTGATATGTATAAAGATAAGGAATTCTATAGCTCTTCAAGGCATCTTTAGAGATAGTCTTATAGCGGCCCTGGAAGAAACTTAGACTGATGGCCTTGAACAAATCCCCTTGGACAAAAGGCCTGTGCTGTTAATAAAGTGATTGTCTTAATGTCTGTCTATTGCTGGAGCAGTGCAGAGGCCAAATGAGAGACTATTTATTATAGTGTGTAGCCACATTGTGTCAAAGTAAGATGAGGGGGCTGTCTGTACTGGTCTAGAACAGAGTCTCCTCAAATGGTAAACATATGGGAGGACAGTCGAAAGGAAAAATGGGCATATAAGGAGTGAGTAAGACATGAGAAAAATAGGACAAGTGTATATATTTCCCGCTAGTACTTTCCAGCCTTGAATAATTTTCAGCTCAGGGACTCCTGAGCTATCTGTAGCTTCTTTGTGTTTTGTATGTCTTATTGGATTTATCTTTAGTCAACTTTTCCAGACTCTCCTTGAGATCGAGCAAGCTTTTAGAACCCGCAACATCTTTTGGCAAGGAGTTTGACAGATTCACTACCCATTGTGTGAAGAACCACCTACCTTTGTTTGTCTTGAACTCAGTTTCACTAATGTAACAAGCATATGGCTCTGTTCTCCCACCTAAATGTCTTTTTGCAGTCTAGGGCTCTAAGAAAACTTGAGAGGTTGATGTCATCTTTGCCATCTCCCTTTGTTTGACAGAGATGGAGCTATGCCCCAAGAATGACTCATGAGACTAGTGAGACGAGGCAGGCTAAGAACTGCTAGGAAAGGCTCCCCTTCATACCTCTGGCAGTGCTGACAGCCACGCTACAGTGTAGTCATTTGAAACTGCAGGGACATCAGTCTTCACTGACACCTGGGGACACAGAGGAGATTCTTTGGGAACAAACAAATCTTCAGCATTATTACAAGCATGGACAACAGAGAGAGGGCTTTCATGTTTCTTCTCCAGTGTTTGTTGGGATTTAGCAATTTATATGCACTGGAGAGAATTAAAGAGGTTCTTGGTGGTGATAATTGCTGTGGCCTTAAAATGAAATTTAAAGCCATGGCATCTGTGGTGGTGCATGTACAGCAGAGACAATGCATTGTGTATAACTAGGTAAATCAAAAGTCCCATTTCATGTCTGGTTAGCTGTAAACTAGATCCCAGTCTGGAGACTTTCAGGGGTGTCTGGGTCTCTCCACCGGCGGTACAGGGAAGCAGGCTATAGGCTTTAACAGGACTGGTTCCCTCTTCCCATACAGGCTGAACACCTGAAAATGCAGGATCCTAAATACCTAGGAGATGCTATGGTGAAAATCTTGTCAGCATGTGCTCTGGGGTGAAGTGAGTTCTGGACACTGAGTTGGGAGTCAGTGTTTGCCTCAGACATCTGTACCATCGTTCGTGTTGCAACACCCAGACATGACTGCACAGCCTCAAGTCCTGCCAGAAGAAACATGCTTTTCTTCCTTCTGCCTATAGCAGGTGTGTACAAAAGGCAGTGAAGTTTGTTTTGTTCAGGGTGTAGATGCTAGTAGCAGGCTGGACAGCCAAGTTGCGCCATCAGTGGGAAGCATGTTCTGTCTCACAATGATGTTCTGCAAGTTGTGTGACACAGCAGGGGTTCAGCTCTGCAAACTCCACGTTTTGTTATTTCAAATATAAGGATGACATCCTCAGAGGTGCTGCAGCACTTTATAACATGAAGGTACCCATGAGGTACTCTCATGAGCTAAACAGGTCGGCCTGCTGATTTTCTTGCAGTGGCTTGACTTACATCGTCTGTACAGTTAACTGAATTTCACTGCATTCGGAATACCTATGATATGTAAATGTGTTACTAATACGCACCTGCAGTTACACCCTCTGCTGAGTATCAGCAGTCGCTATTAGACAATAGTGTAAAATCAACTTCTGACAGGCATTTCTGGAGGTGGTTGTGCCTGGCAGAGAGCTTGGATGTAGCTTCACCATCAGTGGGAAAGCTTTTACCTCCATGTAGTTTTCTTCACAAACAATTTCTCTTGAAGCCCAGGAAGAATAAGAGCAGTACATAGGGTAGGTGTATGTCGTAGCTGCTCTCATGCTTGAAAATGAGGAGACCTTGATGTTCACAGTCAGTGAAAACAACTCATCTGCCTGGGAAGAAAAACAGGCAATTCACCAGATAGCATGGAAGGTCCCAGGAGCGGCTGCATAGAATCATAGAATGTTTTAGGCTGGAAGGGACCTCTAGAGGTCATCTAGTCCAACCTCCCTACACAGTAGGGACATCTACCTAGGTCAGGTTGCTCAGAGCCTCATCAAGCCTGATCGTGAATGACTCCAGGGATGGGGCCTCCACCACCTCTCCGGGCAGCCCATTCTAGTGCACTATGACCCTCATGTTAAAGAACTTTTTTTCTAATATCCAACCTAGATCTATCTTTTCCTAGCTTAAAACCGTTTCTCCTTGTCCTATCACTACAAACCCTTGTGAACAGACCTTCCCCTGCCTTTCTGTAGGCCCCCTTCAGGTACTGGAAGGTCACTATAAGGTCCCCTTGGAGCCTTCTCTTCTCCANGCAATACTCCAGGTGAGGTCTCACCAGGGCAGAGTAGAGGGGCAGAATCACTTCTCTTGATCTGCTGGCCACAGTTCTCTTGATGCAGCCCAAGATGTGATTGGCCTTCTGGGCTGCCATTGCACACTGGTGGCTCATATCCAGCCTCTCATCCACCAGCACCCCCAAGTCCCTCTCCACAGGGCTGCTCTCCAGTATGTCCTCTCCCAGCCTATACTGATAATGCTGGTTGCCCCAGCCCAGGTGCAGGACCCTGCACTTGGCCTTGTTGAACCTCATAAGGTTCATCTGGGCCCACCTTTCCAGCCTGTCCAGGTCCCTCTGGATGGCATCCCGTCCCTCTGGCATATCAACTGCACCCCCCAGCTTGGTGTCATCTGCAAACTTGCTGAGGGTGCCCTCAATGCCACTGTCAATATCATTAATGAAGATATTAAACGACACTGGTCCCAGCACAGACCCCTGGGGGACACTACTCGTCACCTTCCAATGGTCCCTGCATGGGACCATTCAGTCCAGTGTCCTATTTCTGAGGGTGTTTTATACTAATGAGAACAGGTGGAGAGCTGTAGCAACAGTTCCTCCAGTATACCACCCTGTCTTAAGTGGTTTGTGTGCCTGGGCTTTCTGAACCCAAGACATTGCCTCAGTACTTACAGCCTTTGCCTCAGGTCACATCTCAGCAGCATTCTAGCCATAGTATTAAGGAGTAGCTAGTCAGGGGAAGACCATGTGGTCTCACTCACTATGTGGTTCATGTTCCTCCCATTCATGATTGCTATGTGCCTCCTCATGGAGAGAAAGTACTGGAGTTTGAGTTTGATGTAGGTAGTTCAGCTCTATCTTATAAATGCTGTTTAGTGTCTATCTTGACTAGCTTCAATAAGATCTCTTCTTAGTCCTTCAGCTCTTCAGAAGGCACACAGGAAACCATGAAATGTGCTTCTGTCTGACACGTATGTGTATTTTTCTACAGAAAAAGGCAAAACCTTTCCAGAGAAATTTCCAGTCTGGAAATCCTGGTCGTTGCGCAGTGCACTGTACCCCCTGTTCTTGTTAGCATAACCTCTGCCCATAAAGTTTTACCTTATTTTTTCTGTGGGGCTTCCAGGACCAACCAGACTAAACATGGACAAGCAATGAAGTTTCTACTCTGATATGTTCTGTTTCTAGGTACACTTCATCTCAACTAACATTTAGAAATTAGAAATCCAGGCTACACTTTTACACATATTTTAGGAAGGGGTGAATCACCTTCCTGAGATGCCTGTTTCTCTCCATTGACTATTGTGGAAGTGTAAACAACTAGTTTAGACTAGACATTATCTTCTAGATGGCTGAAGTTACGTGAGACAAATCTGGGTCTAATAGATGTGGGTGATCTACGTTCCTAGGCATGTGTTAACAGGCACATTACCACACAAATTAAGCCAGGAAATGATCTGCCAGAATCATACTGCAAATGTTGCTTTTTCAAGCAGATGCCTACTTCTTTCCAGAGAGGCTTTCAAGAAACTCGCTGGCAAACCAGCAGCTACAAGGATATGCTTGAGAACTGGCAGCTAGTCAGCAGCATTAGGCTAAGTGTCATTTCATGAAGAGAGGAAATCCCACATCAGTCACACTGAACAAACCTCATACTGGAGAGCCATTGCCTATTCATTTCTACACACCATCAACACTAACTCCTTGAGTTCACTATTTCTTGAGTTCTCAAAACGTGCCATTAGAATGCCATATAATATCTCAGTCTTGCCTTTTTGGAGAGGATGTACTGTCTGAGTTGTTTTCAAGCTCATCTTAGGGTCTTACCTCGTTGGCCACGTGACAGCCCAGCACTGATGCACGGAAGACAGGGTTGCCCCACACATCTTCTGACAGGACATAGCCACAACGAGATGCTAGTTTCTCATCAAGTGGAATGAGTCCAGCATAAGGATCTAGAGAAAAAGGGAATGACATGTGGGATGGAAAGCTCAGGGCAAATCACAAGGCAGAGTGGTGCTAAAGCTCCCTCATACCACTGTCCTCTGAAAACAGGTCCAGCTGGGTTGGATGCTCTCCAGTGATGTGTGCTGTTAAGGTGCTGGTGAAACTGTGCTGGCATGTGCTAGAGTGTATGAGACAGTCTGGCATGTATCAACCTCACCCACATTATGTTCACTTTTTTGTTGTGTCCGGAAGCTTGTGTCACAGCCACCTTGAAGTACTATGATGGAGGGTTTCTCTGAGGCATCACATGCACTTCTCCCACCCTGATTTTACTCTCTAGAAAAGAGTTATGGGCTAGTATGCCCATCCATTTCTACAAATCCTCAAGTCGTGATCATCTGCAGCTCACTCTTGTCAAAGGATGCAGTCATGGACCTATTTTGGATGGGCACTTCTACAAACTGGTCAGGTCTGCTGCTTGGTGAGGCACTGCGGGCTGTTAAACCTATGGGGAAGCCAAGTAACAGGCATGATGGGAGCTGGCTGCACTCAGCTCTTGGTGCTGGTAGACCTAATAACATCATATTTTGTTAATTATCTGCTCTCTGATTAAGGAACTATTTTAGTCTTGGGCTAGACGCAAGAATCTGTACAAATAGATAGGGTTTAACTAGTGGCTATTGTAATTTCTAGATTTGTCTGTCATTTTTATATGAGGAACAGTACTAATAACTGCTGTTTCAGTAGATGTATTCTTGCAGCCAGGATAGACTAAGGAGATAAGTGAGAAGAATTTTGGAAGAGGAGGGAATAGCCTTTATGAGAACAACTGATAGAATTGGAAGAAACAAACAACCTTTTTGTGCCTGAAGGCTGCTCTGTTTTTTCCAGCGATATCAGTTGCTCTCATAAATGCTATCACTTCTCCCCACACCCTTGCTGTACTTGACTTTTTCAGTTCTGCCTCCAAATCAATTGAAAAAAAAAAACAAAATCCGGAAAAAAGTGGACTTATCTCAACAGAAAGAAATCCAGTTTTGGGTGAAATCACATACTTTTTTCAATCCGATGTGAACATTTTCTGGTTTTCATTTTGGTTAAGCTGATTTTTGTTTTCCTCAGCAAAATGGAAACTCTTTGTTCAATCTGAAATAGGGTATTTAACTGCCATTGTGGTGTTAATTAAAAAGAAGAAAAAAATCCTTTAATTGCTGCAGCACTCACTCAGCACTCATTGAGAGTGTGTTTTCTGAGTATTACCCGGCCTACACGGCTGTTGTCATTTGACATATCCGAGCTGCAATGTCACCTTTGTTTTCCTCACTAGACTTGTGAGGGCTCAGCAGAGGAAAGAATGAAAGCCAACCATCAGTCCTTCCTCCTCAGGCCATGCTTTCTCCTTTCCCCAGCATGTTAGTTGTAAGGGGCAAAGGGGTGCTTTGTGCCTGTAGATACAAGCTTTACTCATTTGTAGAGATATTGGCCAAATTGAGGTGCGAGAGGCCAGGTCTATGTGACAAGGATGTTCTGCAAGTTCTTTGGGCTCAGTTACCAATTATCATGTTAGACAGCAGCATCTTGACCACAGATACTGATCACTCAGGTGATTCCCCAAGCCTTCATGGTACTCAGTGCAGCCACTCGTGACTCACCATTGATTTCTAGCTGGAAGAACTTTCCCTGGAGCAAGAGTTTATTCAGTTTCATCCAAAAAATCCTAGAGCGGCAACTGCTCTGTACAAAACCTGGTGGGAGCACATATACAGCAGATGAGCCAGTGGGACTGGAGGGCAGAGAAGAGGCGCATCTTGTTACAAGCAAAATAACTGAGTTCTCATCCTTGCCTCTCCCCACTATCCTTTTGTCACGTTTCACCAACCTGGGGGAGCCATCTGCCTCCCTTGTCCCAGCCAGAGCAGCAAGAAAAGCAGCCAGATCCTGCAGTGTAAGTACATGAATGAATGATGGGGTGAACAGAGGAAAACAAAAGATTGAAATGGAAAATGCACAAGGCAGCAACCGAAGTCTCATTACCTGCATAGCGAGTAACCCACAGTCTCCATCTGTCTCCAGAGACCTGTGCATGGGCAGCAAAGTCCTCCTCCTTTTGAAGTAAATCTGGCCCAGCTGTGGAGAGTAAACTTGGTCAGACCCAGGAGGAAAGGTATAGCTGACCTTTTACAACAGAGCCTGTGCTGTCTTCTCCAAACCTTGTGTGTGAATCGGGAGAGGCTGGTGGCTTCTGTCATGGAGGGATGCCTGGGCTGAATCCTGCAGTGCCCTCCAACGTTATCTGAGCTCCTGGCAGTGGGAGGCAGCCTCTCTCTTGCTGGGAGGGCAGAGCACCCTTCTGCCACGTATTTACAAGGTCAGATGCTGCTGCTGAGCCTGATTTTAATGAGTGCAGCAGAGGGTGCTCGGTGCTTTCCATCAACTCTTGGGAAGTAATCTCATTCCTTACTAGCCAGTTGGGTAGCTTTGGCTTCAGGTCTTAAGAGCACATGAAACATTCCCCCAGAGGTATTTTAATTGGGTCTACACAGGAAATACATTTTTGTTTCTGTGAAATGTCCCAGTGACCCAGCCATGCCAGAGATAACAGCAGTTCTTTGGCAGCTACACATTTTGCTTTTGTGGATTCAGTTAGGTTGCCCTTTGGTTTGTTTGATTACTGGACAATGTTTTGGTGAAAACATCTTGTTTTTAGAAGTGTTCTGATATCTCTGGATCAGTCAGACCGTGTGCAGGTCTGTAAATGGCCAAACATACTGTCTGGAAAGAGAAAGTCATCAGGCCTGGTGGGAGCTGAGGGTGACCTGGGAAGCAGAAAGGCTGAGAGGTTTGGTGAGCTAAAATTACAGCTGTGTGGCATGGGTGAGTTATGGTGGGGTGAGAAGTACAGGACATTTAGGTTGACATTTTAGCCATTGAAATGTAGGGCTCCATCTCCTTTTGGTCCCCAGTTTAGGGCATTACCCAACCATTCTTGCCTTACTTTAGTTCACATGCACGAGTAGAGCTGTGCTGTAGAAATGAGATTGTTTTTACAGAATACTTCACACCACTTCGGGATAAGCTAGCACCAGCGGGCACGTCCACTCACAGGACACTGTGCAATCAGTGTAATTTCCTCCTCTGTTCCCTGTCTCAGAGGACCCCTGCAGTAACAGCAGAACCCCTGTCACCACCCCGCCAGACCTACTTGCATTATACAGCAGGGAGCCAGTGGCACACTTGTGTGAGTGCTCTGGAGCAGAGCCCCAGGGCTTTAGCAGTCTCCTAATTAATGTCCTTTGGCCACAAGACCCTTTCTCATTCAGAGTGGAAGCCGAAGACCAACTTCTGCAATGAACATCTCATGAGTCCGTGCTGGACTTGCTGCATGATCCTGGCCTGAGTTAACTCTGCGTCCCCGGACTCAGAGTGACTCTTCATTGAATCCAGCTGGGGCTGGAATTCAGCTGGAAATGGCGGTGCTCAGATACCACAGTGATGAGTGTGGTGTAACAGTGAGATTTTGATTTTTGAGTGAAAACTCCAGTATATTTGGATAGCAAGCAGTTCCAATTTTGATAAGTCACTTCCAAGAGCCATGTAGCATCTCTCTGAGATACCGAGAGTCAAGGTCTGAGGGAGCCATGTTTGAGAGTGCGTGATTGCAATATATTAACGACCAGCAAACCATCAGGACAGGTATACGACTGCAATTACCTGTCTTCTTCACACAAGCAGTGAGGAGATGAATTTCCAGATCTTTGGACAACTCAGAACATCGCGATTACTGTTTCTGGCATTAATTGTGGTGCTAAACGTGGCAGAAACGACTTTGGATGTGACATAGCAATTGTGGTCAGTGTGCAATAGCCAGCTCTTGGCCTCGCTGTCAACCAAGCAAAGCAAAGCAGGTCCAGATCAAATGCTTTTGGCTTCGCAGGATCCCTTAAGTGCTGCAGAAAGGAGTGTTAGCACTGGGTGGCTGGAAGCATCGGCTGCTTGTGGTCCCTTAAGTCCCTCTGGTACTCATTATAAAGGTAGGGAGGATAAGCTTGTGCATTCCAGGTTGTTGTATTTGTCTACTTAGTTTTCCTTGCTGTTTTGGCTGCATAAAAGCACCCATCTCAATGTTCTTGTAGGGTGTTTAGCTGCTTAGCTGCTGTGTTTCAGTGTCGAGGTGATGGCATTCTGTGGTGGATAAGATGATTCATGGCTTGGGTTCTTTCAAGCTGAAAGGTACTGTATGAATGCAATGTTTTGGTTTCCCTTATTTTCCTGCATGGGTCTGGAACTGGGGTTTGTATTATCTAATGTGATTGAAAGTTTAAGACTGGACACTTGGAGCAGCACACATATAGCTCCTCTCCCAGGGAGTCTTGCTTTTAGTGGTGGAAAAAAGCTCCAGCCCTTTGAGTCCTTGTGTTTGTCTTTCTGCTGTTCTGAGACACTGAAATCCCCAGGTTACCTGAGTGCTACAGAAAAAGACTTTTTCATTTTTCTGCCCCAAGTCTTTTAATGATAACTTTGTTTTTCAAACTGGTTAAAATGCAAGGAAGTTGTGGGGTTTTTAACTAGGTCCCATGTGATGATCTTAACTAAGCCTCACAGTTTGATACTTTGAGCGTGGGATAGAGTAAAATGGCACCCACTACTGGACAAAAAAGTAGTGAACAATGGGAAGGGAAATGGGGTGAAGTCTGGTTTTAATGTACCAAAAGTAGAATCTTTGCTTATATAGAGTTGAGAGAAGCCAAGATAAGGGTTCCATGCCCTTCTTTTCCTCATGCAGCTGCAGGACTGGCAAGTCTGAAAAAGAGGTAGAAATATTAGTATGTCAGTATTTCTAAGCCTAGAAATAGATGCCCAGGAAGATGTGACAACCTAAGATGTGACAACCAGCTAGAGAGAGCCACTAAGGAACCTAGAAAAAACACTTATCCATGGGAAGAGCTATGCCTTGGAGTAAGCTGAGAATTAGATATCCATGTTGTGGGTCCAGTGGATGAGAAATGGGAATGATGCTAAGCTTTCTTTCTGAGGAACATTTTCTCAGAGTTCATGTCTGTGAGACACAAAAAGGTGCAAGTAACCTCCACCTGCAGGGTAGCACTCCTATTCTGGAAAGGGCTTGTTCCCTCCATTCTGGTATGCGCACACCATGTTTCAGAGGGCTGAGGCCTTGCCATCGTGTGCAGTTGAAAATATACCCTGTAAAGAGCAACTATAGAAGAATCAGCTCAAAAAGACAACTACTTCCTGTCCCCATGAGCTAGTAGTTGGCTTGTGCCCTGAACTTTGAGGGTTTACATTCCTCATTTGTTATTATAAAACTATTATTATTATTATTGTCTATATAATGTGTGTTTAGAAATGGTCCTTGTGTTTATGCCAGTTGTATCTTTAAAATATGCCACACTCAAATTCATATGAATACCAAAAAGCAACACTTGCTATCACTGAATGCCACTAAATTGTTAAAGTGGTGGAAAAAGCGCAAATAAGCAGACCTGTATAATGATGGGCTTTTAATTTTTTTTAACGTGCTATTGGTGTTAATTTTGGTGTGCCTGTAATGTTTGTGTTCACTGTAACTGAACAATAGAACTTTGTTTTTGTTCTTTGTGTAAATTAAAAACATCTGTTCTCTTTATACGAAAAGTTGTTTTTTAAAAGAAGCTGGTCTGATCTAACTAAATACCAATGCTGTGTCCACAATGAGTTACTATTAATATTTGGGAAAGGCAACCATCCAAAGCAAGTGTAATGTCAAATCACTGGCGGGAGTGCATATTTATTGCTCGAAGTGACAGATAAAAATGCAGAGGTTACAAAAACAAAATTCTTGCGGATGACTAATGATGCATATATATGCCCCCAATGCCCCATCACTACGTTTGCAATTGGCAGAGTGTTCTCCACCATCTCCTGCTCCCCAGGATTAATTGACAAGAGACTGGTAGCTTGGCACCCTCCCTGGAGGAGCCATGCTGCTCCCACCATCCCTTCAGCAGGCCCTGCATGGAGTCACCTTTGGGGCATGCAGGAATCTGATCCATCTATTTAATTTGTCTGACTTTTCCCCCACCTCTCTCCGGTATTTGACTGCATGGGTTTATTTTCTGGTGAAGTCTCGTGACTTTTTTTTCTGTGCAGGTGAGGAGGTGGAGCATCCACTGCATGTTTCTGTAGTGTCTGTGATGCTGGAACAATGGTGGTCTTCAGAATTGTCTGTAAAATCCTGCTATGAAGGAGTTGGCAGCCCAAGGTGGGAGTCTGTCATCTTTCTTGTGAGAAGCAGTCCTGCATTGAGCAGTAGTCTTGCTGAAGTTGTTGGAGGTTATTTCAGAGAAAAAAACCACAACTCTTTCATGAGCACTGGTGGCAGAATTGGGGTTGGAGATGTTCGGCGCTCTCCCTGCCCAGGTGGCTATGTAACCTCATACTTGAGCACCTCGGAGATGATGAAATTCTCCTCACAGGCAGACACAGGAAGGAAATACATGTAATTAACATTTCTTGATGAAAGGTCTGGTTTGAGAAAGCACCTCTTTTGAGTGCAGCAGTTAAGCCTTTGCTTAAATCTCATTTATTTCAGTAAGACTTAAACACAAGTGAACCCTTTCCAGACCCTGGGCATGCAGAGCTCTGACTTGCTTCTCCCCTTCCTCTGGTGTCCTGTGCCAAGGGTGCCCAGCCTTTCACTGGCAAGAACTAAGGAAAACTGCTTGGCTGTGTTAAGGAATGAGATATTTTGTTGATATGCTTATTGCAGTCAGTGCCATAACAGATACTGACCTATTATCAGCGTAACTTCCCTGCTCCCTCTTAAGATGCCCTATCCTAATGTGTCCTTCCCCTCTCCTGTTCTCCTGCAGAGGAGCCCTGTGCCCCTTGCTTTCAGATACCCTTTTTCCTGACTACCCCCAAGACCTGTGTTATTCATCGCCATCTCTTTCTACAGCATCTCCACTCTCTCTCTGCTTTGTACTGTGGTGTCACCCCATCCTGCTCACGACAGGTCCCTGCATGGGCGCTGGCTGCAGCGCGTAGAGCAGCTGCCTCCCATGGAGGCCAGCTATCATCAGCCAGTTGGTGGTATTTCGCCTCTGTCTCAGACACCAATGGCTGCCTCCAAGATCCAGCTGAGTGCAGAACTTGCTGAGTCACATTTTCACCACAAAAAAGCTCATGTGCTTCCTGAGAGTCATGTAGTTATAGGCACGGCTTGGCCGGAGAGGAGCAGACAGCTCTCACCCTGAAGCTCATCCAGGAATGCTGGCAAGAAGTCACTTTTTATTTCCTATCTCGGGTTACCGCAACATGGGTTAGGACTACAAAAGTTTGAAATCCCTGGCAAGCTAATGCTGTACATCTGTCTAAGATGACGGCCAGTGTGGACAACCATGGGCTTCAGCCCATGACCAGTATGAAGCACTTTGTTTCTTGCTGAGCAGCTGTCATTAACAGTGATCTGTGAGGTTTCTTCCTGATTTCACTTGGTGGTTTGCATGGCTGCTCTCTTCTCTGGAGAGATCTCCATGCTTGCTGGTTTGGCTGCGAAGGTGATCTACCACTCAGCCTCACCAGCTAATTGTTCTCATTGCTCACTGTAGGGGTACGGGGTGTAGGGGGATGTGCTGTTTCCATCAGCCTGATGAGCTGCCGACCCCCCCGCATTCCCTGGGGGCATGTAAAATCTGCAAAATGGGAACAGTGCTTGCTACCCAGGATGGTTACAAGGGATTAGCAGTGAATATTTGCAGGGTGACTCAAGAGGAGCTATAACTCACTGGTCTCTGTCTACCTGTGAGTGGAGGTCTCTTTGGGAAGATGATCTGTGGTGTCACTGCCTCATATAACTGGCAGCTTATGCAGGGATTGGTGAATTGAATTGGTGCTGCACTAGAGGAACTGGGTCTTTGTCTGTGTTTCATGGGACCTATAAGACTTCCCTTCCTCTCAGTAGGACGTGGCCCTCATGGTCCACGGCAAGGCAGAGGGCAAGGTGCAGTGTCCTTTTTTGTTTCCTTGAGAGTTTGGTTGCTGTCAGAAACAATTTTTATGCCGATTGCCCCCAGTTATCCAGGTTGCCCTTACGCATGATACTGCCGTCACCTGCAGCCATGACATTTTTGGTGTAGCAGTAGGACAACAGCTGCCTCAGCCAGCCATATTTCAAAGAGGAGTGTTAAGAGCAATAGTTGCCCACGACTTCGAGGGTCCTTTGCCTCCTCTTTTCCCTCCTGGAAGTGCAACCATGGTGTGGCTGGGACCTTTGAGCAGAGCAGTGCCACAGCAGCAGCACTGCTCCTCAGCTGGCCGGGGCAACCATCCATGGTGTGGGCTCCGACTGCCTTGCCCATGTGCCCTGGGCCACCCATCAGTGCAGTGCTGGGTCAGGGAGGGTCCATGCAGAGCTGGGCTCCACGTGTGCAGCAGGTGAGGGGCAGCTGCCCATGGCCAGTCCCCAGCCCCTTCCCAAATGCCTTGACACCACCCTGGGCCACCGCAGACAAAGCTGCAGGTCTTTGCCTTTCACGCTTGCGTTCCCATCCCCGGTGCACTTGTGCTGGGGGTGTTTTTTAGCCTGTCCCCATTAGGTGTCACCCTTTTCCTCCTTATGAACAAGCTGGAGCTGAGCGTCTCCTGGCAGCGGTCACCGCTCCGGGCCTGCTCTGAGCTGGGGCACCCGGTGGGGCACCGGCACCCGGGGCCCCCCTTGCCCTCCGGGGAGGAATTTCTGGCCCAGGCCACGGTGCTGGATTTTTTTGTCACGATCTTCGTAAAGGAAATTTCCATGACGGGGTGAAGAATTTGGATCTTGCCACCAGCACCACCGTGCAGGGCTGTGTCCCCCCTTTTCCCACCTCCCAAGCTGCTGCAGCATCATCCTCAGGGCTCTCCACAACTTCGAGGCAGGCAGCATCTTAGCCGGAGGATGGGAGATGTGTTTGCAGGCAGTGGCAAACAGCTGAGTATCCCTACAGCTTATTTTGCAGCTCCATCAGTCTCGCCTCCATGGAGTTTCAGGCTGAGCCCGGATTTCCTGGGGGCACGCAAGCAAGCCAGTAACATGGGAGAAGGGTTTAGAGAAGGACGGTTGCCAGGTCTCAGGACTGTGTGCTACCACTGTTTGGGACCTAGGATGTTCATGTGTTACAGATGCATGAAGAACACGCATGCAGAGAGGGATGCCTGACAGCAAGCTCTGCACAAAGGTGCCTGCCCCTCTCTCCAAGTCCTGATGTGAAATGATGACAATGATATTCCCGAGCCTTTATGTGGGAAGAAAAAGGGCTTTTCACAATGGGATTGCCTCTCTTTCTGCAGCTGATTTCTGATCCTACCTCTGCTCTATTCCATTTGGTCCCTGTGACATCCCACGGAGCTACCTAAAATTATTCAGGCTTTGTGCATCTTGATGCTGGACACAAGTTTCTGCTGATCCAGTATGATTTGGTGCTCAAAATACAGCAGGTTTTGAAAGCAATGGCATTGCAGCACCCTGCATACTGCATCATTCACAGAGATCACTGCCATGGCTTGCTCCTCATCTGCAAATCACCGTCTGTGGGGATTTTTATGGCACTGAAAGTTTTATAGATGATTGCCTTATTTTATTCTTAATTCACACACAGTGCTGAAGTGGTACCACTGACGCTCATGCAGCATACAAATTTTGGTCATCTTGTCACCATTTTGTAGAGAGGAGGACATAAGCTTGAGGCTAAAACACTATCCTAAGACTTAGGCGCTGGAGTGGAACATCTTTACAGAAGTCTTTTTTTAAATTTTATTTTTATTTATTTATTAATTCTGAGCATGGGTTCCTGTTGTTGGCAGTGTTGTTAGTTCAGCTGTCACACCAGCAGAGTTTTGCCCCAGATGCAGCTGCATCTATAATCTTTGGGATACATTGACTTATTTAAACAACACGTAGCATCTGGTCTCTGTGGCTTGGGCGACTTACCGGAGGTCACACAGCAGAGACTGGGAAACAGCCCAGCTCTCCTGCCTCTGATCTCTGTGCTCGAATTTTTGCAACGGCTTCCTCCACCACAGAGCAACAGTAATGTCCACAGGCAAGCGAGGTAACACAGCTGTAGCCAAGCCTGTGAGATGTGGAAGGAAAGCTGGCTGGAAAGCTGGCTGGACTGTTGGGCTTGGAGGTGAGTGGTTAATGAGCTGAAGTCTGGCTGGTGGTTGGTGCTGAGTGGCATTCCTCAGCTGCTGTACTGGGGTGGATAGTGTTTAACACCTTCACTAGAGCCCCAGGCGATGGGATGAAGGGCACCTCAGGGGATGATGCCAAGCTGAGAGAAGCACAGAGTGCACTGGAGATTTGACAGCTATTCAGAGAGACATGACAAGCTGAAGAAATGGGCCTACAGGAAGCTCAGGAAGCTCAAAAAAAAGGAGAAAGAATGCAATATCCTGCCTCTGGGATGGGGTAACCCCATGCACCAGTACTGGCTGGGGACCAACTGCTAGGAAGCAGCTTTACAGAAAAAGACCTAGAGGTCCTGGTGGACACCAAATGGGATGGAAATCCACAGTGTGCCCCTGTGGCACACTAGGCTGTATTAGGCAAAGCGTAGCCAACAGTTTGAAGGAAATGATTGTTCCTTTCTGGTTGTTGCTTGCTGGAGTACTGTGTCCAGTTTTTGCCCCTTGCTGCAGGAATGACACAGACAAACTCAAATGAGTTCAACTGAGGCCACTGGGCTGGCTGAGCTGGAGCACATGATAAGGTAGAATGAGAAGCTGAGAGATCTGGGTTTGCTCAACCTGAGGAACAGGGGTGGAGGAGATATCTCACTGTTGTGTCCAGCTGCCTAAAGAGGGTTGTGGAGGTGATAGAACTGGACCCTTCTCAGATGTTCATAGCAAAAGGACAGGAGACGATAGTCACGGTCTGCAGCAAGGGAAATCCTGACTGAGTATAAGAAAAAAAATAATCAGTGTTTAACTACTGGTATAATTGCCCAGAGAGGCTGTGCAGTCTCCATCCCTGAAAACTTTCAAAACATGACTGAACAGAGCCCTGAGCAGCCTGATCTAACTTTGAAGCTCTGTGCAGGTTTTGACCATATGACTTCCAGAGGTCTCTTCCAATCTAATTTATTCCATGACTCTACAATAGCTGGATATCTTTGGTACAATTCCCTCTGTATCGCCCAACGAACTGAACTGAATCCTTTGTCAGTATTGTTTTCACAGGCACACCTTTCATAACCACCACATATTTTACAAAAGGGAAAAAAAAAGAAGTCCAACACTGAGAGGAAAAATTGAAGCAAAATAATGTGCAAGAGCTACACAAAAACTCCAGTGTCTCAAAGCTTCTGGTTGCTGCTAGTGTTGGCATGAGAGGAAGTACAAAGTGGATTAAGTGCAAGGACGAATGATCTGAGGCATTCTGCTTGCAGAGTCTCTTGTCATCCTCCCGCTTCCCAACATGACAGTGATCCAAGCTGTGCAGAGTCTTGGATGAGGCTCCAAGCGCTGAATCACTTTGACTCCCCTCCCTCCCCTGCAATGATCACACATAGAAAACAGACATGACAGAGGGAGACTCGGGCCAGTTTATAAAAGGAAAGTCACTTTTCAACACAACTCTCCATGAAAAAGGATTGTTTGGTTTTGTCACTTAACAAACACCCCAATGGCCTGATGAGAAGCACACTTGTCAAACTGAGTTTCCTTCCTCAGGCTTGAGGAAGGTGGGTTTAGGAAACTGTAGCTGTTGCAAAAAGATGGTGGTAGCCTTGAGGTGGGATCTGCCCCTTGATGGCCTTCCTCCCCCATGTCCCTCTGTCATGTTTCAGCACCAACATGCTGCAAACAAGTACAAACATATCTTCCCTGCTGCCAGAAAAGTGTGTTGACAAGGTGTTACTATATGGCACGAAATATTTTATATTAGAAGAACATTAAGGCTGCAAAGCAAAACTCTCACGATGACGTAATATTAGCTCATTAGGATAAATGAAGATATGTCTAACTGGCATTGGCTCCTGTGTACATGGGAAATGGACCCCAGGGTAGACCCAGCTGGTAACACAGTAAATGGCGAGTGAATGGGTGTGTGGGTGAAGAGTCTGGGCACATCTATATTGGTATTTTAAACTGTGCCGGGGCACTTGCGCACTTCTGCCATGGGAAAATTTGTGCACCTTGCATTTCCCAGGTACAGCCCAAGAGTAAGAACAGGCAGGTAGGAGACCTGCAGGGAGAGCTAAGAGTGTTTAATGGTGTGGATACAACCAGAGAAAGCTTAAGTTTACTAGTGCATTGATCTTCTTGGCTTCTAGCCCTCCTTGTTCCTGTGCCTTAGACTTCATTTTCATCCTTGATCATGCCTTTCTTGACTTCTGCCTTCTCACCAGTTTATTTCAGCCCTGTCCACTCCCGTTCCACAGCGTGTCCCTGCCCCATGAGTTCTGCATTGATCGCACTTCCCCTCCGATCCCTGGCTTTTCCCTGTCCTGTCCCTTGGATGTGGTTTAGAATCATAGAATCAT
>VZZY01011074.1:1622-13954 GCA_013400335.1 Eurystomus gularis | reverse complement strand
GGCCGGGCCCCCGGGCAGCGGCGGGCGAGGGAGCCCGGCCCGGCCCAGCGGCTTCCGCACGCCCCAGGTGAGGAGAGGGATCGGCTGGGGGGGCTTCAGGTGTTTGTGGGGCTCGTTGAGGTCTTGGCACGGTTACGGCTCAGTTCCCGGTTGTACGGGGTGCGGGAGTTCCTTTGCGGGGGTTGTGAAAGCTCTGGGGCTCTGAGGGCAGTGTCTCCTGGTGGGAAGGCCTTGGGCTGAGGGGAGCTGCTGCTGGGGCAGTCATGGCCCTGGGGAGCTTTGCTGTGAACTACGAGCAGGCAGAGTTCTCAAGGCTCTGTTAAGAGCAGAACTTCTGCTCCCCACGAGGAATTGGGGTTTGTGTGGTGGGAGGCAGGGGGGTGATCTTGCGTTAGTCCCGCTATTTGTCTTTGGTCAGCTGTAGCAATAATGTCGTAAGTTAGAGCTGGCTTACTGTTGGTAAGAATGATGATACCCGAGCTGTTGTTCAGGTCTATAGTGCACCAGAGAGCAGAACTTGCGTGTTGTGTTAAACAACACTGTTTTAAAAATACCTGAGAGTGTAAGTACTTGAAAACATAAGAATGTGTTGTAAGCATATATAAACTTGGTTTTATTTAAATGAAGTGCCTCTCACCATATTGGTGACCCTTCTCTGGAAGCACTTTGAGGCCAGGGTGTTTCCCAAAGACTCGGTTAAACCTTCCTGCTGCCAATCGTTGGGGTGTGTTTAATTGCCTGCTGCAGGCTGGGCAGTGGCTGTGGGGTGTGATGCTGGGCTGGAACGAGGCGGGGGTCCTGGAGGGAGCAAGTCCTCCTCTTTGTAGGATACTGGGCTTCCCTTTCAGAGCAGGGCTCTCTAAACCTCGTTGGGGTTAGTTCCAGGCAGCGTTGTCCTTGTGAGCAGGTCAGTGTGCTCAGCACTGCCAAGAGCTGGGTTGTGCTTTGCTGAGGTGTTGTGAGAAGTGCAGCCTGTGAGCTCAGTGTCCTTCACAAGTGGGGTGGGCTCCTCAAGCTGCAGGGAAGGGCTTTAGTGCCCCGTGTCTTCGGTGCTGCTGTTCTCTTCAGTTCTGAGATGCCATGCTCTCAGGGAGAGCTGTGCTGATGTCTTGGAAGTGCGTTGGTTGTGTCGGCATAAGATGGAGTTGTGGCTACTTGTTGAGCTTTGGCCAACAGTCTTTGAGCAGGAACAGCCCTGGTTTGACACCAAGTTCAAGTCCCTGCTGAGTTGTTTTGTCAGCAGCTTCTGTGAAGTGTCTGTAGCAGCAGGTGCTGTGAGTCACCAAGACCTGCTTTTGGAGGGTTTCTTTCCCCTTTGTCTCTTATCCTTGCCATGGTCTGCCTCAGATGACTTGTTGAGATCAGGTGTTTTGTTTGGAACGTTTATCTAATACCTGGGCATTCGGATAACACTCATTAGTGTCAGTCCTTGGCCACAACAGTTTTTTCTCACACACAGACTAGCCGAACCAGTTGAGCTAATACAGAAATGATGCCCTGGAACTTTTGTGGTTATCTTGGTTGGTAGCTTAGTAGTTTTTCCTATGAAGCTCCTAAGATGACAATGAAATAATGGTAATGGGCCACTTGACAACTCCCTGGCAGGACAAATGGTTTATTTCTGCGTTTTTTCCTGCCACCTGCATTCTCTCAATTCTGTCCTTAAGCACTAAGGCCAATGCAAACAGGGTCAGTGGACTGGAGCTTTCTGTGCCTGTCTGTGCAGCTGGGTCATGCCCTGGAGCTCTTGTGGAACCATCTCCTGTTGCTCTCTCGGCGGGAGAAGGAAAAACCCTTTTGCTGTGCTGGGCAGGACAGCCAAAGGCTGTTAATTGCAGCGCATAGCATCCGGGAGGCTGCTGGCGCTGTGCTGTTTGGGGTGCAGGTCAGAGCCCAGCCTGTCTTCTCTTGGGTTTGAGGTGCATGTGGTGTGGCAGGGAGGGGACATGCCAAGAGTGGTGGGAAGGGCTTTGTCCCAGGACTGGACACCCTGGAGGCAGGAGTGATTTTTAGAGGTTTCTCATCAATCTCTTGTTGCAGTGCAGGACTGTAGATGCCCAGATGCCTTTGAGCTGTGCCCTTTACTTTCAGTTTGTGACTTGGTCTCCATCTCTGGGTCTTTGTTCACTGGTTGTACATCAGAGCAGGTCATGCTCAACCCAGGAGCCCACTGGTGAGATCAGAGAATGCATCAGGCCCTGGGATGTTGTTGGATGTGCAGCTCCTTCATGGCCAGCACCTTGCAGAGGAGGAATGTATTGCTGGGAACTTCTCTTCCACTTCATGTCCTGTGGTGGTGCTGCGTAAGATCAAGAGTCCCTCACACATCTGAGATTTCTTCATACCAGCTAATGTAGCTGTTGCTTTTTGCTTCCTTTCAGTGTCCAAGTGTGGCTGTGTGAATGGTCCCTGCACTGCAGATGGAAGAACAGAGCCTGAGGGTGTCTCAGCACTGGTGTGAGCTCCACTGTTCTACCAGCAACTTCTCTCCCCTAAAGAGAAGTTCTGATGCATTCTGGTTAAAACATTGGCCAATGTCAATTTTAGCACCTCGAACATGGAAGTCCTGTTGCAAATGGCAAGTCTGATGGAAGCAAGCCCTGTCTCCACTGTGGGTGTTTTCTGCAGCTCAGACCTAGTTTGTTACACATTTAATGGTTTGAGATCCTTTCTGTTTCTCTGGGTGGCGGTTACAGTTGCCACCAACTCAGCTTTACTAGAAGGTTTTTCAAGATGGAAAAAAAAAAAAGAGCTTGGCAAAGAAGAGCTTGTGAAAGAAAGCAGCATTGAAATGGGTGTCAGGGGAGACACCAAAAACACCAGGAGACATCAAAACACCAATGTCTGCCGGCCCCTGGCATCCTTGTCATGATGGGTTTGCCAGGAAGCGAGAGGCAGTTTTCCCGCCTCTGGGAATGGCACCCAGGGGCTGCCCAAGGAGGCTGATGTGCAAAGAGGGGCAGGGAGAGAGAGGGCTTGTTACATCTCCCCTCGGATTCCAGTTCCTCCTGCTGGGTCTGCGCTATTTGAACTAAGAAAATAAATCAGTTGCTTTTGTCTCCAGCTGATCCTGCAGCTCCCCTCCAGTGTCCAGGACCTGCCCAAAGGGCATCTGAAGGTGGGAATAAGGTTTTCTGAAGCCCACGTGCATTTGGAGGATCTCTTCCAGGAAATACTTTCCCCTTGTGTGGACTTGTTTGGAAGTTCCCTTGCCAGGATAGCTGTGGTAGAAAAGGAAAATGAAGGCAATGGCCCTGACCAGGCTGCTGGTGGCCTCTGCCCAGCAGAGTGGCTGCTGCTCGGTGTCTCCAGTTCTTGGCACTTCCTGCTGGGAAGATCTTGGGGTTGCAGCTCAATAAAGTAAATTTTGGTGTTCGTTGTGTGTGGTTTCTCTTGTGTGTAATAAAACTTTCTGCTTCCCTGCTATGTCCATGACTCTAAACAATCCCTCTGTGCACACTGGGTTTTCAGTTTTGTTTCTTCTGGTGAAGGGGTTTGAAGCACCCTACTTCCTGGAGGACAAGTGTGTGCCCAGAGGGGATGTGGGGGAGGCTCACATTCAACACCAGGCTGTTTAATGAGCTTGGAGAAGCTGCTGCTCCTCCGGTTTGCCTAAAGTGTGAAGGCCTTGAGACGTTTTCCAGAGAGTACTCGGTGCCAGAGCAGATGGAGGCCCCCAGGGAGGAGAGATGCAGAAGGCAGGGCTGTGTCATTGGGCTGGCCGGCGGCCTGTAGCTGAGACCCTTCCCAAGAGGTAGCGATGGGTTCATAAACAAGTGAAACTAAGCTGTGATTAGCAGCGGTGCGTGGGGATGAACTGTGCTGCGGCCCATTTCGTCCTGCCCCAAAGCCCCGGCTGGCCCAGGGCCTGCTCCCCTGTCCCCTCAGCGCTGGGCCAAGGCTGGAGCTTGGGCAGGAGGGAAGAGCCTGTGAGGATGGGGCTGTTGTGCTGGCCGGCTGCTCCTTTGGCTGCTGGTTTTTGACTGGTGTAACATTGAAGGCTCAGTTCCAAAACAGCAAAGCATGTAAATAGTCCTCTTCTGGTTCCTGTCCTCACTGGAATCTGTTCACAGAATTAAAACTAAGTCAAATTCAGCAGTGTGGGTCCTTGGTCATGAGCTGATGAAGGCTCTTCCTGAAATTAATGGCAGCGTCATCCTACTGCTCTCACCAGTGGTGATAATGATATTCTGTGATACCCTCTTGAATCAGGTCTGGAGTCTATGGCTTGCGTGCAACCTTGCTGACGCAGAAGATCCTCTCCTGCTCTGTTAGACTCGGGACTTCAAGCATCTCCCTGACATCGTGTCCATCGCTGAGAGGTATGTCCATGGGTCCCTCACGGAACAGACCCTGCCGGCCGAGCCTTTAGCTGTCCCTTGCTGCTCGTCAGGGGGGAGGTCATTTGTTTTGGGGCAAGTTTTGGAAGAATTGTCTATCTCTGTGTTTCCGTGGCCCCCTGCAGAGCAAATGTGGTGCCAGAGCTGTGTCTTCTCGGGGTGCATTTTCCAGAGGTCTCTGGACTGTTGTCAAGCTCGATGTGGGTGTTGTGATGAGCCATGGAGATAATGGGAGCTCTTAGTTCCAGGGCATTGGCAGAATTGCCTTAGGTGAGTTTAGCTTGCATCTGTGAGGAGCTGGATTTGGGCTGGAGAGAGGTCATTTGGGAGCAAAGGATGGAGTAGATCTGCTTGGGTACTTGGAGAAGAATTGGGACTGGTCACGTGGAGGCCCGGCCTGTAACTCAGCAGCAGTTTCTCCCTGGCTGGTGCTGGGGTTTCAGTCTTGCCGGGCCTCAGTTTTTTCACCGGAAGGTTCAGTGTCCTGGCAGTGGTAGCTACCAGCAGCTCTGTTGCAGTGACAGTGAGATGTTAGGCAATCGTGTCTGTGGGGGACTTTGTCCCTGGTTCATTAGCATGTGATTAGCATGGCCAGCTCCTGCCAGATGCCCGCTGCCCATTCTGCAGAGCAGCTGGAACTGCACGGGGCGGCTGGAACTCGGCTGGTGGCTGTGGCTTCTTGGAGTGCGTCTGTGGCACGTTCCATTGTCTGTTTTGGCTAACTGGCAAGTGATAACATTTCCCAGATTGCGCCTCATTTCTCCAGCCGTCCTGCCTCTCTCACACACAAGAAGGAATCAGGACCTGTGAGAGAACCGCTGTTATTCTCATGTGCAAAATGGGTATTTTTTCCCATTTGCAGGCGAGCCACTGATTGTGGCGGTAGAGCTGCTGTTACTCCCCGTGCAGTCTCCCAATTCTGTTGCATGATTTACTGTCAAGATTCTTTTGTTCTGGGCCTTTGTTTTGTTTTCAAGCCATCTTTGGCATCTCTCCGGTGGCAGGTAAGAAAGAATTTCTGGCCCAAACCTCTGACAAGAGCTGCTGCTTGGGTAAAAGTGACCTAGAGCTGAACCTGGAGGTGACATCAGGCATCTGAGGGTCCTGGGTGCACCGTGGGCAGCGCGGCAGGACACGCTCCAGCCCTGCTGTTGGGGTGTGCTTCTCAAACCCAGTGCAGGCTGAGCCCAGCCCTCTCCTGCCGCACTGTGTGACTCCCGGCGTGCCCTTTGTGCTGGTGGTTTCAGAAGCGGAGCCCTTGGAGCGGCGTGAAGGGGTCAGAGCAGAGCTGTCGGAGGGACTGCGCCTGTCTGCCACTGAGCCACCCTGGCTTTTTGTTTCTCCTTTTGTCTCTCCTTTCAACCCCATCCTGACAGTTACAGCCCTTATCCACCCTCTCGATCAGGTGTGAAATAGACGTTCCTCATCAAGTTTCTGCAGTTCCTTTCTAATATCAGGTGCCAACTATCCAATGATTCTCTTCCTCCGGATCCGAATCTGTCCATTTCTCAGCTGCTTCACCCAACCTTTCCTAAGAGGCTGAGGGATTTTCATCTGTCCCTTGTTTTACACCATATAATTTAGAAATACTCTTTTCCCCTGGGACCTCACGTTGTATTCCAAACAAAATCAGCTGCTGGTGTTGTTTTATCATGGCCCTTCCTGCTCTGTTTTATTACAAAGTTGTGCAAGTTTGGGTGCCAGGTGGTAATTCCACAAACCTGGCACATTCAAACAATAAAATAATAATAATTCAAATCCTGTAATAAAACACGGGACTGCAGGGGGGATTCCTGCTCCTTTGGCCCCTTTTCCTTGAAACAGTCTTTCTGTTCTCCTGTTCCTTCTCCTTCCTCCTATCCTGGTGAGAAAGGTTAGTCAGGGAAGTCGGGGCTGGATCTCTTGTGTGTGAGGGTCACTGTCTCTCTGTTCTGTCTGTAGTCGTGTCTGCTACACATTAATGGCTGTATTAATAAGGTTTTGGTGGTTGCTTACAGGTCATAGTGGAAGTTTTGGCCCCTGAGAAGCACAGAATGTTACAGTCTAAGGAAGAGTAAGAGCTGAGTTGGGGAGCACGGGAACTGTGACCAGAGCTGGGACGGATGGAGGCAGGTAGGTTCCGAACACGTGAGGTTTGTGCGTGTGGGACAGGGGGTTTGGGCTCCCCTTTGGTTGCAGAGGCCAAGGGGGTTTGCAGGGCAGGCACGTGTCTGTCTGCCTTGGGGAAGACAACGACGGAGCTGCTGTGTGGTAAAGCATGTTGAAATAGATATATACAGTTCCAGGGCCTTTGGCTTCCTTCCCTGCAAAACGCTTCTCCCTGTGCCACCGTATCTCCTGGGATCGTTGTTCCTGTGGGTGTGAGCAGCACAGGGCAGCCCGGGCAGAAAGATCCCATGCCTGGGATTGCCAAGGGAGAAGCCTTTCCTGATGGCTCTCAAAATCAGGCTTTTTTTTGCTGCGCAAGTGCAAAAGCAGCAGCCGCCACCTGTGGAACTCCCCTGCGTGCCCGGTGTGACAGGACAGGTAACCTGTGAAATGATTCTGTCCCCTAACAAGTGTCTACGGCTGAAAGTCTGTCCTGGGGCTCGTGGGGATCCTGTTTAGTCCCGGACACATCATCCAAACCCATTGGGCTTTTTTCTCCTGCTCGTTTGTTCACCGCCTTGTGACTCTCCAACACACAGACCGTGTCCAGAGCACAGTGTGTCCAACTGGTGCTTCCAGCCCCTCCTCATAGTCTTTGTGTCCTGTGTGAGGGTCTCATCTGTTTGTAGTGCAGAGAATTTCACCAGCTACACTCCCCAGCAGCTCACAAAGGCTGTTACATGGATGTTTCTTCTTCGCTTTCCTGGGGAAAGCTTCGTCTCCAAACTGCCACGAGCAGCATCTGAATTCCTCTGTGAGCAAACCCCAGCAGCACAGCTGTTGGGAAAGGAGACAGTGATTCTGTTCTGAGAGAACAGAATTTCTTCAATTTTTCTTCTTTTTGTTTTAGATATTGGACTTGCCCCTCGGGCAGTATGCCGAGTTCCTGCTGCGATGGACAGGCCAAGAGCCTCCTGGGCTCCGCTCTCCTGCTCAAACTGGTGCTTGCCTCCTGCCCTGCTTTTCCAACAGGTAATTGAGCAGCTTCTTTGCAATCCAGAGAGAGCTTCATCTCTCCTGAAATGCGTCAGTGTCAAGTGTTAGGGTCTGACAAAAGTTCAGCCTTAGTAGGTGCCAGTTGCTGTTCTTCATTGGGAGCTTGGAAGTGACTCGTCATTAGGCTGCAGGTCATCCAGGCTGGGGGCCGTGTTTCTGTGGAAGCGCTCGGCGTTTGTCCTCTGCGTTGTGTCACAGATGTTTTCTGAGGCTGTCACTCTGCTCCTCAGTGCAGGCATCAGTCGCTGTCAGGTATTGTTCATTTCTTGACAGTATTTGATGTGCTAAATATTTATGCTGAGGGCAGTTGACTCTTCTCTTTGCCCAGATGCAGTAGATGTCATTAGGTACCTGCATGTGCTTGGTCCTAGAGGTGGAGCAGGAATTTGAGCTACTAAACTACTGTAAAGAAATTGTTGATCTTATTCTTTAAAGAAAAACAACCCAACAGCTTGTGACAGTTTTATATTACAGGCATCTTTAATTTCTAAACAGGTCCTTAAAGTGTCACGTGCGATTTTTACTGCCCCGCACAAAGTCCTCGTGGTCAACCCGTTGGAAAGAACAGTGAAGATGGACCTTTGAAATGCTGTAGAGTGGGTCAGGCCCCAGAGATGCAATTCCAGAAACATCTGCAGTTATGATGCAGAGTCGGGAGGAAGACACAAAGGTGAAGCTGTTGTCAGAAGACGCTGACAGTCAACGGGAGTGTCGGTTCATCGCTGGTGCTGGAGGCCCCGGCACATGATGGGTGTGATCCACCCCCAGCAGCAGTAACTCAAGGAATCACTGCTGCCTTTCTGCAAGGCTTTGGAAGAGCCCACGAGCGAGTGTTCAACAGATGGTACCAACAGTTTCTGAGCCTCAGACAGACCAAGGGCAGGCCTTAAAATTCCCCAAAGTCGTGTTCTCTTTTCCCTCTCTCTTCACCTTTGCCGCACACACAGTTTGGGTGCAGTTAATCCTTGTCCCATTGGGTTTCTTTCCCATGAGGCTGGTTTCTCTTCCCGTGACGTGTGCACTGACGCTGTTTGTTGTCCGGGGGAGCACGTCACAATCAAATCTTTAACATAACGAGCCTTTCTCTGGTTTTATTCCCATGGCAGGGGCTGGGGCTTTTACTGTTCACTCTTGTCTTTTCCAGAGCGAGGGCCTGCATCCATCCCAGGCGTGACCTTCACCCTCCTGGAGAAAAGCGCCTTTGAATGAAATGTTTGACTTGGTTGTTAGAACACCTCTTACTACTGGCAAGGGCAGGTTGCAGAGCAACTGGGGAAGGGCAGGAGCGTTTCCAGCGATGCTGGTACACGTGTGAGTGTCCAGGCAGCAGCTCCAGCCCTTCCGTCAGGAACACACAACGCCTGGGGTTTGCTCTGTGGGAAAGGGTCTCTGAGGAGCTCGGTGCCAGTTGAACAGGAGGCAGCTGTTGGAGTTGGGGCCTCCCATGTGATTAGCATGGCCAGCTCCTGCCAGATCATCTCACAAAGAGATGTGAGACCATCCCTTTGAAGGTGCCCCCTCTGACATAATCACCATGTGTCCCACTGGCACCTGCAGCTGGTGTTCACCTCAAGTCACAACGTCCCCATGACCACTGGCCGGTGGGTGTGACACGGGGGCAAGTGGGGATCCGTGGTGGGCACGTGTGCTGTGGGCAGGCACCAACCCTGTGAGTCCCGCAAGGCTTCAGGAAGCAAAGGCAGCGGTGTCACCATGCCCTGCACTCCAGCATCACCACCTGAGGGCCGTGGTTCTGGAATTGCTCCAGAACGCTGCGTCCAATTGTTCTGCTGTTCTGGTTGCCTCTTTGCCAGAGCAGTGGGTCTGGGCTGGAGCTGCTGGAGCAAAGCTGATCTGGTGAGAAAACGGGAGGGCTTCACCTCAGAGGAGGAGTCTGGAGAGACTCTGGGGTTTTAGCCCAGCAGAAGAGGGGTCAAGAGGGAGTAATTGCAGCAAAAAGGGGAAAAATTGATCTATTTCAAATTGCACCATTTCTGCCAGAGCACAGCCAGCCAGCCGCTGCGGTTTACAGAACAAGGGCCCAAAGACACTCGTGCAGGTGAAGATCATTCCCAGGCTGCTCCAAGAGATTTTCCCCTGCTCTTAGTTACAGCAATTTGTCCCAGGAAGTCACATTTTCTGAAAAATAAAGAAATAGGAGGAAGAGGGATTTACGTTTGATTTTTCACCCATTTTTTTCCCAGCCACACGAATCCCGTGTGTTTCTCCCAGGGACACGGGGATTGCTGAGTCCCTGGGTTGCTCCTCAGGACCTGGCCAGGACGGTTCCCTTTGGAGCACCCCCAGAACGTGCACCCCGGGGATGCTGCCGGCACTTGGAGCCCGCCCCAGTTTGAAAAGCATCCGGCTGTCCCTGCAAGAGCTGCTCTGGGGGACAAGGCTCTTCACACACAAACTCCAACACAGTTTAGCAGCAGCATTAAAGAGAACAGTGACAACAAGAAACCCCTAAAGCCCCAGAGCTGTCCCCCTTGTATTTCCCAGGAACCCAGCGCACGGGGACAAGGTGCTGGCACAGGCCACCACGCAGCCCAGACCTTCTCTGCGCTGTGCTCAAGGACAGGCACTTGGAGAAAGCTGATATGAGCTGTATAGATTCTATAGGATGGCCCCTGGGAGCTTCTCCCTCCGCAGGAGCGGGATTCACAGCCCGTCCCCACATCCCACTGAGGGAGAATGAATGGATCTGAGCATGCAGGACCAAAGTCTCTTGTCCCCAGGGTCTGACATCATCTTCTCCTCATAGCTGCCATCAGGAGCCTCAGCCTTTGCTGTCGAGATGCTGCCAAAAGCCTTTGCTTTAGATCCAGCATCTGGGCAAACAGCTCCTGCCACCGGGGTCACGTTCTCTCTTGGTTCGGCCTCAAAGGTATGGGCTGGAGACAAGAAGGAATTACAAGATGGGCCCATAATTGGAGCAGTCTCTCCCACCAGCAGCAACCTCCCTTTCCTGGGGAGCAATCCCATGCCCTCGCTCTGCGCAATGGGCCTGTTTCCTCACTCCCAGGTTAGTTTCCATGTCAATATTTACAGATCTTGTTGTAAACTCAACAATAACATTGACTATTATAAAGCAATTAAAAGACACTTAAAGAGCCTGGCCCAGAAGGATTCCTGTGGCTGCAGAGACCCCAAGTGAAGCTCTCAGCTTGTGTTTCATGCCCTGGAGCTGGTCCAGGCTGAGCACCCGTGTGGGGAAGATGCTCAGAAGATGCCAGGCTGAGGTGTTCGGCGTTCGCTCGGCAAATACAGGTAGCTGGGGCTGGGGGGGATGTGGCTTCCTTCTATAGCGTGTGGCCATCAGAAAACAAACTCCTGGAGCTCCTCAAGTGCCTCTGCCTCGCCTTGGCTGCCACCCGAGGGTGTGGGACTGTCCACCCCATGGCCAGCCCCACGCTGGGGACGTTCAGTCGGTGAGGTGGGGACACGAGCAGCCCGGGGCTGGGCCTCCCAGGTCCGGTCTGGGGGCCTGGGACAGAAATGGGGCCAAGGTTTGTCCCTGTCCCACCATCGGCAGGAGAACGGCGTCGGGGCGGGCCATGGGGGAAACCCCCTTGTTCTTCTCCCGTAGCGATGGGCGGGTGGGTGCCCCTGTGCCACCGCCCAGTGCTAGGATGGCACCACACGATATGACCACCCACCTTCCGTCCCCGGGGGTCCTGAGCCCCAACTCCTGCCTCGGCTACTCCTCGGCTGGGGCGGCAGCCACGGGCTGCGGGCCGGGGGCGAGGGTCTGCGCCAGAGCCATGGGCCAGGGGCCCAGGCTGGGCTGAGCCCCAGGAGGCTCCTTGGCCCCCCCAGCCCCTCTCTGTGGGGAAATGGCCCCAGATCCCACCTCGGGATCCCCAAAGGACCTTTTGTCGCAGACAAAAGGAGCTCAGGGCATCACCTTCGGCATCACCTCCTGCTCTGGGCTCTGGCAGCAATGCCCCCCCCCATCCCAGGGATCCCCCCATCCCAGGGATGCTGCAACGAGAACTGTAGCTGTCTGTAGATGATTAGAACTGTAAGGAGAGATACCCTTCTGTGGCCAATTAATCACCAATTTAGTCCTCTCTGTAACAAAGGCTGAACTGGGACACCTGGCAGTGCCTCGCCCCACGGCCCTGGAGTGTTTGGAGAACGGAGGAGCCGGAGACTTGGTGTCACCACGGCCCAAGAACGGGTGAAGAGCAGAGCTGAGAGGCAGGGAAAACAACAACACGTCGAACCAACACGACAAGTGATGAAGACCAAGGGGCGACTCAGAAGAAGTAAAAGATGCCCTGATTCGGGAATGACACTTGTAGCAGGACGCTGGAGGCCAGCCAAGGCCCGAGGAGAACAGGGGGTGGAATTGTGCCCCGGGGCAAGGCTCTGCTAGCAGAGGGCGAGAGCAGGGGAGGGAGGTCCTGGGAAGGGGCCCGAGGTGAAGTTTGCTGGAAATCAGAGGTGGGGCCGAGGAGCCTGGGAGCGGGAACGCTCCTGGTGGAGGAGCCCCGGGGTGACCCCAGCGCTGCCAACAAGGAATACCTGCTGGGCAGGGAACGCCTTTGCTGGGGGGCAGTACAAAGAGATGTGAGACCCCCCCTCCATCCCAGGGATGCTCCCCCCGTCGCAGGGATGCTCCCCCATCCCAGCGATCCCATCTCTGCTCGGTTTGTTCCCAGGTCCCCCCCAGCCCAGCGGCTCGGAGCCGGGCGCAGCTCCAGGCCCCAGCCCCTGCCCCCCCCCGACCCCCCCAGCAGCCGGAGACGGGCCCGGGGCGCTGCGGGGGGACCCCGGCCGGGGCTGGGCCGGGGGCTCGGGGGACGAGTTCTGGGGCTTCGGGTGGTTTTCCCGGGCGGG
>VZZY01011073.1:0-70195 GCA_013400335.1 Eurystomus gularis | reverse complement strand
GGAAAGGAAAGGAAAGGAAAAGACTGCAATACCACTTGTCATGTAGAGGACTACAAACTCAAGTACAGGTAAAACATTCTTGTAAGAAATTTTGTCATTTGAAAAGAGTAAGAAGAGGGCCTGCAAAAGTTAGCCTGCATCAGTCACTGAATCTTATTGCTCTTCATCTTTGGAGGAGAGGTCATATCATGTGAAACTTTGCACAATAGAATAGTAGCATTAAGAGTGAAAAATGAAAATAGAGAATAAATTCTCTACACACTACTATTCCAAAATCTGCTTTAGGAGGACACAATATAATATTTCATGCACTTTCAGTGAGTTCATTTCTCAAAAACAGTAATATAAGTAGCATAGATTCATAGAACAGTCTAGGTTGGAAGGAACCTTGATAGATCACCTGGTCTAATATTTTGTTGGAAAGGCACCCCAGGTGAGAATATCTAGCACCCTGTCCACAGTCACATCTTGAAAACCTTCAGTGATATAGATTCCACCACATCCCTGGAGAGGTTGTTCCTGTGACTGTTCAAACAGTGACTTTTTTTTTCTTATATCAAGATGCAACATCTTCCAGTGTATCTTGCACCCATTGTCTCTTATCTTCATCATGTGGCTCCTTGGGAAGAGACAACCTGCAGCTACCCTTCCCAGCTACTGGGAAACTGTGATGAGGTCCACTTGAGCCTTCTCTTCAGCAGGGTTAAAAGATCTAAGTCCTTCAATCTTTCTTCACTGGACAGTTTCTCCAGCCCTTTGATCATTTTTGTGGCTCTACTTTGGGCCATCTCCAACCTGTCTTGTCTTTTTTGAAGTTTGGGGACCAGAACTGGACACAGTACTCCAGGTGTGACCTGCCAAGTACGGAGTAGAGTAGGATAATCATGTCTCTAATCGGGTATCTGTCTGTGCTAGTAATGGCCTTGTGGATGCAGCCCAGGATGCAGCCTTTGTTGCTGCCACAGGACACTGCTGATTCATGTTCAGTTTGTTGTCCACCAGGACCTCCAGGTCCCTTTCAGTACGGCTACTCCCCTGCTAGACAGATCACAGCCTGTACTGGGCTCTTTGGTTATGTCATCCCACGTGTTGAACCTTGTACTTGTCTTTCTTAAACTTCACACTGTTCTTGCTTGTCCATTCTTTCAGCCTGTCCAAGTCTCTCTGTAAGATGACCCTCCCTTCTGACAGGTTCACCATATCACCCAGTTTAGTTTTATCAGCAAACTTGGTGAAGTTCCTTTCAGTCTGGTCGTTGAAATTATCCATGACATCCATGTTATCAATGAAATTTGGGATGTCTATATATTGATAGTCAACTAAATACTTCTCAACTTTCCAGTCCCTGTTAGCCTGATCAATCACTCTTACTGTGGTTTGGTAATTTAGTTAATAAAACTTGGTACATCCTTGTTATTATTTTCTTAGTCTAGACTATGAAAACAGAAATCCATAGACTGATTATGAGGAAACCACAATCAGACTTTCTGAAGAGTTGCAGGGTATTTTCCTTGAGAATTGTAAAGACATGAAAAATTGTTTCAGAATACCGTAAAACTCAGAGATGTGTCCAGCAGTAAGAATCTGTATTGGGCAACTAACGTTTTATATCAAATAGTATTCTGGAACATTATAGCAAAATAGGGAAAACTCACAGAAATCCTGTTTTTGACATTAGGTGCCAAACAGTTGTAGTTCTACCCACCATTGTATGCCATATGATCAATCTAAACTCTTGGGTAGTTGTTAAGCTTTTCACAGTTAAATTGTTAGGATTTTCACATTGCCACTGATGTTACTCTTCCAGATTAAGTGAGCACTTCAAGTGATCCCTCCTTCACATTGATCTTATTGAAAGAGAGAGCTGTAAACTAGCTTTCAATGACTTTTGCTTCAATGCTGTGATAAAAAACAAACCGAACAATAACTGTTATCAGCTTATGCCTCTTTTTTTCAGTTAGACTGGCAAAGGATGTAAAAGACAAGGGCTTCTTCAAGTACATCAGTAGTAAAAGGAAGACTAGGGGAAATGTGGGCCCATTGCTGAATGAGGTGGGAGCCCTAATGACAGACAATGCAGAGAAGACAGAGCTACTGAATGACTTCTTTGCTTCGTTCCTTACCACTAAGACCAGCCCTAAGGATTCCCAGTCCCTGGAGACAAGAGAGAAAGTCTGGAGGAAGGAAGACTCTCCACTGGTCAGTGAGGATTGGGTTAGACATCATTTGGGTAAACTGAACACACAAATCCACAGGCCCCGGTGGGATCCCCTCATGAGTCCTGAGGGAGCTGGCTGATGTTGTTGCTATTCCACTCTGCATCATTTTTGAAAGATCTCAGAGAATGGAAGAGGTGCCTGAGGACTAGAGGAAGGCCAATGTCACTTCAGTCTTCAAAAACAGCAAGAAGGAGGACCCAGGCAGTTACAGACCAGTCAGCTCCACCTCCATCTCTGGAAACATGATGGAACAGCCATTCTGGAGGTCATCTCCAAGCACGTGGAAGATAAGAAATTTATCAGAGTTGTCAGCGTTGATTCACCAAGGGAGAATCATGCTTAATTAATATGACAGCCTTCTATGATGATGTGACCAGCTGGGTGATAAAGGGAGAGCAGTGTATGTTGTCTACCTCAACTTCAGTGAGGCTTTTGACACTGTCTTCCATAACATCCTCATAAGTAAGTTTAGGAAGTGTAGGTTAGATGAGTGAACAGTGAGATGGATTGAGAATTGGTTGAACAATGGAGCTCAGAGTGTTGTGATTGGTGACACAGAGTCCAGTTGGGGGCAGGTTGCTAGTGATGTTCCCCAGGGGTCAGTACGGGTTGCAGTCTTGTTCAACATCTTCATCAATGACCTGGATGAGGGACAGAGTGTACCCTCAGCAAGTTTGCTGATGATACAAAACTGGGAGGAGTGGCTAACACACCAGAAAGCTCTGCTGCCATCCAGCCAGACCTGGACAGGCTGGAGGGTTGGGCAGCGGGAAACCTAATGAAGTTCAGCAAGGGAAAATGCAGAGTTCTGCATCTGGGGAGGAATAATCCAAATGCACTTGTTAAGGTTAAGGGTTGACCTGCTGGAAAGTAGCTCCATGGAGAAAAACCTTGGAGTCTTGGTGGACAATAAGTTAACCATGAGCCAGCAGTGTGCCCTTGTGGCTAAGAAGGCCAATGGTATCCTGGGGTGCACTAAGAAGATTGTGGCCAGCAGGTCAAGGGAGGTTCTCCTCCCCATCTACTCTGCCCTAGAGAGGCCACATCTGGAGTCCTGTGTCCAGTTCTGGGCTCCTCAGTTCAAGAGAGACAGAGAACTACTGGAGAAAGTCCACTGGAGGACTATGAGGATGATTAAGGGACTGGATCATCTCCCTTAGGAAGAAAGCCTGAAGCCCTGGAGCTGTTTAGCCTGGAGAAGAGAAGGCTGAGAGGGGATCTGTTCAATGTTTATAAATATCTAAAAGGAAGTTGTGAAGAAATGGTGCCAGACTCTTTTCAGTGATGCCCAGTGATAGGATGAGGTACAACAGGCACAAACAGGAACACAGAAAGTTCCACCTAAAAAAAGGTAAAACAACTTATTTACTGTGGGGGTGATGGAACATTGGAAAAGGCTGCTGAGAGAGATTATGGAGTCTCCTTCTCTGGAGACTTTCAAGATCCACCTGGACATGTTCCTGTGTAACCTGCCCTAGGTGAACCTGCCTTTGCAGGGGGATTGGACTTGATGATCTCCAGAGGTCCCTTTCAATCCCTTCTATTCCCTGATTCTGTGATTCTGTGAAGTATTAAACAAAAATGGCTAACGTATCTCACATTTTGATACCATTGTGTGCAGACGTATATCCAGGACTCAGGAATATTGATTCATTCAATTCAGCTGTGGTTTCTTCTAAAGAAATAGAAGCAGTACATTTTGAGGTTAGCTTGGAATGAAGTGAATATGTGTTTGGGGGTTTTGTGTTTGCTTGGTTGTTTTTTTTTTCCCACAACAACAAACGGAATTTCACTTTCCCAGGACTCCTTTAAAGTTTATAAATAGCATAGACAAAACTCACTGACTGAATGAATAAATCAATACATAGCTTTCTCCTGGATATTTTGATTTTTTTGTGTGACTGGCTGTCTCAACTTTTTTTGCATGAATAGTGGAGGACTGTGAGTTAAATTTGTTGCAGAATTTTCTACTTCAATGGCTTCTCAAGAGCTGGATGTTCTTTTCTGCTATTCTGTCCCCAATACACATTGCTGTTTTCTGGAAATACTTAACAAAACCCACAAAACCCATTTAAAAACCCCTAGCAAACAAATAAACAACCCACCCCACATACAGACCTTTTACCACAGTTTAATAAAATGTAGTGTTTGGGTCTGCTCACAAATAATGACTGCCAGAAGACTGCCAAGAACAGAATGTGGAAAACAGGTGGCTGATATTACATCAAATATCATTGATCAACTCCACAGTAATGCTGAAGTCAACTAATATTTACATCAGTATGTCACAACTTTGATTGGTTATGACTCAGCTATAGCCAAATACAAATATTTATGAAAAGAAACAAAATAAAGCTATAGCTAAAATGTGACAAAACATCACAGACCCAAACCCACTCTGAGATATAGTACCTAAATCCAGGATGATTGCAGGCAGCAAATATCATTGTATTTGTTCAGGAATTAAAAAGCTGGAATCACTGTCAGTGCACAAAACTTGCTATATAAAACAATGAAGTGGCAATATCCTTATCCCAGTTCTACCATCAAAAAAACGTAGCCACAGCTATAGATGCAATTCCCTTTTCCCTCATTCTTCCACTAAGCACTGTTACACTTGATATATTTTAACAATCTAAACTTCTTCAACCCTGGCTTCAAATCCTAGTCTAGATTAGTTGGGTTTTCATCCCATGTTCCAGAATAATGAACATCAGATAATGAGTTGTGAAATCAGACAGTTAAAAAATAAATAGAGCTATTTAAAATTTTTTTGTTTCAGTGAAATGAAATAATTGCTATTCATTTCAGGGTCTCTCAGAAAATAGGAGCAATTTACTGTTACACTAAGTGGATATGGAAGTTATTTACAAACCTAGTCTGCCAAGATCATTTCATATTTTAATACATTCTTCTGCCAACTTGTCAGCATTAAGTTATCATTTCTGCCAGAATTTTAAGACTCAGATCTGAATTGGAACAGGTCACAACTTTTTATCTCATAATGCTTTAACATTCATCCTACACTGAGAACATAAGAAAAGGAGAGACTACCTTTTCCACAAAATACTACTACTACTACTACTACTAAATAATAATTATAATAGCTGCAGTTCAAATCCAAGAGATAAACACATTTGGGTAGTTAAGTAATGCCTGTGATCCTGGGACCTATTTTTATGGATCATCATATGTAGGAACTATTTGCCAGTAAAAATGTTATGTATTTGTTTCAGGAATGATCAATCTGAATGAGTGATGAAACATGTCTTGATCTGATGTATGACTAAGTTCGAGTTTTCCCTCAAGCCAAAAGAAAGCCTTTCTCTGATTTCTCTCATCTGTAAATTATCATTGTAATCAAATCTATATCAAAAGATACAGATTTCAAATAAATATGTGTCCTGGTTTGAGTTAAAACCAAACCAATTCTGTTTCAATGATTTTACTTTTCAGCTAAGTCTATTCTAACTAACTGCACTTTCTGAAGCTAACAGCATGTCTTTGCAGACAGTGTCTGCTTCTAGCATTGATAACACTTGATGATTAGAGTTACTACCAAGGATTGGTATGCAGACCAAGGTCACTTCTAACTGCTGTGTACCACATCGGGGGGTGCAGACAGTGAAAGGCTGCACTTCCAGGGAGGAGCGGCCAGGACAGGTGACCCTAAACTGACCAGTGAGGTATTCCATCCCATATACATCATATTCAGTATAAAGCTGATGGATCATGAGGGTCTCAAGGCTTTTTGCCTTTTAGCCTTTTTTTGCCCTTTTTCTTTCTCATCTATCCTTCTGCTGCCTTCACTTCCCTTGGGTGCCTTCTTCCCTTCTTGGACCATCTTGTGCCTTTGATCCCAATTTGGGTGTTCCTGAACCCAGCTCCTGAACCCGGTTCCTGTCTGCTGCTGGGCACAGTCTGGGACTTCGCCAGTGCCTGCACAGCCTCAGTGGTGACGGTGACATAATTGCCATCAGGGAGGATGTTGGGTTCTACACTGGTTTTGTATATATTTGTATATATCACATTTTATTATTATTGTCTTCATTAAAGCTGTTTTAGTTCTCTTTTCTAATCTGGAAGCCACTCTTTCATTCCTTCCCTCTCCCATTTGGGAGGGGGCCATAAGTCTCTCTGCCTTATCTTCTTTCTCTTCCTCTATTTGGGGAGGGGGGAAAGAGGGGTTAACAGAGAGTGTCTTTTGTAGATCTGGTGGATTGAACCTAAACCTCAACAATATGAAAATTAACTTGAAATTGAGAAAAAACAAACTAGTGGGAATGAACAAAATACATAGAGTTCACTGATAAGACAGCTGCAAATTGGTTTTGGTATTAAAAACTATGCATATATCTTGAATTTTGCTCACTTAAAGGCTTCTCTGCTTTCAGATTTTAGCTTTCAGGCAAATCCTAATAATTTTGGCCTACTAGTAATTGCATTGACTTAATTGGCATAAATAAAACTCTCCTTCTAACTCCACGGAGTTCACCGACTCAAAGGTGCTTGCCTTGATGGAAACACGTTGCTCTGTCTTGTTTTTTGTTTTGTGCTGTGTTACAGGTAGGTCAATTGACCATAGATTCCAAGGTTGCCTGAAACTTTGACTTCAGGACCAGGTTTCACATGCTAATGATTTATTCAGACTTTAATTAACTAAATTAAGAGTTACCTCAAGCTGAAATTTTTACGATGCTGAGGATATTTTTAACTTCTAGCAAAAAGTACTTCAGCTACTGCATGAACCTATGGAAAAAAAACTTTTTTTTTTGAATGCTAATAGGAATTCTGGCAATCTGTTCTTTGGAATGTTGTTATAGCACCAAGCTGTAGGATAGCGACTTGAAAATTGGCAAAGAACTGGATTGCATAATGCAATGCAAAGAATCCATTGCATAATGGATTTCTTTTTTGCCATTCCTGTGAAAATCTGTCCTTGTTTGACCTAGTTATAGGCTTAAGAAACACTGTCATTTGCATATTCTTAGTAGACACTTGCTAGAGGTTAAGTGTTAAAACCTCCTTAAGTTTCAGTAAGTACTCTAAAGCCTCCTACAGCTATAAGATGCCACTTGACATCTGGCCAAGCATTACTTTTCCTCTAGCCACCATTCTGGGTAAATCTGGAACTGGGCAGCAGAAGAGAACTCAAAGACTTGTCTTTTATGTGTTTTCAGTAATTCCCTGTTAGAGAAGGATGCTATCTTAGAACATACAAATGCTTAAATAAAAATAAGCAATTCTGCTAGTCTACCATGAGCTGCTTCTCACCTTTGGAGAGTTTTAATTGAGGTCTAGTGTTTCTCAGAACTTTGGAGTTTATTCAGTTGCTTTAACTTCAGTTTCCACTGACATTGGAGACATCTTGTAGAATCTGAGACATCTGCACAAGGGAGTCAGATATGAACGAAAAGAACTAGAAGAATTGTGCTTTTCCAGCCTGGCAGCTGGAAACCAGATGGATATATTACGACTTTTAAAAGGCTAGAATCCATTGCATCTAAAGTATTTGCAAAAATATGGAATCCCTAAGATTTAATCTTTTAAGGTAGGTGGGTGGGATTAGGCCCATAGACTGTCTTGGAATAACTTCTACCTCATGTTGTGGCTTTTGTCTTGATTGGAGAAAGTGTATTGTTCATTAAACCACGTAGAAACTATGTAGAAAATGTGATGCTGATATTTGCTGGTTAAGGATTTTCTTTAGGAGAAAACACTGCTCTTAAGGTTCTTTCTTTAATTCAATCAACTGCTGTTTAACAAAATAATGTATGTCATAGAACTGAAAAAAAAGACAGTGCTAACAACCAATATCTGCCTTATCGCACTATGTTAGTAGGACAAATGGAAGGATTTAGCTCCTTCTAATCTGATTAATCTGACAGAAATCAGATGAGAAGTAAGCTAGCAAAAGATTTTGAATCAGTAGTAATGACAATGATATTAATGTATAAATATTTACTGATAATAAGAACAACAATAAAAATAAACCAAATTAAGAAATACCTGTTGCATTAAATCCTAAAAAGGAATATTGAATTTTTTTACAAAAAGGTGCCCCTGGGGCCCCAACTCTCTCAGCCTTTTTTTATAGGAGAGGTTTTCCAGCCCTCTGACCATATTTGTGGCTCTCCTCTGGACACACTCTGACAGGTCTGTGTCTTTCTTGTACTGGGGGTTCTGAACTGAATGCAGTACTCCAGTTGAGGTCTCATAGGAGAAGAGTAGAGGTGTAGAATCATATCCTTCAACCTGCTGGCCACGCTGCTTTTTATGCAGTTCAGGATATGATTGGCTTTCTGGGTTGCAAGCACACTTTTCCAGCTTATGTCCAATTTTTCATCCTCCAGTATCCCTTCTTCTCCACAGGGCTGATCTCATTCAGTCCCCTTCCCTGAAGGTATTTAAAAGACATATAGACATAGTTCTCAGGGATATGGTTTAGTCAAGGACTTGTCAGTGTTAGGTTAATGATTGGACTCTATGATCTTAAAGGTCTTTTCCAATCTAAGCAATTCCATGATTCTGTGATCCCTGAGTCTGTATTGGTACTGGCTGCATTGACTCAGATGCAGGATGTTGTACTTGGCCTTGTTGAACTTCACGAGGCTCACACGGGC
This sequence comes from Eurystomus gularis, assembly GCA_013400335.1. Classification (NCBI taxonomy): domain Eukaryota; kingdom Metazoa; phylum Chordata; class Aves; order Coraciiformes; family Coraciidae; genus Eurystomus; species Eurystomus gularis. The sequence continues at coordinate 61,353 of VZZY01011073.1, read as the reverse complement.
CCGCTCCTCAAGCTTGTCAAGGTCCCTCTGGATGGCATCCCTTCCCTCAAGCATATCAAATGCATCATTCAGCTTGGTGTCCTCTGCAAACTTGCTGGGGGTGCACTCAATCCCACCATATCATTAATAAAGATATTGAACAGTGCCAGTCCCAATATGGACCTCTAAAGGATACCACCTGTTAGTGGATTTTGTATTCCCCATCTGCAGTAAAGAATAAGATACTTCTTAGAATTTCAATAGATTTAAGTCCGATTTCCTGAAGCAGAGATCCTCAGTCTGCAAAAAGTTATGTATCTTGCTTCTACAAATTGTGCATATAATCATTGACTTAAAGATTATTCCATTTGCCTGAGCTCATTTATTTAATTATACCTTTTCATAGGTCCTCTTAAAATGATCAATACAATACTGGGATTCTCCCCTTCTCTGGGTTTTGTATTTTTTTAAGATAGCGGCCATTTAATAGTTTTAGTTGATAACAGGAAGAGACAATAAATCTAGTGTAGTGAAAAAAGTATGGGGGAAATTTGAGCCATGGTAATAATTATTCTATTTAATAACAGCATATTCTTAAACATAATTATATTTAAGAATAAATGCATTATATTTAATATTAATATTCTTATCCACAAGGACTCTCATACAGTTTTTCAAAGGAGTTAATTTGTCAAAAAATACTGACTCCAGTAAAAGTATCTAGTATCCTGCCATTTTGGTGATTCTTAGCTGCAGCCAGTCATCTAGCTGCTCAGCAGCAGAAGTGGAGGAAAAGGACTTCACCCAGAATGTTTTAAGGCCAGATATCATACTAGAATTTAAATGGTTGTTTTGGCAAAAAAAAAAATCACTGTACTTAACCCCGTACTTTCAAGGTAAAACATCCAATCAATAGCATAATTCATTTCCCACATCTAGGCTTTTAATGAAAATGGGTGTGATTGTACCACTTTATGCTTGACATGAGGCTACATGAATGTGTGCTGAAGGTCTGTTCCATTAAGCCCATTGGCTAAATCCCCTGAAAGAAGGATAGACAAATAGGTCAATTGATCAGAACTGATTTTACACAGGAAATTCCTCACCATATTGTGTCTTCTGTATCTACGAACACTCTCCTAATGTGGGTCCTACAGAAATCACAAGGGAGAAGACAGAAATACTGTGTGAAATTTTATGTGGTGTCATTGCATCTTACTCAAAATAACAAGGTAAACCAAGTACATTAATCCATCTAGAACTTAACTAATTGGTTTCTGCTATTAGTTCTAGCTCTTTGATACTTTGATACCTGACATTAATGTACTGTAATCGTACCTTAAGTATCTGCTGATTTTGTTGTGAGAAGGGTATTGTCGCGGTCGGGCGCGCAGAGGTCCGACCACCTCCCAAAGGGAGAAGGGTTGAGGGTAAATTGGGACATCTCCCCACCAAGCTCGCAAGCAGACACGGAGACCGAAATGAGTATCTAACAAATTTATTACTAAATATATTCTAATAAAACCTTATTTACTCTATGGAAATATTACAATACTAAAGAAGACCACGCCCACCCATTCACTCCCTCTCTCACCCACCGAGAGATAAGGGCAAATAAGGACTTAATTATGTCAAAATACGACCTGTATGTGTGGATGGTGCGTGTGTGTGCATGCATGTGTCCTTTCGGCGCTTGGTGATGATCTCCGTGGAACGGCGACGATGTCCGACCGGCAGACCTGGACTGTTTTCAGTGACGTTAGCAGCTTGTAGCTTTTCTCTCTCTCCTTCTCTTGCAGCTTGGAGTGGCTTTTCCTGGCAGCACGTCTTTTCTGGCAGTGCAGCTTTCGGTGCAGTTTCTTCGGCACCACTTCTTCTTCAATATGGTGCTCCCAGCTTGGAGCAACTTTTTCTGGCAACGTGGCCTTCTGCGGCGTGGCTTTCTGCAGCACGCGGCTTCCAATGGCCTCTTGTTGCAATTTCTTCTTCTTGCTGCAGCTTGCAGCTTTTTTTCTGGATTCTTTCAGTTTTGGCTCGTGGCGGCGGCTCACGGCAGTGGCAACGATTGCGCACCTTACGGCCGGCGGCAGCTCACGGCTTCTTTCTCTCCCCCGGATTCCTGGAGCAGTAGGAGTCAGCAGTTCTGCCCGGTGGCTCTCCGCGGCGGCTGCTCCCTTCTTTCTGCTGCTTGGCTTCTTCAGGGGGCTGCGCTGACAGCTCAGTTCAGTTTCCCCCCCCTCCTCCTCGCTCCTCTCCGGCAGCGGCGGAGGGAGGAGGGGGGTGCACTCAGCAGGAGCGATGTGCTCCCTTTGTGCAGTGAGGCGGAAAAGAGAAAGTTTGTTTTCTTTTTCGATATTTATGGCTGGCGTTATCTCGGTTCCGGTTTCCTGGAGGATTTATGCCGAATAGATTTATGGGAAATCGAGTTCTTTGCTCACTGTTTTAATAAGGCAGAAAAATCATGTGGTCAGTTCACCACACGTATAGTTCAAGATACTAGGTGTATTCCTTCCTAGTCCCTTCCCTAATAATAAAACAAGCCTTAGAAGTTAAACACAGACTCAAAAATCACACACAATCATATTTTGATCTTCAGCATACTCACCCAATGCTGAAGTAGGATTCATCTACAGATTGTAAATATCTAAATTTAGTTCTCTACAATCTCGAGCTATATCTTGTAATAAAATACAGATTTGTGCAATCTGGAATCCCACTCCATATTACAGAAAAATAAAATTCAGACTTCCAACCAACAAAAGATATTAAGATACTAGAAAGAAGGATTGATGAGCTAAGGTCAAAGCACCCACACTTAATAATGTAACAAGTTAATGATTGAGAGGATGACGCAAAAACAAATGACAACATATTTTGTGGAGGAGTTTTTGAGTGAGAGAGGACATGACTTAATTACAGTGAACAATCCAGACTTTGAGGCTTAGTTGACGACTCTGAAGCGTCCTTGGAAGAGAGATAAGAGGAAGAAAGAATACAGCAGTTTGCAAGAAAACAGAACTTTCCCAGGAAAGTTCTATCTGCAAAGGAGGTTGGACTGAGCAACGTAAGAACGCGTGAACAAGGAGCCTGAACCAACTATGTTAGGAGGTGGGTTGCATGATTATGGGAACATAACCAATTATGTGTAAGGGCTAAGCGCATGCTTTCACTTTTGTGCTATAAATACACACTATTTGAACAATAAAGGGAGAACGATCATACTCATATTGGGATCGTGTCGTTACTCCGGATCCGTCTCCCACTCCAACAATATTTAGAGGGTTTAAGTGAATGCTAGGGAAAATTACTTCAGTACATATATTTATAAATAGAAATTATGGAACTAACACTGAAGTTATCCATAAAGAAAAATTCACATCATGTTAATACAGAGAAGAAAATTAAGAAAAGAACACTTGAGAATGAGGGTAAGGTCTTGAAAAAATATCAATACGGAAAAATATCAGCCTAGGGGTATACTCACTTCAAGTAGCTTTACATTTGATCCTGCCATACCACAATAAGATGACTGATATTTAAATTCCTGTATGTGTAGTAATTTTCAAGTGTTAAAATACATATTCCTTTCACCTCTTTCAAAACAAAGAAAATGGTGGAAAAATACTCTTCTAAAAGGATTTAATGGGGTTAGATATGCATGTGGATTTAAGCATAAGGTAGATATCTCCCTTCCTGTCTGGCATTAACATATCCATGTGAATATTCTTAAATCTAGATGTATTTTGTCAAATGCAATGTAGGAAGTAAAGATAAAACTGAACTGTACAATTTTGGTAAATAAATTTGAATTTTGCCATTACTAATGAAAAGGCCACACACTTTTCATTAAGCTACTGGAAAAGACATCAGAACTTCTCTGGTCTTGTCTTGGCCTGAGATGATTTAACTTGGTTTATCCATAACAGCTGTTGCCTAATAGAGAAGTGAATATATCCTAAATTTGTTTTGGCTCAGATATACTTTATGGCAATACCAAGTGTGGCGTGAATAGTCTGTGGTCTCAGCTTGAAATAAGTTGTAGAAGGATACAGACACAGGATGATAACAGAAATCACAGACTGCAAAGACAACTCACAATTGTCCTTTTTATACAAGTAACAAGATCCTGAATGTTAACTAAAATCCAAAACTACAGCTTAGATATTGATCCAAAATGTATTAAGGGAGGATAATTAGAAGCATGATCAATCATAGATACAACAGTAGCAATTAAATGTGTGTATACGTTTGTCAAAGAATTAGATATTGTGAGGAGAGTGCTAAAAAGTAATAAATCAAACCAGTTTCAGACTTCAAAACTTCACTTTACTAGACATTCATTAACAACACACACTGCCATAAGTCAGTTTTTAATCATCACATATTTGAAGTCATTAGTCCTTTACAATCATATCCTACACTATCTTCAAACATACAATGTTCACAGCTGATGCCACATAGCTAGTGCGGATCGTCTTGATGATCTTAGTCATTGACACAGTCAGGATGAAGAAACCTTCACAGAGAGAAGTGAGAACAAAAGTGTGTGTCTTCTATTTTCGTCACATGATTCTTCTGAAGGTGGGAGGTGTGAGCTTGACATGAATTTTTATTTATTTTTTTTTTCTGTTCCAATGATTTAACTAAAGATACGGACATGTCAGCTGATAAAAATGAAATATGGTGACTTAATGAAATACAGTGAGCTTCCATGTCTGTATTTGTGTAAAGTTCAGTTTTCTGATATTTAAGCAAATGTATTCTTATTTGGAGTGGCAAGGAACATCAACATTATCATTAATATGTGTGTCTCATAGGCTATACCTCATTAAGCCATTCTAACCATCTCATATTTAACTGTCTTTTTAAACTTTTAAGTCAAATTTCCACGTTACAATGAATACCTTTTCAGGACATGACCAAAAATGCTGGGTTTATATTATACACAGAGCAACTACCTATTTGCCTTTGTCATTGAAATTAGTTACCACATGTTCAAAGGAATCATCACAGGCTGGTAGATGCCAGATCAGTTACTATCAATCCACTCCAACAGAGATCCAGATTATCCATTATGCTAGATGAGGAATGGTGTTTCCACACAACACTGATACTATTTTCTTTGATTTCTTCAGAAAAAAAAAAAAAACCAAACAACAAAACAAACCAAAACCAACCAAACAACAAAAACAACCAAGGGATTCTATCTTTAAATATGATTCATGTTAATTTTATAATTATAGGTGGTCTTACACCATACATATCCAACATAAAATATCATGAGACTCCATAATGAATTTGTTCTACTTTTATTTTTAAAGGCCATTGTTTTTCCCTAGTAACATGTTCAAGTGTGAGTCTTAACAGCCTTCCTATAAAATGTGGATAAATATCTTTTTTTACTCTAGTTCTATGTGATTTTTTTTTTCAATAGGTAAATGGGCATAATGCTCAGTTTGTATTCTTTTCATATACGGCCTTAAGAGAATATTCACCACCACTCATCAATGTCTTGAAAGCAGTAACTGAAAGTGCTGAATATTAACATGCAGTTTTTTATTATTAATGTTGTGTCTGCCTTGTTCTTATTATCTTGTATTATAAAAGATTATGTGAAATAATACAGAACTGGTAAAAATAAGACATTCTGTATCAGTGATCCCCAAATTAAAATAAAAATTCAGAATTTAATATGTTAATCTATAATTTTCCCCTACTTTTTTTTCCTTCAAATTCTATGCCTAGGTAAAGAAACATTTGTGTTGTTAACACATATTCTGAACTGAAAACTGAGATTAATGATAATCTCACATCTGTTTTAGAATTAAAATTATTGAAAGCATTTGTGGGTACTTACAGAATCTTTTACTTAATTCAAAACATTCATCTAGTTTTGGTTAAGTCCATAGCACACTACATCTATTTTATATTTTTCACTTTTGTAATGATTAGGTTGTTTGAAATGGTTAATTTGGTTATCTTGAAATTTTCTTGTTTAAAAAGGTCAACGATTCCTAGAGACAATAAAACATGTTTTCTGGGGGGAAAAAAAAAATAAAAAATTGTTCTATTATGTACTTTATTTTATCTAACCTGGATTAACAAATAATTAAGTTTTAAAATAATTGAAAAAGCTTATAATGAAAAATAACACAAAAGCTTAATGACTGAAATATAGAAAAAGCCAGAGCAAAAAAACTATGACCATCAAAATAAAGTCCTTCCCTCTTTTCATTGTTTGTGGATCACATCTTCAGAGTGATTCAAATAGCTGATGCATTTCAATAATTTCTGAAAGAAAAATTACCTTTGCCTTTTCTTTGCACTACAGCAATCATTTTGATATTTCTGGTTGTCTTCAGCTTTTGAAAGGATCTGAAACAGGCTTTATTTTTTTTTTTTTTTTTTCAGAATCTGCCATCATATGTTTGTCATTATAAAGAAAGGTGAGGTAGGAAGAAAGTGTTTGAGGTTATCTTTACAAATATCCTAAAGGATAGTCTGAATGCTGTTTAATTCCATTCTCTACCTTATACCAAATTATCCCCAGGTTATATTAGAAAAACAGCCTAATAAATAGAATATAGTCATCCAGCATAATACAATCATAGAATAGTTTGGGTTGGAAGGCACCTTAAAGGTCTAGTTCCAACCTCCCTGCTATGGGCAGGGACACCTCCTACTAGACCAGGTTGCTCAAAGCCCCATCTAACCGGACCTTGAATACTTCCAGGCATGGGGCATCGTTTATTTCTCTGGCAGCCAGTTCCAGTGCCTCATCACCCTCACAGTGAAGAAGTTCATCCTGACATCTAATCTAAATTTACTCTTTTTCAGTTTAAAGCCATTAACCCTTGTCCTGTCAGTACCTGCCCCAGTATAAAGCCCCTCTCCAGCATTCTTGTACGCCTTTTTAGGTGCTGGAAGGCTGCAATAAGGTCTCCCCAGAGCCTTCCCTTCTCCAGGCTGAACAAACAACCCCAGCTCTCTCAGCCTGTCCTCATAGGAGAGGTGCTTCAGCCCTCTGATCACCTCTGTGACCCTCCTCTCAACTTGCTTGAATAGTTCCACATCATTCTTACGTTGGGGTCCCCAGAGCTGGGCACTATATTCCAGGTTTGGTCTCATGAGAGTGGAGCAGAGGGACAGAATCACCTCCCCCAACTTGCTGGTCACATTGCTTTTCATGCAGCTCAGGATATGGATTTCATAGGAAGTCCTCCTAGGTTGCACAGGAGAAATCTGAAAAATGTTATTGACAATGAAAGTCCAGCATTGCTTCACAATTTCTCAGAGAAGATGATGTTATCCCTATCTTCACTGTGACATTTCCTATTAATGATTGCTATATTGGTTAAGAATTTTTGGGAATATTTAAGAGTTTTAAAAAATTGAATTTGGACTGTAGCTTTTTTTTTAATCTGTTCCTTTTAATAATGTTCTGTACATTCTTAATTCTTTTATACTTCAGAAGTAAATACTAACTGATACTTATTTTCCCGTATACTATATAACAGTTATAAAACTGTGTTCTGAGGTTTAGGTTTCTGGCAAAGCTAGGACAAATATGAAATCCTTATTCTTTACATTAATGTTCCAGTGTCAGGGTTATCACAGTAATATTTTAATAACCTGCACTACAAACCAGAAGATCAAGGGTGCTCAGATTCAGGAATCTGAGCCCTATGTCTATAAAATGCCTATTTTCTCAGGGAAAAACAAGTTGCAAAAAACAGATGTGCAATACCTTTACCAGATATTATAAGTTCATCCACAGTATAATGTACAGTATTGCAGTATTTAAGTGTGTCTTTTGCTACTCAACTTATAACAAATGAATAATCATTAATTTAAAAATGCCTTTTAGAACTAAATATCAAAGATGGTAAACCTATAATCTTTTCCTTATCAAAACTGTAACTACGGAGTATCACTTGTAATTAATTGTAACATCAAACTCTCAGTCATTGCTGTTCCAAAGGCATCTTTTCATTTAGGAATTATGAATACATTCATTTTTAATTAGAAAGCACTGACATGGAATTTTAAAATATTTTTATCCTTAGAAATCATGAAATATTTCACAGTGTAGGATCTGATCTTCAAAGCATTACTCGTCTGAGAAATCCTTGCTATTGAAATAATTATATTCATTTGTGGCGTCACTGGCTGCATGAGTGAAATGTATATAATTGACCTTTTCTATAATGCTACTGCCTGCTTTACAAAATGGAGCAAGAATCTAAGAGCTCAGGGCTGCATCATGTCAATCAGGATTTTTTCATTGATTTCAGTAGAAGCCAAGTAGGGTCTCAGAGACGCCAAAAGAACATTAACCCTAATCTATACTACTGGTTCACAGCAAACGTTGACCCCACTCAGTCTGGAACTTTGCCTCTTGAAAGTATACCAATCTGATCTTTATTGAACATGGTGAACTTTGCTGTCACATAACTCACCTGGAAGATACGAGCTTTTACTGTTCCAAGACAGAAGACATCAGGTTAAGTAGAAACCTTATTTCAGTCTGTTGAGCAAAAATTTAATATTTATTGTTCCTTGTTAAATTCCACAATATGAAGGAAGAGTACTCCCAGGGCTCTGAAAAAAAGGCAGTTAGACATGCTCATATTTAGAGTTGTTCTTTTCAGCAGGTGTTGATCCTTTGTACATTTCTACACTTAAGAACATGTAGTTGACATGGTGTATTTTCATGATTTGTGTGATGAAGAAGGAGAAAAAAATAATTCTGGTTTGATGGATGAGGAAGTTTGAGGCACTACACTAACACCTAACATTCCATGTGTGTTAATTGTACCATCTCAGAAAGGAATTTTCATTCAGTTTTAACCCTTTTAAACTGTAATGCTGAGAATGTAATTTAACCTTATAAATCTTGGAGTCCCACAATAACCATTATCAAGACCTAATAATTTCAAACTTTGTTAAACCATATGTTCCCTTTGAGATAACCTAGGAAAACTGAATATTGGTTTCCTTATCAGTATTCTGTTTTCCTTCACAGCAAAGGATTCACAAGTTATAGTCTGTCAAGGACAGAATTCCTGCTCTGCCCAAAATAGTAATTTTGAATTATGTAATTCAAGGAAGATCACCAAAAGTGCTTTGCTTGATACCATCTGGAGAGAGGACTCCATACATTATTTACTATAGAAGAAGAAAAACCATATTTTTCTTTTAAGATTTCTTCTTGATTAATGTTCCTAATATTACACTGATCAGATTATGCTGAAGGTTGTAGAAGCCACACATCACTTTACTTGACTTACCTAAAAAACACTTAACATTGCTGGAAACACTAAATAAAGGACAACTTGTATTTTCTGCTTTACACATCCTTTTGTGGAGAAGTTACAAGTATTTGTGTTTATGCAAAATGAAATGTATACAGCATATATACTTTTAATTTAAATAATACAAATAAAAGCAAGTAAGTAAATAAATAGATAAATAAATTCTGCATTTCATGTTAGGTTTTCTCAGGAAAATAGGAGATCTCATCCTAAAATGCATTGAATAGGGACTTTTTCTGTTTGCTTTTTTATTTGATTTGTTTTGTTTGTTTAAAGCAGTGAAGTGTTCTCAGCAACCTTTGTGGAAATACATAATTTAAAACATATGTTTGAGTATTTTTCTGTATCACAGTTAAAATATAAAATAATCTTGCTATGCAGTAGAAAAGAAAATTCAATGAGTGTAAACTTTAGCCCCCTGGTCAAATTTCTGAATGAGGTAACACCTATGTCACTTCCTCCTTACTCTTTATATTTTCTTAAAGAATTCTTTTTGTTTTCCTTTTTTCTCTCTGGCTATTATTAGGGGAAGCAGAAAGAGCACGAAAAAAAACCCCAAACTTCCTGACTGGACCTAAATGGTCCAGTTAGAATGAACGATATAAGGAAAATTTTCCTCACTGCTTGCATTAGTGGGATAGTAAGTGCTCAGTCACTCTCAGAGAAAGGTATATGTGCAGGCCAATCAAAAAGTAGCAGGTTGACAAATCCAGAACTAAGCTGTAGAATTCTAAAAAATGTCCAAATATATATAGATATTTCTAGTTCTTATACTTTGATGGTATTAACAAAGCAATAAAAAGCATGTTAAGGATGTAAAGGTGAACACCTTGAGAAATTAAAATGGAGGACATTCATGCCCCTGAAGATGTCAAAAAGTATTAGAGCTTCAAGAGATATTTTTTTTTGTTTTGGTAACCTACTGTTTTTTTTCTCCCCATTACATTCTGAAAAAGTGTTTGAGCAGTTTAATTGAAACCTTCTCAAGTACTTAGCAGGAGACAGCATACACAGACTACTTCATCTCAAATGTTTGAAACTTGGCAAATTTCTAAGCAGTGAAATACAGGGTCATAAAAATAGAGATTCCAGGAAAATTAAAAATAGACATTCCTACCTACCTCACCTATTGATCAACAAGAACAATAATTAATTTGCCAGGAAATAATTGTATGCTGGCATGAAGATTTACTTTAGTCATCACTTGGAACTGTGCCAAAATAATCATGTAAAACTGATGGAGGGAAAAATCTCCCTTGAAGCCTTCAAATCTCTTCTCTATTTTCTTTAAAATATTCAATACTTCTGATTTTGTGAAGAACACATTTTACTCCTGATGTTTTTTTATCTAATTACTCACTATAACATTTTTACAGTCACGGTATTTTAGTTATAAATAACAATACATTCAATTATTTCTGAGTTAAGGCACTGATAAAAAAGGCAAACAAGAAAATTCTATATCTAGCTGTATTATAAATCACACAAAACCCCAGAGACTGATACCTCCATTTTCACATTCTCTTTGGTTGTTTGCTAAATAACTGCCTGCTCATGAGCAAATGATCTACACTTCCCCTGCACGTGGGACACTTGTTCAGCTGGTGGATGGGACTACAATGCTGAACAAGTGGGGAGAGCTAACAGAGACTTTGGCTGTTTATGGGGAACTTTGCTTGGCAATACGTGCAAAGGGGACCCAGAAACTTCTCTGACAAGGTGGGACTGCACAGTGATGGTAGTGTCCTCACAAGGGTTGATGTCTAGCCTTGGCTGGAGGAAGAAACCTGGCACATTGGAGACCATAGGTCAGATAAAGGGGGGATGCTGCCTCCCTGGGCTCACATCTGTTGCTTTACCTGGGGAAGGGTGGAGTGGGAGTGATGGTGGCCTCACCTGTAAGGGGATGAAATCAAACTGTGTAGCATTAAGAAGGAAGAGTAGGATGTTTGTGTGACCTTCTTGGAGACTGCAGAGGCAAGAGGTTGAGCTACAAAATGCAAAGAAGGAGGGACAATGAAAGACTATACTAGAATAAGTGCGGATGGACACTCCCAAGATATGGATGGATGAGAACTTGTGTTCTCTGGCAACAACAGAAAGGCTCCTCAGCCTTCAGACCTGAATTTACAGAACTGGTGAATTGCATTAATAGCCAAAGAAAGGGAACAGGCTCCATTGAAGTAGACTTAGGAGACAGCTGGGCCTGAAACAAGCTTTAGTACCCAGAGGAAGCAGCAGGAAAGAGTGTTTTGAGACTGTTCTGCAGGAGATGAAAGCACACACCTGCCAACGAGAACTGCTGTCACAGGACATTTGTTCTTTGCTGGGGCTTAGATCCAAAATGTTGCATAGAGGCTGACAAGGCTCATATGGCCTTCAGACTCTTTGCTCATCCATGTGTGCGAACGGAGACCTGGAGCAATCAAGAGTGAGTACACAGTGGTGAGGGCAAGGGTGGCTTTCTCCTTTGTTTTCTGGATGTTGGGAAAGGCGCATGTAGGAGTGTATTCATCCTGAAAGATAACAAGTGCATGTGTGGCTGTTGTCACAAGCAGTGCTTTGAATTTATAACAGGGATTTCTGAGGAATGACTGCTAGTGAGATGAGTTCTATTTGACAAAGTGTGGTATAAGCATTCTTGCCAACTGGACTTACCAGATTGGTGATGAAGGTTTTAAACTATTCATATCAGCAGATGGTGATAAGGGTTTGTAATTAAGTGAGAGAAAGTAAGACAAGGGTACATGGGGCAGGGTGGTGGGTGTAGGTGAGGTCCTGTTAAGGATAAAGCAGGTTAGAAGGCAGCTTACTTGAAGTACAAGTGCACCAATACACACTGTCTGAGAAATTAACAGAAGGAGCTGAAGTTCCATGTGTGGATAAAGAATGATGACAATGGTGGCCTTGGAGTTTTTCAAGACTCAGCTGGATAAAGCCCTGAGTAACCTGGTCTGAATTCAGTGTTGACTTTTCTTTGAGTGAAGGTGGATCAGAGACCTCCTGATATTCTTTTCAATCTGGATGACTCTATTCTTGTATTATTATAATCTGCAATAGTCTACTGAAATGGAAATGTCTTTGTTTGCTGAACAGAATACTCAATACAACACCTTCAGATTCTTTAGCTCAGTGTAGTGAGAAAATAGCATAATACTGTGCAAAAGCATGCAAGCTATCTGCAGAAAACTAAGCAGTTTTGTCAGAGCACATTTCAACTAATAAACTTATTTTCGTACATAGCTTATTGGGTTTGAGATTAAATTTTTAGTCTAAGGAGTAAAGATCTTAAATGAAGTCAAGACTATAGCACAGATGGATGGAAACACTTCTGCATTGGCACTCCATAACAGACAAAATTATTTAGGACTGTGATACAGGCTTTACAGTTGTAGTTACTTTTCCTCAAACAAAATAACATTGTTTACAATTCCAGTAAAAGTTATTCTTGTATGAGCTTTGCAACAATAACTAAGGTGACTGTCCCCCCAGTAATATTACCACTTGAAAATGCAATGTAAAATGTTGCTTTGCAATTTATCTCACTTCAGCTTTCAACACCAGTTGAAACTCCAATGTTCAATGTTATTTCTCTGTGAAGCAGTGTTTGTACCACGTTAACCCTCTCTCAGCTCAATTTAAAGTCTCACATGCAGGATAGACACTCCTGGCTTTCTGTGGATACATATGATTCTATGATATGAATTGCATTAGTAGTCATAGGTGATGATGCTTTACTAGTTTAAGCAATGAAAAGTCCTGCCAACGGCTTTGGCTAAGCTGAAATAAACTGAGTTCTGTGAAAGTAGGAAAATAATTGAGAGAAATTTGATCAGGATTAGAAAAGTTTACCATTACCAATACTAAAATGTTTGTTCTCAGGTAAGATGAAATTGACCTTTATAAAGTCAATAATCTTTATGGAAATCAACTTGAGTAGACATAGTTTCTAGTTAGATAGTATACTTAAAAACATCTAATACTATGCATGTGAGTTGTCCCAGATCCTACAGTAAGAATATTCACATCATGACAGCAAAGCAGATATTTAAGCGTTTTCAGAGTATGGCAGGAGGCTGGTATAAATGTTGTGTATCTCCTGCTGAAGCAAAAGTCGTTAATTTCCTCAGAGACAAGTAGACAGAAAAAATGAATATTGAGAGTCCAGTGACAGTAGCAATATTGCTAAATTGCTAAAAAAAACCAAAGTCAAAACTGACCTTTCACTTCTCCCCTAGTTTGCTAATTTAGTAACACTATTGGTTTGGAATCAGAAAACTGCATATATTGGAATTACGCAGCTACAGAAATTTGGCTCTATTTTTTATTGAATATGTTACAGAAAATAATTTGATCACTAGAAAAAGTAATCAACATACAGACTTTACTTTCTTATTGAGCTGAAAATAGAAAACTATATTTCAATTTTCTAAGCATAGAAGCCATACAATTTGAGATCACTCTAAGCTATCCTGCCTCATTTATTTGAGTTAATACAGTCGGTGGAGTATGTAGAACTATTCTACTGGCTAAATTTAAGGAAAACAGAAATGTTCTTCAGCTTCTACTGACAGGAGAAGGTGATTCTCCCTCTCCAGTGTCGTAAGACCCCACCAGGAGTACTACATTTCACTCTGCATGGAGTCCCCAGTGTAAGAAGGACATGACCTGTTGGAGTGAGCTCAGAAGAGGTCCATGAGATGATGAGGGGTATGGAGCACCTCTCCTGTGAAGACAGGCTGAGTTGGAGTTGTTTGTTCAGACTGGAGAAGAGAGGGCTACAATAGCAGCCTTCCAGTACCTAAAAAAGGCGTACAAGAAAGCTGGAGAGAGACTTGTAATACAAGGGCAGGTAATGATAGAACAAGGTGTATTGGCTTTAAATTGAAAAAGAACAGATTCAGATTAGATGTCAGGAAGAACTTCTTCACTGTGAGGGTGGTGAGGCACTGGAACTGGCTGCCCAGAGAAGTAAACGATGCCCCATGCCTGGAAGTATTCAAGGTCCGGTTAGATGGGGCTTTGAGCAACCTGGTGTAGTGGGAGGTATCCCTGGCCGTGGCAGAGGGCTTGGAACTAGATGATCTTTAAGGTGCCTTCCAACCCAAACCATTTTATTATTTTTTGGTTGTATTGATTTGGGACATGACTCACTTCCTTACAAAAAGGGTAACATTTGTGATGCCATAGCAGACCTAAGGAAGATTTTAGGAAGCTCCCTTAAGGAAGCAGTTGTCTAGATGGTAGCTAGAGGAGGACATCTTGGAGTTTTAAAGTGAAATAGATGCTTATGTTTAAGCAACTGTATCCCATTCTGGATCTCTATTGTCTGTAATAGGATTTTAAGCATGTAAATCACAGGCTGACTTCTCCCTTATAAAAGGGAAAATTTAGGTGACCATGATATGCAGCTGAAGAGCACTCAAGCACAGGTATGATATGAGAAAGGTATCTACTTACGTCCTCAAAAGATAATTTGGTAAACATCTCTGTAATTTGAATGAAGAAACATTGAAAATGTAATTACACTTCCAAGTAACTTGCTGAGGCTAAAGCCTATCTGAAAGAACTGCTCAATTAAATGAGAACTTGAGTACATCTCCCCAGCTCTAACAGGCTTGATTTATCTGATATGGGCTCAAAAACAAAGAAGTTGTTTAACTTTGTTATGTAACTGTGGCTAACATCAAACTTCATATAACAAATTTGGGAGAGGACACAGAGGATGACAGAAATCACAGTGCGAATCATTAACGTGGCCTTAGAGATTAAGAAAGTAAAAGAAAATGGGAAAATAAAAAAATTAGGCCCCACAATTTAAGAAGAGGTTAAAGTACTTGAATGTGTTCAGAGGAGGGCAAGAAAACTGGGTGAAAGCCCTTAATAATATCCTTTACCATTTGGTCAGCCCTGAATTGGTCAGGCAGCTGGACTAGATGGTCATTGTAGATCCCTTCCAACTGAAAATATTTTAATCTAGTCTAGTTTAGTCTGTCCAGTGCTACATTAGTGAGGCCATTGGCAGTGTATGTTGCAATCTAATATAGAAAGTAATAGATCGTTCCCTAGAGGGAACCTGTACAGTGACACCTGACTCACGTCGGAGACTGACTCCTTCTGTGCAGTGGCCAGGCTATCAGGCAAGATTTGGACAGGTCAAGTAGTTGGGGCAAGTGCTCTGTGGACCTAGGGTAGACTGGAGGATCTGGATTTTGATCTGTGGGAGTGTGAAATGTGTGTGCTATGGGATAAAAATCTTTTCCCATCCTATTTATTAAATAAATTTAAAAATGCATGCCACAGAGTTCTCTTTTTTCATCTCTCCCACCAAAATTCCCCCATGACATTAGAGTGTATAGGTTACCCTGTCAATGGAGTCAGCATTCACAGCCTTTCAGGGATGCTGTTCTGCTTAGAAATACATCAGCTGCTTCTACAAATGCTGTTCTGGAATTGGCATGAAGTGAAACCACACAGTTCCATCTCCTAAACTAGATGTTCAATGAAGTGTTTAAAGTTTGACTAATGAATGCCACTAGAGACTTGTGAGGTAGGTAGGTTGTATTAATTACATTTTTCAGATGCTGAAGCTGAGATATTAAATATTAAACTGGCTAAAGGCCGCACAACAAGTCATTGGCAAAGACAAGTAAGAACACAGGTGTTTCTGGCCTCTTAAACCTCACAGAATTCATAAACCCAAGCTCTTCCTATGAATGATGTTATATCAGCCTATGAGTATAGAGCTCTTGGATTTGGCAGGAAAAAAAAAAAAGAAAAAGAAATGTTTGTCATTCTGACATTTAAATTCTGTAACAGTTTTGTTACATATTTTGAAATCCAGTGTTCTAGAGCTCCTAATAGAAAACTCTTCATTCTCTTCATTCATTTTGTTCGTTCTTTCTTTCTCTTTCGTACCTTTCTTTTTCTTTCTTTTTTTCTTCTTTTTATTTTTCTTTTTCCTTTTTCTTTTTCTTTTTCTTTTTCTTTTTCTTTTTCTTTTTCTTTTTCTTTTTCTTTTTCTTTTTCTTTTTCTTTTTCTTTTTCTTTTTCTTTTTCTTTTTCTTTTTCTTTTTCTTTTTCTTTTTCTTTTTCTTTTTCTTTTTCTTTTTCTTTTTCTTTTTCTTTTTCTTTTTCTTTTTCTTTTTCTTTTTCTTTTTCTTTTTTTCTTGTTCTTTCCTTCATCCCTTCCTTCCTTCTTCCTTCCTTCCTTCCTTCCTTCCTTCCTTCCTTCCCTTTCTTTTCAGGAGCTTTTCAGCCTAGTAACCAAAAATAGGGTGAAAAAAGTCAAGTATATTTTTTCAGCCCACTGAGCAAGCAGCACGATGCTCTAATAGCTCCTTAGAGCTCCATCCTGCAATGAAATATGTGAGTGACATGTCTATCCATATTTTACAACATAGCTGCCATACTTGTGTCTGTGTACAATACAAATGTTATCCAATCCTGTAGACAACAACAACAAAGAAGTACATATAAGGAAATATATGTACTTGAAGGGTTTTTTTTAATTGCTTATGTATTCTTTAAGGAATAGAACCATAATACATTGCTAGTCACATACAATTACCATATTTTAGCTTGATTTAGAACCAAAGTTTTAAAAAACGTATTTTTTTTATTTGTCTTGGATTCAGTGAAGTGTATAGACATACTAGGATACCTCAATCAATCCTTATTTTTATCTCCATACTTCTCTAGTCTTCTTAGGTCAAAGTTTATTATACTTATATTAGAAATATAATAATAATTATTTTATAACAAATAGCTAAAACAGATTAAAATTCCATATAATAAAATATAGAAAAGGTTTTAATGGATATAATTCTTAATATAGTTCTATATATTTCAAAGTAATTTCATTAAAAATCTATTCAACTCTACCCTAGTGATTTTATGCCTATTAAATTCCATTTAAAAAAATCATTGAATGAAAATGTGTGGCATCAACTGAAATATATTTAACATTTCTACCTCTTTAGACAATGTACTCCTTTAAAAACTAGTACATATTGCCCAAGACCTCCTATTCCAGCTTACCTATGGCTTAGTAAATCATATCTAAATCTTAAGATTAAACATTAGACTAGCATAATTCTAGGCATGAATATAAATTCTATAACCAAAATCCAGTTCATATCAGAAAACTGAGAATTTGAACACAACTGTGCCTCATTCTGATTGGAAGAGGTGGTTCAAGTAGTTGCTTTTTGTGAAGCATATGTGTACCTAAAAAAGCAGTACAATACCTGCCTGATCAGCGTAATTTTTCTCTGTCTCTAAAAAGCCTAACATTGGAAACATTTGATCCAGAGACCTGTAATGCAAAAAAAGCCTTCACTTCTTAAATAGATTCTTTGGTGGCAGTCTGTATATACAGGATAGAAATCCTCCTTTTAAATAAATAAGCTTTAACAGAGAAAATTATATGGCTACTTCATGTTTGGCAGCACTTAATAAAAAATTCTCCTTTTAGCAATGAAAAAAATTAAAACAAGGATTGACTTAAAAAACAAGTATGAAATCTAAAATAAGAGTATTTTTCTAATGAAAAAGGAAAAATTAAACAATAAGTTTTCTTTATCTTCCATTATTTCTTACTAAACTCTCAAGCATTCTTTCCTGGTACTTACAAGTAAGCTTATTTTATTGTCAAAAACTCGGTTTCTAGTTACTTAGCAACCCCTATTGTGTGGCTAATGTATCACTGAGGGTTTTGTCAAGATAACAAGGAGTATAGAGACAGTTATGTACATATTCAGACTGCTACATTGATACTTTTATCCTGACTAAAGGTCTGTCCTTTTTCATGTCACTTGTATCCTGTAGATGAAGGCATAAATTAGTTACTGGATTTTTTAAGTATGAAACTAAATCTTGCATGTATGTTTCCTGACTTATGAGAGTTCTATAGAAATTTAGGAAGAGATCTTACCATCTTTACTGATCTTGCAGTATTCAGTCAAACTATTCAGACGGCAATACAATTATGGTGAATGGCAGTGGAGACAATAAACTATTTTATATTTAACTTCATAACACTATAACAATATTTTTCCTTATCAAAGGGTTCTTCTTTCATAGCTCATGTGAATTAAACTGCTTTTATGCAGGGTGCATTTCAGAAAGTTTCTAAGTCTATTTTATTCGCTTATGCTGAAGTTGTCGTTGGGAGATACTCAGACTCGGTTACACTGACTAAAACATGCCGCTGTTTATAGCTTTTTCATATTTTTCCTCTTAATATATTTAAGAGGATACATATGTCATTATCTTGGAGATTTTTAGGTGATCTTACTTTCCAATATACTTTAAGTCACTGTAAAGATGCTGACCAGGAAGCTGCTGTATGTGGGGGAATTAGCGATCCACAATACAGCTAACTTGAGCAGGTGCAAGCCTCTGCTGCAGTATGCTGCGTGTCCAGCATGACCTTCAGGCTATGTCGGACTGCACGAATCTCTTGGCCACAGGATAAACTCAGAACAACGAGTTCCACAGCCAGCTCCCACCTGGTACTGGAAATTATGCCACCTGTTCGGTCTTGCCTTTATCTAAAAGTGAGGCAAGAAGTTCTAGTGGAAAAATTATTTATGAATAGAGTTCATTTCTTATAAAAGAATTATGTAGTAGCTCAAATGAGCAAAATGGAGGAACTTCTCTCATTTGCTGCACTAATGCGTTCCCAGCATCTGAAGGTGGCATGGTTTAGGTCCAGCTCGCAAACACCAAACAGCTGCTCAGTTACTCCTTCCCCTCAAGGGAGAGGGAGGAGGAAATATAATAAAAGACTTGAGGGTCAAGACGACAAGGAGGGCTCACTCACCAATTATGGTCACAGACAGATAGACTTGACATGGTGAAAAAAAACCCACATCAATTTAATTTGAACAACAACAGTAATGCTTATTTACCAATCAAATCAGAGTAGTATATTGAAAAATATAACCAAACCTGAAAACCAACTTCCCTCCACCCCGCCTTTCTTCCTGGGCTCAGCTTTGCTCTTGGTATCTCTACCTCCTCTCCCCCAGCAGCACAGGGGAATGGGGAATGGGAGCTGTGGTCAGTTCATCACATGTTGTGGTGCTCCTTCATCCTCAGGGGTCTCTCCCACAGGAGACAGACCTCCACAAACTTCTCCAACATGAGTCCTTTTTCATGGGCTGCAGTTCTTCACAAGCTGTTCAAATGCATGTCCCTTCTGCAGGGTTCAGTATTCCCAGCAACAGACTGCTCCAGCGTAGGCTTCTCTCAGAGTCATGGCCTTCTTTGGGCACAGTTACCTTCTCCAGCATGGGGTTCTCCATGTCCTGTAAGTGGGCATGTGCTCCACCATTAATCTCCATGGCCTGCTAGGGCTCAGCCTGCTATCTCACCATGGGCTGCAGGAGAATCTGCTCTGACATACATCCTCCCCTCCTTCTTCACTGACCTTGGTGTCTGCATAGTTGTTTCTCTCATGTCCCATTCCTCTCCTCTGCTTCAGCTTGCCCATCAGGCCTTTCCTCTCTTCATTACGTTACTCGCAGAGGGGCTACCACTGTTACTGCTTGGCTCAGCCTTGGCCAAAGGTGGGTCTGACATGGAGCTGGGGTAACTTGTAGAACCTTCTCACAGGAGCCACTCCTGTAGCCCCTCCTCCACTACCACAACCCTGCCACATAAACCCAGAACAAAAGTTGTGTACGATTTACTTTTTATCTATATGACTTTTCTTATTCTGTCTTACTAGAGTCACATTTTTATATTGTCATTTTTTGTTGGACCTCATTAAAAGCCAGAAAGAAACCTGCAACCTCTCTGCTTCTCTCCCTATCTCTCAGGCCCCCACTCCTTTCCCTAGTGCAGAACAGTCACTTAATATTTCTTATATAATTACTTTTTATTTTCAGGAAAACTGCATTTTAACTCAGTGCAATTTCTTTGGATAAGAAACAAAGGGCTCAAATTAATTTAAATAGCAGGTCCACTTGAAATATACTTGAGGTGTGACAGAAATTTACTGCAGATTGGTCTGGCAAAATACAGTGTCTTTGGTTTTGTGTTGCTGGTTGGTTTTGTGGTTTGTTTGTTTTGTTTTTCATTTTGATAAAATACATTCTGTAAGAATGCATAAGAATGAAGAATTCTAAAATGTATTTTTATACCTTTTCTACATAAAGGAACATTTTGCTTTTCCATTTCAAGGTAATCTGTTATAAAAACTAGCAGAACTCTCAAAAAAATCTTTGTGATGTTAGATTATAAAATCCAAAATAATTCTTCCAACTTCATAAAAGATTAGATGGGAAGATACTTTTCAAACAGCACTCCGATCACTTACATCCTTCACGTAGTGCCAGATCCTTAGTTTCTTTGCTGGATTTGTAGATACTCAATTTGCACCATTTAAGAGGGTATTGTTTTGAAATGTACACAAAGCTCCATTTGCCTTTCTTCTCAGGAGGTAGAAATCAAACCATTCCAGTCTGAAACAGGAAAATAAAAGAAAAAATAATCTTAAGCGTACTTCTACCTTCAAACATAAAAATATCTAAGTGAAAATCCAATCTGCATCATCGCCTATGTTTTAGCCTACACAGCATGAAATAAACAGAAATCTTAAAATAGGTTTTTAAATAGTGAGTAGCATTCTTCCCTTAGGCTTACCGGATAGAATTTCACTAAGTTCTTCTAAATTTCTGTGAATCTAGGTGTAGTCAGGACTCAGCAAAAACATACTGCAGTGAAAACTGAAGGATTCATTTTCACCATTTCACAGTGTGAAGTAGCCCTAAAAGTGTTTCTTTTAAAGTTAATTTGACAGTAAGTGTCAAAGAGTAAGTACAATGGCATTCTGTATCAGCTGAGTGTGAGAATCAAGCCATTGGCTTGTTAACCCACAGGGTCTTCTTACTCCAGGAATATCAATTAAGAATACTTGCATTTGTGATCATTTATTGACTATTAAAGCTTATTATCTTTGTCATGGCTTAATAGACAGCAGCAACGACAAAATAAATGCTCTAATAGTTGCAATATCTAACATGTGCAAGGAAGTCTTTTTGACTTGGTGTGTTACATATAATCATCACTATTTTTGTGTGGTGAGGCCATCATCAAGACTCTTAAGTGTTTTTCCATAGTTAAACACTAAGGGTTGATTTCGTTGCTTAAATAAGTGTCAGTTGCAATTTGATCTTTTAAGGTACATGAAAAGTCCACACTATGTGGTAGGATTGCAGAGGAAACTTTGCCTTTTGGAGGAGCATCTAGAGGCTGCTGACAGTTTACCCACAGACATCTTCTTGTGCTAAACACTTAGGTGTATGCAACAGAGCCCTAACAAAAAATAAGAAGGATCCTAACGTATATTAAAGGAATATAAGGAGAAATAAACTGAAATAGAAAATTTGTATAACGGAGGATGTAAACTATTTGTCACACTTCTACTGACTGTTTGCTATAGTCATAATAAAAGGAATTCAATTTGTCAAACAATAACACACACCTACATTTCTCTATACATAAGCCACGTACATAATGTAAGCCACTTACGTTTCATAAAATCATAGAATCATGTAATATCTCAAGTTGTAAAGGACCTATAAGGGTTGCTGCATTCAGTGCTAACTTCCCCATAGATAGAAAAGAAATGCAAGATGTGGATTCTCTGCAGGCCACATCTGTCAGCCCTAAGAATTTGTCTCAGATTCTCTGCATCTCAAATGCTACAGAAGTGTCTATGTGTGTGCAACTAAATCAAGCCTTTAGTCTATACGATGTTACTTTGAAAGCTGCTCATGTCACCCTAAACTAGGCACCTTCATTTGGTCAGTGGAACAGCTCTTAAGCTCCATTACCTATAGTGATTAGGGGCTATACATATATGTTTAGAGACAACTGAGATTTGCACAATTCTGGAAGATACGCTGCAAGGCTGCAGGACACCTGCACTCTCTGGAAAGGCAGTTGGAATATACATGGGACAGTCTCAGGTAAGGAAAATAGTACTATGTTTAGGCAACTGATCTGAATTCACATGTACAGATTTATATTACATATAAATGGCCTAATATTACATCCCATCTAACATATGCTTCAAAGTTATTCACAGACGTGTAAACAAACCATTCATTGACATATGTTTGTGTTCACTAAGAACCTTATTTAAAATTAAAGGTAAGTGTATATCTGTTTTTACCTTCACTAGAGAACACGACTTCCACCAGTCACTTTTCTCACAATTATTTCTTTCTTTGATGATTTTTCTTTCCTGCCTTTAAAATTGTTGATATTTTCAGCCTCTTTTCAGTTAACTTCATAAAGAAATTTTATGTACCTATCCTCAGTTGATTTACTTTTAAATATCTTCTGGCTGAGTATTATCGTATTACTGAACACAGAGATGCTAATGGGTTTTCAGGTCCAGATGTGTCTCTCATGATGTTCCCAAACCACATCACTCTTCCTACCCTGTAGTGAGGTTTCTACATAGAGCAAACCTGTCAAGGCAAACTGAATAGAAGGTGTTACATGTACACATAGATTCCTGACCTTGATGAATAGAGACTGCCCTGGGATTTTACCACAGCACTTGCTAGCATGTGAGTTTATTTTCAGTCTAATTTTATGATGAATGGATTGAGAGCTGCCTATGGCAACCATTGTTACAATATTGTTACTGGAGCAACCATTGTCCTGGTATTGTTACAGTACAAATACTTTGAATTTCTGCAATATCATTTTTGTGAAATGTCTAGAGCTGCTTAGTCATTCTTTGGAAAAAAAAAAAAAGAATTAAAACATCATTTTGCTATGTAAGTTAAACTGACAGTGTGCAGAAACAAAAAGTAGTATTAGTATGGTAATAGTACAGTAACATTAATCAGTAAAGAAGTCTGCCATCAAGGAAAAGATTAGGCACCGTCTGCTTTCAGATGTAAAGACAGAACTCCTGGATAAATAATATGGAATTTTACCTCAAGATTCAAGAAAATGTCAAGAGTTTTTGTTTGTTTTCAGAGAAACACACAAAAGCTAAAGAAAATAATTTTCCACTTTTTCAGCAATATCTGATCGCAATGATTTGGAGGGAAGGAGAAAATATTGTTAAAAGAGTGTATTGCAGCCAGCGATATGGAGAGAGAAAGCAAGCCATAATACTCAGAGATATTTTCTAACCTTAACCTCAAGCAACAGTCATCAGGACTTACTCAATAATGGTGACAGGACATGATTCATTTCACTTATTTCATCTTGCCAAGGACAATTGTACAAAGACCCGATAAAAAAAGGAAGTCTATGCCTTTTCTTGTCTCTTATATTTCATAGGTAGCTTCAAAGTTACATCTTTTTTGCCAAAGTCTGCAGATGAAAATGGTCAGGGAACAAAATAAAACGTAATAATAGGTTGTTTTTCGTTTGTTTTATTTTTTTTTTACTATAGAGATAGTAAGAATTGGAAATCTCTCATTAAAAGATTTTGGATTTATTTAATGACAGTCACAGTGTACAGTGATTCAAGCGGATGTCAAATGGCTGCAGGTTATTTTATACTCTTTTCAATCATAGCATAAATAACTGAATTTGCATGAGGGTATTTTTTCAAGCATCATTATACAGGTATATTGTGATACTTAGTACATAACTTTGAATCCTTTAGTTTACCTCCAGTAAAATTATTCATAACTCTGACTCACCTGTGCCAGGGCTAATTTATTCTCATTACTGAAGCATGAGAATAACTTTGTTATGTATTTGCTCTTATAATGCTGCTGTGCTGAAAGCAGTAAAATATTATCCCAAGTTTACAACAAAGAAATTGCATTAGAGGAATATCAAACCTTAGGACTACAATGACTAAGACATCTTAGAACAGAATACTGGAAAGTCTCTTAATGCCTAAGAGCCTCCTTGGCCCAAGATTAAGTTCTTCTTAATGTGGTACTTACAGGGGATGATTGAAATTGGTTTACTCACCTTTTGGAAAATTATATCTTTTGAATATTCAGGTTTTTTTCTGAAAGGGGAGGGGAGGAGAAAAAGAAAAGGAAAAAACCCCCAAACAACGCAATAGCCAAACTAAGCTTTTTTTAATGTTATTTTGCAGCTGTATTAACTTACAAAAATATTTCAGGAATTCAGTAAAATTCAAATAGCTGTTGATGTTTGTCGCGGTCGGTTGCAGACATCCAACCCACTTCCTAAAGGGAGAGGGATCGAGGGCAAAGCTGAACACCTCCCCACCAGGCTCGTAGGCAAATACGGAGACTGATTAGTATTCAACAAATTTATTACTAAAATCTGTCTATACATATATATTCGCACAAAACCATATCTACCCTATAGAAATACTATCATACGCTATACCCACCCACTCACTCCTCCACTGCAAGGAGAACTAGGAAACCTCGGGGGGGAGAGAATAGGGCAAACAAGAACCTAATGATATCAAAATATACCCTATATGTGGGTGCTGGTGTGTATGTGTGTGTGATGTAAATCACCCCTTCTTCTTGATGTCCCTCGATGCTCCCGATGGGGCCGTGTGAGGCACATTTTAGCTCAAGCTGCACAGATAGGAATTGCTTACAGAGTCTTCTAAGAATTCCTGGAATGCAATTCTTCTGGCAGCAATACGGGGTGGGGGGGGGGGGAAGAAAGGCACAGCCCAGTGGCTCTCCAAGGCATGACAATGTGGTCTCCATGTAGCACAGGAAGAAAAGAGAAAGTTTCATTTTTTTCGCGGGTCTTTATAGTCGATGTCACATAACTTCCCACTTCCGGTTTCCGTTTCCTGGAGGACTTTAGCAATGACTCATGAGGGTTGTAGTCCTTCGTTCACTGTTTTCATAAGGCAGAACTTCTTAATATGTGGTCAGTTCACCACAATGTTAATGAAAACTATTTCAATATTAGCAGGCATTCTTCAAAATCACAATGTACATTGCTAACATAGAATGTGAGAAAAAAGATAAAAGTAATAGGACTCTTTCAGGTTTCTGAGATACATACAGCTACTGATCATATCTTCAGCTTAATCTTCTTGGTTCTTTGCAGAATCCGCATGGACAACAATGTGTTGTACTAGAAAAACAAACATAGACAATGTTAAAATAGCTTTGTTTGACTGATCCACACCTCTGGTTTCTGAAATAGAAGTTCTTTCAACAAATATGACATTGGCAACATATCATTGCACGGTATGACCTTGCATAAAATCATGATTTGCCATCAGACATTAAGATGATATCTCTATTGATTTCTGTTTCTCCTAAACTTATGTTTAATTATTTGTTTGTGGCAGCTATTTAAGAAGTGAATCATTGGCAAGTATGCAGTGTTATAGACAAATCAGAGATTTAACTATCCCCTGATCTGTGTTCCAAATGGATGTGGGATTATAGAGGTTCAAGAGCAGCATTTTTCTATGTATATTTTGAAACGCTCCTTGAAAACTGATCATTCCAGAGAAAGTACAACTATGGGAAGATAAGAAACAAGCTTTCTCACATTATGCAAATTTCCACCCAAGTCAGGGAATGTCCCTTCACTTCTGGAACTGAGAGCATTTGCACGTTTGAACTTCACAGAATTCAGCTCAGCTCTCTGTCCTTTTCCTTACTCATCAGTAATTATTCTTAACTATGGCATTGTAAGATATATGTGAGCAAGTGCATACAAAATCACTCTTCACTTAGGCTATTTTTTTCTCTTTATATTCCTCCCACTAACGAACATGTTATGACATTTAAATGTGCTTTTATGTGGGGTTCAACGCAGTCATTTTTAGAGGTTAAGGAATCATTGAACATACAGGCTGTGGCAAATGAGTCCTGTGACTGAGACAAACATTTCTAAATACAGTTTCTGTTCAGTGTCATTTCAACTGTGGAAAAACGAAGCACATCTGTAAAGTTAGAAAACTTTATTTTTATTGATAGTAGGACTACTGTTTACAATGTCTGATGTATAGACATTGTATAAACATAAAATTACAATGTTTTATTTTAAAATATTTTAAAATCCAAAGAAGTAAATAAGAGGACAGCGGAAGTCTACTTTTGATAGCAAATTGCAAATACACTTCAACAATACATCATGCTTTATAAAACCTATGTGGAAAAGCCTGATAACGATAGAACTGCTTGCCTTCACCTACATTGGTGGAAAAAAAATCAAATTGAACTCCACCAAATGTCTGCAGTGAAAATAGGTATTTTTTTTTCTTCGTCTGGGCTGATCTTTGTTTTGATTAGTCTCCAGAAAGATCTGTGCCCCAAATGTTAATTTTGGCAAAATATAGGGGTTTTTTCACTGGAGAGATGAGAACTGGGACAGAGGTCTGTTTCTTCTACTATAGAAAAGAAATATGTAGCAAATAGAAGGGGCTAGCTCCAAAGAGAAAGCTGTGCTGTTCCTGTTGTGGCTAAGAGATAAGATCTTCAGCTACTACTGAAAACACCTTATTTGCTCCACCTGTGGCAGTCAGACTGATTTTCTGGGGTACTAACACAAGCAAAGGAGACACTTAGGACTACAATCTGCTGTAGGTCTTCTAGTAAGTTTTAGCCTGAATCCTCTAGTGATATTGTAACTTCAGTAAAGTCAGTGGAAGCTTTCTTTCTGACTTCTAGGGAGACAGAAGTTCATGCATGCTCTGAAGAACTTAGCTTTGAGAAGAAAAGCATACACCAAAAAACCTAGGCATGTATAAAGTCAGTCTTTGTTTGACAATTACTCCTTTACGTAGAACTGTCTCTACAGTAGAATAGGAAATAATAACATAAAATGGAAGAAAACCAAATTACCTTGCTTTTCTCCTGCACCAGTTAACTAGGCTGAACAGGTAGAGCTGGAGGAAACTACACTATCATAAAAACTACACAGTATTTCACTGAGCTGTTTTTTTGAACATTTGCCCTCTATCAGGATAAAGATTTTGGGAACATGATTGTGAGAATTCAAGAGGGAATGGCTGAAAAAGCAGTGGGCTTGGAGACTGTCAAAGCATGTAATAATCTACTCAGTCATAGAATCATTAAGGTTAGAAAAGACCTCTAGGATTATCAAGTTCAACCTTCATCCCAACATCTTCCTGACCACTAGACCATGTCCTGGAGTGCTACATCTACTCATGTTTTGAACACCCCCAGGGATATCTTGAAAGACTGCTATTAAAAATAGAGAAAGTAAAATACAACATGAGTATGGCAGATCTGAAGAACTGCCTACATTTTTTGTAATTTATAAAAATGCCTGATTTTATCACGTAAATCCTGTTTACATTTTTGCTTTCCTGGGTTAGAACATTTCCTCCTTTCAGATTTTTATCAACTAAAATTTCCCCCATACTTTCCTTATTCAGTGAGAGTCTAGTGAAGTGGAGATTTATACATATGAATTTACTAACCCTGGAAAATTCCAGCATCATTTAATGAGATGAACTGCCTTTGGTACCTGATAATTTATTTAAAAAAAGTAGAAGTCTTCAAGTCTTCTGTAGATGACCTGCATGGTGAGGCAGTTAAACAGATAAAATTGCAGAAAAGTAAAATTATTTGAACTCACAAATAAGACACTATAGAAAAGAATTTGCAATGTGTAAGAAAAAAAAATCCATTACTTCTAATCTTCATTCCTATTATCATCATGTTATGCATGAAATTACAAGCAATAAGTTTTGCACATTAACTTCTATGGAACCTTTACAAAAACTTTTTTTTTTTTTAGTTTTAACACTGAATGTTATATTATAATTACAGTATTATAATGTAATAGCTCAAAAAACTTCAGTGTGCCATTCAAGAGATTAGCTTTACAGAAATAAAACCAGAGTTTACTTCAGATTTCAGGACCAAGAGTTTACAGGTCATTTATCCTGTGAAATGTAAAGCCATCTTGGAGTAGTTTAGACAGTACCTTGTGTTACAATGACAAGTGGGCTTCTGAAATAATGGCTCTGGACCCTTAAATTTATTAAGAAAAATGATGTCCTGAGGGGTGACTGCGTGGCTTTTCTGTATCATCATTTTATAGCAGGCAAGAAAAAACCTCAGACCTGCCACTGTCAATTAAATGCAGAAGATTGGTGTGCCATTTGTAATTCTTTGGTGGAAAGGGTAGGTATGAATTTAAAAGAAAACAGCATTCAAACAAAATCAAAGCCTTTAAAATTTCAGATGTAGCCACAATTTGAAGAAAAGTATGGATCAAACTAATCCCATGAAGCCACAGGAAAACTCACAGAATCCATGACAGTCTTTCAGACTGGAGAGAACAGCTGTGTCGTGAATGCAGGAAAAGGTGGTAAAAATATGGAAAGAAAAGACAAGTTTGGAGTGTTTGTAGTACTTACACAATATTGCTGTAATTTGTGGAATGGTACCATTGGCTTTGCATTGGGTTAATGAAAATATCAGTTAAAAAGTGAAAATCATTGTCATTCTAATCATAGCACTCAAGGCTGTATATATTAAGAAGAAATATATGGTCAAACGTTGCATCTTTCATATCCAATGCATAAGGTTTGGATCACTTTAGCAAACTTAGAATACTGTTCATAAACTGCCGCTAAAATCACCACTGTATGATTTCCTGAAGTATAGCAAGAAAAATATAGTTTCAGCCAGTTACTTTTCTGGACTGTAGAAATATACTAAATGAACACCACCAACACATATGTCAAGCAGATGAGAGATTTCATATATTGCACAAGAACTGTTTAAATAATACCTCAAAGAAATAATTGAGGAACAAAATCACAAAAACAAAGGAAAACAAGTCAAAACAGAAGTAGTGAGAACAGTAGAAACAATATTGTTATGCAAACCACCTGTACTGATAATAAGATTGAGATATCACTCAAAAGTAAATGCTGAGATTACAGAACTGAGTAGTTCAGGTTTGAAGGACTGCACAAAAATGATGAATGGAACATTAGCCATTTTAGTGGAGTTATTTCAAGTCAGGACTTCCTCAGAGTTTTCAACATGTCAATAAACAAATACAGATGATAAGAAGAATATCTTTTCATATCCAAATGAAATCAAACACTTTCTGTTTTCCTTCTTCACTCCCTTAGTTACCTCAGCAGAGCATGTTAATAATTTAAGAAATAGGCTGTCCCAACAGAATTCCATTATGTTAAGTCCCATTCATGCTGTGCACTGCACAAGCAATAAGAGAAAACTTGACCAGAACAATATAATTTGTTGTTGTTGATATAGTACAAGCAAGAGAAATTACACTGAATAGTGTTATGTAGTTATTGGTTATCCTTCTCCAGAGTATTATCTCACATAGTTTTGTCACTCACACATTATAATAAGTAGATATGCCTTAAAAAGATATCTGTTCCAATTGCTCTTACAATTTTAAAACAAGTAAAAAGATCATATAAGAAAAAATGAAGACCTGTACAACATGCCTTCATGACAGCAGCAGTCTTAATTAAGAACTCACAGAATCATAGAATGGTAGGGATTGGAAAGGACCTCTAGAGATCATTTAGTCCAACCCCCCTGCCAAAGCAGATTCAGATAGGTCACACAGGAGTGTGTCCAGACAGGTCTTGAAAGTCTCCAGAGAAAGAGACTCCACAACCTCCCTAGGCAGCCTGTTCCAGTGCTCTACTACCCTCACAGTAAAGAAGTTTTTCCTCGTGTTGAGATGGAATTCCCTGTGTTCCAGTTCGTGCCTGTTTCCCCTTGTCCTATCACTAGGCACCATTGAAAAGAGACTGATTGCTCCATCTTCCTGACACCCACCCTTCAGATATTTATAAACACTGATCAGGTCCCCTCTCAGCCTTCTCTTCTCCAGGCTAAACAGCTCCAGGGAGCTCAGGCTTTCCTGGTAAGGGAGATGTTCCAGTTCCTTAATCATCCTCATAGCCCTCTATTGGACTCTCTCCAGTAGTTCTCTGTGGCCCTTGAACTGGGGAGCCCAGAACTGAACGCAATATTCCAATTGTAGCCTCTCTAGGGCAGAATAGAGGGGAAGAAGAACCTCCCTTGACCTGCTGGTCAAGCTCTTAATGCAATCCAGGTTACCATAGGCCTTCTTTGCCACAAGGGCACATATTGCTGTCTCAAAAGAAATGGGCGCTCATTAACCTGCTCCTTCTCAGAAACTCTGAACATCGACGAGGATGGGATTCGAACCCATGCGTGCAGAGCACAATGGATTAGCAGTCCATCGCCTTGACCACTCGGCCACCTCGTCCACAAATGCCAGCTTTTTAAAAAATCCCTCACACTTTCCTTGAATTTTCATTACTTACTCCTATCCTCCTATCCAAGTAATACCTATTCTTTCAATCTTACTCAAAAATATTTTAACTTCTTTCTTTCTTTCTTTGATACGGTGATTTCATACGACTAGAAGACTGGAGTGAAGAAACATTTATATATGATCATTACAGAAAGTGTAGACTATGGAAACAAAAAATGGGAGCATCCTTGTAGAAAATCACAGAAATCAGTACAGTAAGGCATGAGGTTGGTTAAGATTCTTGACTAAGCATAAAGAACTCAGACCCAAAATTTTTAATACACTGAAATTTATATTTCACTGAGAAATGTCTCTCTTGCACACAAAATATTTAAATTGTCTTTGAGTATCAGAGGAGTCTTTTGATTTCTGTTTTCCCTGGTTCCTATACTTTTTCTTAATAACAGAGTCATAAAATGAATTTTGGATGTTCTTTTTAAAATCCTCAACATTTTCCCTTGTCTACAAGAAGAGAGAAAAGGAGAAAAGTGAATTTTGAAAAAGAAAATATTTAGTGTCTGTAGTTGCTCTTCTTATATCAATTCTCCAAGAGTATGTGATCTTGAGCATATCTAATAGAATTATACAATATTTGTGAAGCAGAAAGTGGAAATTTTTGTACTTGTAAAAATCCAGAAAATAAAAAGGCAAATGATAAATAGTCTGAAATTTGGGGAGAGGTTCAGCCACCTTTTTCAGTAGAAGTATGAGCTCATTTCATTTGTCCATATGATTTAATTACAAATTAGTTGCTGAGGTATGAAACTGTGCTGGACCAGAAACTTGCTGTTTTTTTTTTTTTTTCTAGCAGAAATAAGGTACCAAAAAAGAACATATTTCCTGGAAATTGATAACAAACCACATATCAATATGAAAGAAAATGGATAAATACATTACAATACAGAATGTAATAAATTCATACATACATGCCTACAAAACAGAAGTGGAATCTGAATGTATAAAAGCTGAGATACTGAGTAAAGTAAGCTTTTTTAGCACTAGCCCCATATTATTTTAGGAAAGAAACTTGTCAACAACCAGAAGTGTTAATCTACTGATGTTGATGTCTGCCCTGTCTAAGGTTCCTTTCACTTCTCAGTGATTGATTCTATGATGTTATGAATTAATCTGCAGTGTCAGTTGTCTGTCCATATTTTTCTTTGTTATGATGACATTCTTCTTACCACAGTGTCCACTTAATTCCTGATGAATTTCTGCTCATTCTTTTTTCCAATAGGGGCTCAACATTTTGCAGTGTGTACTAGTGCAAAGTAACAATTTTTTAGACTGGATGCTCAGCTCAGCAAAAGATAAACAGTGAATCACTGCTGCAAATATGGAATTTAAAAATCCACATACAAAATTGCTCTGATATCTGGGCTCTCTAGCAAAAAGAAAACATAGAGAAAGAATTAAAAACCAGCCTGTTAGAGAACTACCTAATATATATAACACAAATAATAGCAGTGTAGATGTTACATGTATGTGACAGGGTCTTGAGTCCTGTCTGTTCAGCCCCTCCAGGGCTCCCTCCACCCTACCCACACCCCAGGACCCTGTTTCAGCCCTCTGGGGCAGTTCATCCCAGCCCCAGTGATGCTGCAGCAAGGCCAGTCTCCAACTTTCCACAGTCCTGCCCTGTCCTGCCCAGCCATGGACTTCATTGAGCCAGGCCCACCTGAAGACCCACGTCCCAGCACAGCCTCAGCCTGTCCTTGTCTTCAGGGTGATTGATACCTGATGCCTGGGGCTGCCCAAGTGCCTCCTGGCTGCCCTGCTGCTGGCTGGGTAGATGGAATGGGCCCTGGCTTCTAGGCTCTGCCCTGCCTGTTCCATCAGATCCCCTGGTCCTCTTCCTTCCCCCCTGACCCCAGGGTACCTCCAGATGACAATGTGCCCTGACAGTCAACTCCTGCCATGTCCAGCCCTGAGCATGGAGCACCATGGAGCCTGACCCACAGCTGTTTAGAGCCTTGCCCCTCTAACACCTCCTGAGGGACTAGACTGGTACTGGCCTCTGGGTGCTTCCTCCAACCAGTGCTGACTCCTTGCCCAACCCAACCCCAGTGTTCCCACCTGGCCTCTTGAACTCATCATGGGCAACCTGATACCACTACCTCCAATTCCAGCACCATATGCCCTCTGCCATGTCCCTTTCCCAGCTTGTTCTCCCTGCCCTGGCTGCACGTTCCCTGGAAAAGACCTGTGACAACCCACAACAATTAAATGTCCCTTCTGAGCCAAATCTCTGTGACCTGACAACATGCTCAGGTGGTAATTGGCCTCATCCACATTATTACACTCCTTAGACTCTGGATTAAGTTTTTCTAACACATATGCCATGTTATTAGTGATATCTGACATTGGTTAACTCCCAAACACTGTGTCAGGGACCAGTGAGGTTGGGAATGGCAGAGAAATGGAAGCCAAGTTTGAGGGAAGGGGATAGTGCCCATAGTACCCAACCAGGAGAGCGATTCCAGTACAGGGACAGTGACAGGTGCCAATCAGGAGCCTAGCAATGGCCAGACAAGTCCACAGTGACCAAGTAGGTGCAAGTTCAAGCTGGGAAATGAAGATGTCAACAAGGCAGGTGGCCTTGTGTAGCATGCTGAGTTGCAGATCAGGCAGAGATTAGG
Source organism: Eurystomus gularis (assembly GCA_013400335.1). NCBI lineage: Eukaryota > Metazoa > Chordata > Aves > Coraciiformes > Coraciidae > Eurystomus > Eurystomus gularis. The sequence continues at coordinate 28,163 of VZZY01011073.1, read as the reverse complement.
CAGGAGTGTTTGAGTTCCCAAGCAGAAAGACCCTTTCCACCCTGTTCTTTCTCAGTTGCCTGATCCCAAATGACCTAGATGCACCACATCAATGCTGGGCTGATGTGCCCAGCGAACTCCTGGACCAGTGAGACAGTATGCTCAGGTCCATGACACACTGTTTGGAAATTGCATTATAACAACTGAACAGCACAGAGCACCATGCTCCAAAGTCAGGGCCATCCCCTTGGCATCATTCAATATGCTAGTGCAGACTCCTTAACTCTATGGATCCCCTCATCTCAGGCTGTATCACAGAAGAAAAATATTTAATGTTCCTACACTAGTGAAGACAAAATTCTCATATTTTCTTCCTGTTTGCAGTAAAATCCATGTAGTCACCATAGGTCTCCTAGAATGTGGGTACAGGGGAAAATCGCTGGAATTAACATAGATACCACTTATTCAGCCAATAAAGATGGGTAATCAGCCTCATCTTTCTCTATATTTGTAGCTTTTCATTTATTTGTAGCAGTTTCGTTACATGATAATTCTATTTTTGCTGCACAAAGAGGTTCCTGCTTTTATGTAAAACCTGAATTACAAAATAAGACCATAACTGAGATGGGTGACCCTATTCATGGGTTAGTATTCCAATTAATGGAAGTCAGTTAAGATGCCAGCTCAGAGTTCAGTCATAAACTGTCAATTTATTTCACTAAATTTTCTCCATAAGAGTTTCTACTAGTTTTCCACATCCTCAATGTTCTTGCCCACACAAGTGTTCCTCACTGCCATCTGAGATGCTCTGGAAAAGAAAGATCTTTAAGGTTTTTATAGTGGAGATTTTATTAATACTTAGCTCCAGGAACAAATAATTTTTTTGTCTATAGTAAAGTCAGCTTTATGGAAAAGAAATGCTTATAAGTACTATACTCTAGTAACAGAACAACATGGGTTATAAGATTGTAGATCTCATAACATTTTGACTTAATAAAGATAAAAATATTAGTATTATGGAATACATTTTGCTAGGCAGCATTTGTACAGTGAAATTATCCCTACCCCTTTTATGCATTGAGTGCGAAGGCAAGATGTGCTAATGGGTCAGCATTCAGTGAAAGACAGTGACTGTTCTCTCTGAAATAGCTTTCTCTACAGCTAAAGGCTAGGGAGTTCAGTGTGACACTGTGAGGCCCATGCTTTATTATACTTGTCTGTATTTGCAAGAAACAAAGCTTAGAACATATGGGTTTGTCTAGAAAAAAAGAAATCCAAGATACAGACAGGACAAAAAAACTTTATGAGAAAAAAGACAGCCACAAAGGGAAAAGCTTTTCTTTTCACTCAGACAGAAAAAAATCACTAATTGAACTGAGGCACAGAACTGTTAGGACTGGTAAAAGTTGACAAAAAAAAAATAATTAACGAGACATATGATTAAATCACTAAAATAATTTTTAATAGTTTCAGAAGTTATAAGGGTAGTAATATAAATATTTAAATAAATTGATAGAAAATATCTGCAAGAAAAAAAAGTACTTAAACCTACTCAATTCTGCCTTGAGCAACAGATGGACTAGATGATAGGAGATGTTCAAGGCCAGGTTGTATGGGGCCTTGAGCAAACTGATCTAGTGGGAGGTGTCCCTGTCATGGCAGGGGGGTTTGAACTAGATGATCTTTGAGTTCCCTTCCAACCCAAACCATTCTACGATCCTGTGATTCTGTATCTTAAGGTATTTAACAACCCATCTATCACAAATGAAGATGTTGTTTGGGGTTTTTGTTTTATTTTCAGAGCATATTCAAGAAATACATTTGGGGTTTGTTTCTGTTTTGTGAGTGTTTGTTTGTTTGTTTTTAAAGTTATCTTTACCTCTTTTTCGAGTTTAGTTAAGATATTTTCCCCCCATCTCAATATCAGAACTCTGGATAGTTGATCTAAGCACAGTCTCTTCCAACTATATTCATAGAATCACTTTAATAGCAGTTTGAGTCATAAAATGTTTGATAGGCCTGTGCATTTGGTTTCTTGGAGGAGCTGTGTGTGGGCTCAGCTCCCTGCTGGAGTGGGTGCAGAGAAGGGCAACAAAGCTGGTGAGGGGTCTGGAGCATATGTCATATGAGGAGCACCTGAAGGAACAGGGTTTGAAGAACAGGAGGCTGAAAGGAGACCTCATTGCTCTCTACAACTACCCAAAAGGAGGTTGTGGTGAGGCTGGTGCTGGTCTCTTCTCCCAGGTAACTAACGATAGGATGAGAGGAAATGGCCTCAAGTTGCACCAGGGGAGGTTTAGATTGGATATTAAGAAGAAGTTCTATACTGAAAAGAGTGGTTAGGCGTTGGAACAGGCTGCCCAGAGAGGTGGTGGAGTCACTGTCCCTGGAGATGTTAAAAAAACAAATAGATGTGGCATTTTGAGACATGGTCTAGGGCTTAGGGAGATGTGCCTATGTAAATAAAACAGCTTTTCTCTCCATAACAAATTTATTTCCTTCTAAGGAATGACTGCTTACAGAGCTACTGTTCAGTACCATCAAATAACACCATATTAATCAAAAGCAGTAATTCGCTGTATGCTCGGAGTTAATACCTGACAAAGGGTGAACTGAGTATTGCTATTCCTGAAAAACCGTGAACTGAATATTGCCATTCCTATGAGCAAAGTTTAAATGCATTATTCTACTAATGATCATTAATTTTTGCCCACCAACAATGTTCTGTAGTTACACTAATTGAAAGTAGATTTCCATCCAAGGTTTTAACCTCACAAAAAAGCTAATGTCAAATATACACATTTCTTTATATCTTCTTTACTAGAGACATTTTCATTTTCCTTAATAGATAGAGTATAGGCCATCACCAGAGGCATTGTATCCGCTAAGAGTAGCTGTAGTTCTATTCCAGCAGGGCAATTCTTCTATTGCTGTGTCATCTCTGTAAAAAATTGTAACCTCAACTGAAAATAAAAATCCCTGTTCCATGCAGAGGTCACTATTATAAAATTAAATTAGTAGGACGAGACAGTGCTAAAGGTGGAATATTAGTTTTCTCTTCCTTTTTGATTCCAAAAGTGATATATCAGAATGTAACAGTATTATTTTGATGAAGAAATAGATGATAAAGAGTTCTAATTTAAGTGCCTAGGAGAGTGTCACCAGTGCAATCACAGAAAATACAACCATGGCATTGGCAAAAGCTTATCATTTACTTTAAAAAAAACCATAAAATGGAATAGTCATTGCATTAAGTTTAGCCTCAAATCTCTCTGGGCACTAATTTAAAATCCTAAATGAATGCACAGTCTGCAGAACTAAAAAAGGTATATTGTAACTGGAATCTACATTTAAAAGTAATTTTGGGTTTGGGATTTTTTGGTAACCCAATCAGAGCTGTTCCACTTCACTGAAATAATTCAATATGCATGCAACAGTAGAAATAGTACTTCCTAATATAAACAACCTTCCCAATGAAAATCTACCCATTCTCATAAAATATTAAATTACATTCTTCAAAGGTGTGCAATATAGTAATGTTGTTCAAATTTGAGTCTTGTTCTACACTATATTTCTTTATTCAAGCAACTTTGTCTAACTTTCTGAATCTGAAAGAGTTTACCTGCATGATGCACTTGTTGCTTTTTCGCTGGAGGCAGTCCACTTCATAACTTGCCTATATCTCCTAAAAAATCCAATGATAAGTATACCAAAATAAAATATGGTACCAAATGTCTGGAGTTTTTTCCGTTATGTTACAGTTATTGGTCCATTTGGAACTGGTAGCAATATTAGCAGGCCCTTATAAAAACGTCTCTAGGATGATGCGGTAAGGAGTATGTATATGATCAGACAGACATACTGCAGTCTGTAAAAAGTTCTGAAAGAAATCACTAGAGAGCACTTAAGAGAAGCTACAAACATCCTCAGTATTGAACAGATAAGGCTATCTAAACTCTTTAATGCCACCTCCAGAGACAAACCTGAGAAAGCTTGATTGAGTTCAGAATATTTTAGCTTTTATGTTGACAAACTGATGCTATGAGAACTGTAAAAATGAAGCTTAGCTGGCAAAGTTGGCAACAACAGCATTTTTCACAGCATAGGAAGTATTACCTGCTTGCTAAAACTAAAAGAATAAGGAACAAATGAGACATAAAGTAAATTTCAAGCTGCCAAAACCTTAAAAGAACATGTAAATCACACAGTCTGTTTATTCTCACTTGCTTTTAGCAAGACTTTTAAAATCAGCTGCACTTGACTTTCCGAGCCTTTTTGTTTGCATTAACCTCAAATAAAAATATGACAATATCAATACTGGAAGAGAAAACAACATATGGAAATTGGCTTAAGATTCCCAAGCATTACTTTTTATTTTATATTACCATAAGCTTTACTAGGATGTCTAAAATTGTTTTTCTTTTTTTTTTTTCTGCCTGAGTCTATAACTAACTCTCTTCCCAAAGACCACCTACCAGTGGCATAAAATAAAAACTTATTTTTGGTATACTATACAGCTCTCTCCCCTCCACAGCTGACATTTCAGTATCTAAATCATTGCATCAATGAGCTGAAAGGAAAATTTTTTAACATACAAACTCACTATAAGTCAGATATATGATATATTTTATCATATATATAGTCTTTCTTGGGTAGAAAAACAATTTATTTTTCCAGTAGTCTCCTGCATCATGACAGGAAAATTTGTTAACTGTTTTACTAAACTGGAGAAAATGTCTTTCGTCATTTTTTCTATCAGTATATTTCTATATATGTGTGCACAATATGCCTCAGGAACTGATTCTATGACTAGGCCATGAAGACATTTGGGAATCCAGTAAACATGCGAAAGAACATCTGCCTTCATAGCTGCCTTTACGCCTTAAGGTAAAAATTTCAAAAATTTATCTATTTGTGATGAATTTCAAGAACAATCATGATGAAGTAACAGAAAACTTCTAGTTTCTTCTCAAGAGAGAAAAATTACAAATAACACCTTGTAGCTGTGTAGCTATTTATAGAAATTATATGTCAAGTACCATTATTTTAAATACATCTCTGCCATCTGCTTCAGTTGTAGAATTCAAAATGAAAAGATTCTGTAGTTATGATACACGAGTCTAAGATAAAATTCCAGTAGAGTCTTCTCTATAGAAATTGTGTTCTTATTAGTCATATGCCTTACGTTTGTATCACAGACAGGAAGATTGTTGTACCTTTCAAATGGCAACAGTAGCTTTATTAAAATGAAAATTTAATGTACATCCCTGTTAGAGAGTGAGAAAATAACTTTTATGCAAGGTTCCTAACAAGAATGATTCTCCAGTGTTATGCAGTCTGGAAGATACACAGGCAAATTATTTCCTGCAAGAGGTTATATTCTGTTGGGGGTTAGGTTTTGTTCCTTTTTACATATAGAATTTTTTCCCATAAGTTAGTAGGAAACTAATGACTGGATACTTAAGAAAGAACAAAGGCCTGGGGAAGAAAGTATCTGGGAGTTTCTCACGGGCTGATAAAAGGAGGGTCAGAGTCAGCTGCTGCCCCTCTTGCTCTGGGCTTAGCAGGAGGACGGTCGCTGCTTTCGCTGCTGTCACCGGCCTTCTTTCCCCCCCCGCCTTTGCCCGCAGCTGTCCTCTTCTGCCGTGAGGTGAGCCATTTGACTGGGACCTCATTAACATCTACCTTACTTAGAGGGGTGCCCGGGATTCTGCTCTCTGCCCTATTGGGAGCCGGGCTGCCGCAGCCCTGCCCCTGCCGCTCATTCGGCACTGCTCTGGGTTTTTGCCTCACACCCCCTGCCTGCCGAGGGGGTCGGTTCACCACATCTGCCATCCCACCTTGCTGCTCCCGAAAGCCCTGCTGGACCACCAGGATCGACTGCCCCGGACCACTTGTGAAGCTGAGCATCTCTTCCTTCCCTTCTCACTGCCATTGCCACGTGTCTGCCGGAGCTCGCGGCCACAGCGTCTCCTGCAGCCGTGGGGGCATCACCGCGCCTGCCCTGCCCGCAGGGAACCACCAGCCGCTTTTCCCCCCCTCCCGCCGACCGTGACCATCACTACACCGAAGGGAAAGTGCCTTCAGGCCAGAGGCCTGGGACCTGGTTTTTCTGATTCTGCTTTGCCGTTAATGTTACATTTAGTTGTTGTTCGTTTGCTTTAACATATATACTAGTGAAGAACTGTTATTCCTATTCCCATATCTTTGCCTGAGAGCCCCTTGATTTCAAAATTTCAACAGTTCGGAGGGAAGGGGTTTATATTTCCCATTCCAAGGGAGGTTCCTGCCTTCCCTGGGAGACACATGTCCTTCAAACCGGGGCATATTCTCATTTGAGAAAGTTTTTATCAATTGCAGCTCATATTAGAAAAAAAACAACCAAAACCAAAGAACTAGCCAGTTTATGCAATAAATTTATTAACTTGATATTTTATCTTGGAACTAGTCATGCCATATGGCCAATTACTTATGTGTGTTCTAAGCTAGAGATGTAATGTTTACTCCTACAATGGCATCATGAGCTACATGAAATTTACTTCTTTCCTTGAAGCCTCCATGCTTACATCCACATTGAATACATAAGACCCATTTTTAATTGCAGAAGAAACATGTTTCTTGTTCCCTCACTTGCAGAGAAAACCTTCAGAAACTGACTTGTCCAGATCCATAAGGAAGAGCACATGAAAAGCACACAAAATTTGTACTACATGTGCCTTATTGTTCAACTGCGAATAGGTTCATGTTTGCAACACAGAAATACTTGCATAGCACTTTAAATAAGGTACAGTCAAAACAATATAACTGCTAAAAACAAACCACAAAACCAAATGGAACTTTATTCTCCAGAATCTAAACAAAGAGAATAGGGTAGATTGATCTTTTCAGTAAAATATGAGATTTATTTGGTGAAGTTACAGAATTGACATTGATGGTGATGTCTGTAAGAAGAAAAATACTGGAAGAAAAGTAGAAATAAATTTTGATGTATAGTTTACATATATATAGTTTTAACTTTTTTTAAAAAAAAACAACTTATGGTACTGGGCTACAAACCCTCTTTCCAAAACCTAATATTATTTATTCTCATGAGACTGATTTTTTTACTGACACTGTAATTTCCATAGTTTGTACTTTTTTGTGTGTTTGTTTTAATTATGCCCTGTACTGCTTTAATATGATCTGAACAGAAAAACAACAGTGAAATAGTTCCAACAGATGAATACAGATAAGTATACCTGTATGTGGCTATGTGTACATGGTTAAAATGCAATTTCAATTTAATTAATAGGAACAAAGTTGTGATTCTGAAAATTTTTGCTTGTAAGTCACTGTCCTGGTTTGAGTTGGAACTGCTAAATCTTGTGTACCACATCGGGGGGTGCAGAAAGTGAAAGGTCACATCTGTGGGGAGGATCAGTCAGGACAGGTGACCCTAAACTGACTAGCGAGGTATTCCACCCCATATACGTCATATTCAGTATAAAGCTGAGGAATCACAAGGGTCTCGACCTTTCCTGTCAGCCCTTCCACGGGCCTTCACTTCCCGTCTGCCTTCGGCACCCTACCCTTCCCTTCTGCCTTCTTTCTTCTTGGTCCTGCATTTGATCCTGATTCGTGTGTTCCTTAACCCAGTTCCTGTCGGCTGCTGAGCCCGTTCTGGGACTTTGCCAGTGCCTGCTCCACAGCCTCAGTGGTGACAGTGACGTAATTGCTATCAGGGGGAGGTCTGGCTCCATACTGGTTTGGTATATATTTGTTTATATTCCATTTTATTATTATTATCTTCATTAAAGCTGTTTTAGTTTTCTAATCCAGAAGCCTCTCTCTCATTCCCTTTCTTTCTCATTTGGGAGCGGAGGGGGCCATAAGTCTCTCTCCCTCACTCTCTTTCTCTTCGTCTATTTAGGGGGAGGGGGGAGAAGAGGGGTTAACAGAGAGTGTCAGTTGCAGGTGTGGTGGATTGAACCTAAACCTCAACAGTCACTTATCCTGCTAACTCCTAAATTCCATTGCACTTTCCACATACACATATATCACTGACAAGCATCACTAGATCTTACAATTGCATGACATTTTTTATGCCAAAATTCCTTATCCTTAGTGTTGAAGAGCAACTCAGCATCGAATTTTATATCTCAGGCTGTTTATAACATCTGAAAGCTGTAATTCCTAGACTATGCATCACATAGAGTGGCATGATGGGGGTTCTTGCTAGTAGGCTTATTCCTTTCATACAGTAATAGCTTATGAACAGTGGCTTACTTCTCTGTGTCAAAATGAAGAATGGTTTATGCAAGAACAGTATTTATTATTATATGTACTATACTTACTGTGTTCCCTTCCCCCTTCTTTATCCATTGTTAGATCTCAAACCCCTATTTTAATGCTCCTCTCAGTGTGAAGAACTCACCTCTACCAACCCCATGAAAGAGCTCCAGCTGAGTTTTCAAATAAAATGGCTGCAGCCGCATTTCACTAGGAAGTCAGTCCTTCTGTGTTTTAAATATTTCAGCTGCAAGAACACCCACAGATCCTCTAGTTATATTGTCAGACAAACACCAGTCATTGATTACTAAGAAGGCAATCCCTATAACACTCAGATTTGGGCGGTTTTAATAAGCAAGTATGCAGAAACTTTGAAGCTGAACATAAAACTGCCAAGTTACTGACAGAATTAAGCAACAGTACAGCAGGTTTTTCCTTTCCTTGCAATTCTGGATCTGCCCACTAAAATAACCAGGAGGTTAGTTTTAAGTGCTTAAATCCCTTGGTGGATCTAGTACAGGAAAATCACAGAATAGAGCAAATCTAATGTTGCAGCAGCACTTTTACTGTTGTAATTACTGTGATCCTTCACTTGAGTAGCATATTCAGTTAGAAAAACGTCTGGCATTTTCTATATTACATTATCTTCCTATGTAAGGATTCTGTAACAAATAACAAAACAAAAAATCTCTTTTGTTCATCAGCTGGGTTATTTTAGAAAGCTTTGAAAGGTCATGTAATATACTGTACGTGAACATGGCTCCCTCTAGTGACTGCCTTTGAGACTCCAAGAGCTTATTTTTCCCAGGCTTGATGGGAAAACAGTGGCTGTTTTGTGCCCCAGTTTCATCGTATTTGTATACAGAAGACCTTTATATTTCGTGCAAAAAGTATAAAACGCACAGAGCAAGTACTCTTTCTGAAGTGTCTTCTATTCTGAAAAACAAGGATTGTCTTTTCAAATGTTGCTACCCTTTTTTTCTTTCTTTTTTTTTAGATATTACATGCTCTGTGGCAGAACCCTTTATTTCTTTAAGTCATTTCAATCTGCTGTTAGAGCACTCCTGCCAGCTCATAACAAGCTTTAAAGAGACTCAGATGTGTATCTAAGAAATTATTTGGCAGGAGACTTATATTTGCTACACAATGTCTGCAAGTCCCATTTATTTAAAAATGTAGAAATATATAATACAAAGTTAAAATCTAACAGAGATGACTGAGGAAAGTCAGTAACTAATAGAGTTCCCCTGGAATAGGTCATTAGTTAATAAAAGCTCACAAAACAAACAAACGAACAAAACCAAACATTCAGTAAGCTAGAGAGAGTGTCACCTTTCATTTCATGCTTAAAACATTGTATGTAGTTAGCACAGTCACTTGAGGAGAGGTTTGTCTCATTCATAGGCATCTTTGACACACACATTTGAGGGATAGCCCAGGTTTCCTTTACAATCATTCCAAGGAAACGGTGAGTGTAACAAGAATGGGCCTCTGACATATTTTAGATGCCTTCTTTACAATAAAAGGAATCACTCAAGGTTTCCTGTAGATTTTCTCTGACTATTTCACTGACCAGGCTAACTACCTCATATGTAAACATTTTTATTGTAGAAAACTAAAATTAGAAGATATTAACTTCACCTAAATCTATGATTAAAAAAAAAATAAATTCTGCACTCAAACAGCTGAACATATTATCTGACACAACACAGAAAGTGCCTAGGCAGCTTGCATTAGCAAATCTCAATATCTCTTCATTTTAGCTGTTTTTCAACCCCGTGTTAGAAGGTGTAGTGAAGTGCAGTTTTTCATGTAGACAAAGTACCACCTATACAATACTTTGCAGAATATTGTCTGCTTAGCTAAGTAATATTTTTGTTTTAAATGAAGGTGGAAGTGGAAGAATACTGAAAACAGTATTTTCAGAATTACATATTTTCCAGAGAAGAAAGAAAAACAATATGAATTTTTAATTTGTAGTAAAAGGCCTCTTAGGTCATTAACTCCATTTCATTTAAGCCTATATATAAATATACAAACTATTTTTAAACTCACTGGAGGTGAATTGTTCTCATGGCTCCTAGCAGAAGATTGTTTCAAAACCTCACTCATCTTTCTTTTTCCTGCAGATCTGGGAAATGCTATGCATATATATATGTGTGTGTGTGTATATGAGTATGTGAGAAAGTAATTTTAGAACATAGATGTAATAATTTGAAAATCAGAATTCATTCACAGTGCAAACTACTCATAATTGACATTATAATTTTACATGTAGATGATTCTCTTGGCTTAACTTTGTTGGGATGTTGAAGAGAAGGGAGACAGAGGAAGAGAGAAGTGAATACGAAAATAATTGAAAATGTCTGGGGTTTTTAATATTTTGATATTACATTAATAAAAGTATTACATTTGCATTACAAGTTTTATTTATCAACTTCACAACAGTCTGGTAGTCCCATCCTGTTTCTGCCTTGGCATTAAACTAAGATGAAAGGCTATATTTTCCTTTGTATCCCTTGTTTCACAAAGATCTTGATACATGCTACATGCTATGGATATTTGTTATTACAACTCTTGTTTAAAATGCTACTATACATAATCTCTTTTTTAAACTCATAGACTGCCTTGTATGACCCACAAAATTATAAAATAACATTACGGGCCCAAAATATCACAGATATTTTCCAATCTTTCTATTCAGATGTGTGAGCCCCAAACTATATCAATTTTTTATCTTTGATATTTTATCTTGCCATTATCAATCAAGTTGTCCATAAACTTGTATAAAATTTCATTATATTTCTGTAAATATTTTATCTTTTTTTTTTGCAAGCTCATTTCAGGTAGCTGTTATGTAACCCAATACTACAATAACGGGTCTTAACTTTCTAATCAATATTATTCCCTAATTTGTGAATTTTCCAAATAATTCCATATCTTTCCAAGATCTTAGGTGTAGAAGTAGTAATTCAGCAGTTGCAAACCTTAAATTTTATGATGAAGCTACATGCTGTCTCTAGGCAGAATAGAGAATTTGCTGTGGCCACTGTGTATAATAGTATTATTCATATACTGTTCATTGTATTTTGCTCTTGCATTCTTGAATGCCTCTAAATCTATTGTTACTATACTGTTTTTAGTGTGTCTGTTACCATAGTGATATGCAGTGTGTGCCTAACCGTCTCTTTTTCTATCAGTTAGTACTCATTTAGTAATACAGATACTGAAAAATTCTCTGCTTAAAGTGCTTCCAAATTTTCTCTGCGTTACATAAAAGCCCTGGTTCAGATGATAGCTTCAAATTGCTGATCTTTGACTTCCTCATTCCTTCGGTAATTTGTCTGAGTTTTCTCTTGGCAATTGGGTTACTTGAAGCACTAACCTCTATACCAAAGATGCTACCATGTCCTCCTTGCAGTGCTGTCAATTCCAGATATTCTTTATTCACAGCTCTCTGTGCAGGTGGGAAATCTTAATACCAATCCCTTTCTTGTGCATCCATGATGGACATAGAAAATACAGGAAAATCCAGCTTTTACAATGTTAATACATAGCACTATTCAGTGGACCAAATTCAGCTATACCAAATGTAACACAAACTCTATCCAATACTGTATTATGTAATGAAGAATTTAATCCTTCTTTATAGCTATAGCTAGATAAATTATTACATGAAGATGCAATTAACCCTCCAAGACAACGATATTTTCTGTAAGTTCATGTAATAAATCATCTAGTTTGTTTTAGACCAAGAGTGAACAGTTTTGAAAAGTAAAAGCAACATGTCTTAAGGGTAAGAAATATCTAGGAGGAAAAATTGTAATATACAGGATTTTTTCAAACCAAAAACATGCAAAATAATAAAAAGTAAAATCTCATTCACCCGCTGTGTATCATAGAATCTGATTTCCTTAAGTATAATATACATTTTTTGTTCCATTAAAGTATTTCAGAGATTTAGAGATTATTGATCACTCTTAGCAGACTAATTCAGAATTAATAACTTGGAAAATAGGATGGAAATTTCAGAATCATGCTTATCTGAGACTCATAACTAAACCAAAGCAAACAACAACAAAAAAATGAACTCAGCACACAACTGACACAGTATAATCAAATTTTATTTGTAGAACTGTAACTAAACTAAAATAGTCTTACAAAGTGAAAGCTTGGGTTTGAGAAAGGTTTTAGAATACGAAATGATACGTCGTATGCAGAGGAGGCATAGCACTTCATTTGGCAAGCTGGATCTAGATTTTTAGCAGGTGTTAGTAAATTTTTTTCTACTTTTAATCTTAGAGAAAAGAGAGGAAAGTTACATTTATCTTACAAATGAAACTGTAACTATACATGCAGACTTACCCAAAATAGCACAAATGTAGATACCTTGATTAGAAATGACAGTGGAAATACAGGAACATGTTCAATATGGAGAAGACTGTGAGAATATGCTGAGAAAATGTAATTATAAAAATGATATTAAAAGTACTAAAATAAACTTCTCAGTCTCAAGAATGACAATTGAACTAAGGTTGCTTGCTTCTTGCTTCTTGTCAAGTGGTGAAGGACACACTACAAGACCAACTATATGTAGAATAGCATGTAACCACACTTCTAAAATAACTTACTCCTGAATTATCTTTCACAGAAAGTGATCATTTTTACAGAGCTATGTTAGGTATCTGCATAACTGAAAACAAAAGTAAAGTTATTCAGGTAATATGTTATAAAAGAGTAATGGAAGAAAAGAGATTTTCATAGGAGATTATTAAATGGATGGAAGACCTCTTGAGAGAGAGAGTTGGCCTCTGGCCAGTCTGTCCAAATACTTGAGCATCCACACAGTATTTCTTTTCTCTTTCGTTCAGATATAATTTCATGGTCAATCCATATCCAGTAGTTATTTCTTCATAAATGCACACAAAAAATTGCTTTTAGTCTGCTTTCTTATGTACTATTTTCAAGATGGGTGATGTGGTTTGTAACTTTTAAAGATGAAAAAGTGAGTTTATCACATCTTGAGCAAATGCTCTAATTGCAAGGCTTATAATTGCACACACATGGAAGTATTAGTTGCTCTGCATTGTGTTTTAAAAGAGATCATATGGTGCATTTTCCAAAGAGAAAATGGAACTGACTGTAGAGGCTTGCTCTTTTCTATGAATTGTGATTGTGCATTGGTGTCTTTTTGAGGCTGAGAGATAATTCCTTCATCCCAGAAAAAAAAAAAGTTATATTAGGCCCACATTCATAAGGGAATTGTGTGAAGTGGAACAAAAAACATCAGTGTGTAATTCCAGGGGGGCCATTCATGCAACATTAAGCTATGTGAATCCAGTTAAGAGCAGTCAGAACTCTAAGTGACTTTTATTTCAATAGGTTTCTTTCTGTTCAGGGAGCTGAATGTTTTGAATCAGGTATAAAATACCTTTTACCATACTTGTAAGTGATTGATAAAGATGTAGATTCTGCTTTGGGGATTCATAATGAGATTAACAAGGTCTAACTTTATGCAGTTATACCACATTTTGGTCATTCCCTTTAGGTTTCTTTTGCAGGAATTGAAAGACAAATATTGTAGGTACCTATTTTGATCCATGGATAAAGGGAGACTTGGGTGACTATCTCAGATGATATCTGTATTGTAGATAACCAGACATAGTTGAGAATAATGTTTGAAAATTAAGGAGTTTGATGCTTATAATGACAAAACATGTACAAATGTGTAGATGTGCTCTTTGTTTTCCATGTAAGGGAAAATTGTAAATGTTTCTCATTTCAAAATTTTTAGGTGAAGATTCAGTGTAGAGATAAACACAGCTGACAGAAAGGCACATCACTATTTACAGCAGTAATTTGTCATACCAGATGTACTACATTTTAAAAAGTGGAAAACAAAAATTATTTTTTCTGTATTTCAGAAGTTAGCATTATGTTCCTGTTTGCATTCAATATTTACAAAGAGCAACAGAGACAGGATATTTGTAATTAACTTGTCACCAAGTCAGAACAGTATTTTGTCAGACTCTTATCCAGTTCTCTTTTCAGTATCCCTGCACTGTCCTAGAAAATTTATTCTAAAAAAGAAGGAAAAGAAGAGTCACCTTGCTTCATGAAGTGTCATCTCTGATGCTATCAGTCACTGTATTGTATTAAGCTAGTTGATTTTATGAGCTGGAGAAAACCCATGGCTCATAAACTTAGCAGAGGTGAGTGAGTTATGACAGTCTTTCAAATACATTAATGAAATTCCTAAAACATCAGTATGCTACATTAGTCTTCCTAACATTTAGCTTTATTAAGAATACAGATCGATGAGAAGCTGTCTTGTATGCCAATTGTTTAAATTCTTTAAAATGGCATAAATTTTTAGACTGCTTTGTTCCCTGTAGCTGAGAAGAAACTTTATTGGTCAAATTTCAAATTTTGGGTGAATCTGATAATTTTGTAGGTATACACTGGAGCTAATTCAAATCTGACAATTTAGAGAAGTTGTGAATGTGAAGACATTTGTTCAGTAATCCTAGTGCTAAGATTATCTCCACATATTATCTATCTACAGCTCTTAACTTTCATTAAATTTGGAAGTGCTCATGTGCTCCAAAATCAGTTTTGGAACAGCCTACAAACACTTTTCATTTCTACCCTCTTGAAAGTGGAATGTGATGTCATGCTACATATTGCCAAGGTACTGACACTTCTAGGAACAAAAAGTAACAAAAAGTTTTCAGAGATAGAAGATTGATGATTTTTTTGAGTAAGATTTGAAGTGAATCTACAGTAAAACACTCAAGACATTCACCACATTGTAAATAAATAAACTATATTTTTATTCTGAAATTATCAAATGACAATATGAAATAGGAATAGTCTTTGTCAAGGAAATATATTTATGTGGAATGCTTACTGACCACATCAATAAAGAATGATTAGGAAACAGCATGACACTTAGCATTTGAATTTGGAGAATTTGGTTAAAAAAAAGTTAAGTAATTTTGCTCATCAGGTAGCAAATCAGTTACTCAGCAATGACAAAAATATTCTCCTATTATAATAGCTCTAAGCAATAGAACACACTGTTCTGCATTTTGCCACACCAAAAATACTTCTCAGTTTGATTTTTGTGTGCCTTTCTTCATTGCTCTGTTCTTTTTGGTTATTTACTCCAAGTAGAATAAAACCAACAACAGCTGCACCAACAAGGACCCATAGAAGAAAGAAAGAAAACTGCTGTTTCTTGTGGGTATAAATAAAAAGCTTGTAAAAATTCTCAGCTTCAGATACCTACATCCTCTGATTCAAATTCCTGCCAGCTATTTTTAAATGATGAATATGAAATACTTCAGTAAAATTCTGGAACAATGAATAATCAGTAGATTAAAAAATGACCAAGTAACAAATCTGGAACAGTAGCCAGTGGTGGCAAATCATTGTTTGATGATGCTTTTTCAAAAAAACAGTTGTGAAACAACCAGTATTAGGTATTTCATAGTAATTAATAGTCAACCAATTATAACAATGGATAAACAAAGACTGACAAATCATAAATAGTCATAATAGCAATAAAAAATTAGAGGAATAATTGAGTCAGAAAAAATAATCTCACACTTGAGTGTGAGGACTCACACTCAAATATTAAGTGTTCATATTCAAATAAATATATTCGGGGGAATAAATACACAAATTTGTAAAGCAAAGATTCTGAAAAACATTTGAAGATTATGACAGTAAAGAATACTCAAAAGAATACTGAAAGGCATAAAGAGGAGAGGATTAAGAGAAAAAGGGGTGATATTACCTCTACTCAGCACAGTGAGACCAATATGCATTATTAATGTCCCTATTTTTAAAAGATCAAAAATTGTAGAAGGTACAGAAAAGAGACATATGCAAGAGCTGAACAAAATGGTGGAAGACTTAGAACACAGTCTAGCTCATCAAAAGATTAAGTGATTTGAGTGCAGTCCTAAGCACTTACACAGGAGCAAAATGTCCATTGCTAAAGGCTTCAGCCTGGAAGAAAAAGGCCTATCAAGGACCAGTGTCTGGAAGACGAAGCCAGATAAATTCCAATTAGAATTTAGGTACACCTTTTTAACAACAAGGACAGTTAATCACTTAAAACAACTACCAAGGGATGAAGCAGATTTCTCTGTCTGCAGAAACTTTAAAATAAAGAATAGTTGCCTTTCTTGGAGATATGCTTCAGCCAAACACAAGTTGTCTACACAAATAAAAGTTATTGAGCTCAGAAGTGGTATAACTGTAAAAAGTTTAGAGTTTCACAACTGAAAAAAGGCCAGGATTGATGATTTAATGGTGCTGTTCAACCTTAATCTGGAATATGTTGTGATGAATCTCCTTAACCACTTCTGTGCCTCTTGTAATTTACACATAAAAATACTGGACCAGTAAGCTCAATATAGTACTTGAAAAATCACTATTTAATTTTCCGTGTTTGCAGAGTAGGTGTTCCATTTACTGCTTCGCAACTTTGCTGCTTTTAGTGCAGTCATGAAGAGGCAACAGAGTAGTGTTTTGTAATTGTTTTCAAATATATAAATAACCTAAATCTGTATTCATTTTAGTAGATTCAAATATGGTTCAAGTATTAAAAAAATTAAACAGAAGAAGACTGTAGAGTTTAAGGCATCTTGGAGATGCACATGGTTAACTTTACCAAAAGTGAGTAGCCTCACTTCGAAGTCAGCCAGTGAAGTCGATGGAACTAATCACAGTTAAGTATGTGTATAAATCATTGAAGGATCAAAGTTTTAGTTTTATCACTGTAATGATTTGACATGACTTGGAATACACAGGGGAAATGGGCATATAGAATAAAACAGGTTATGTTTAAACCACCACTAACAAATGAGAGGTATCTTCAGAGAAGTGAAGGTTAGGTAGAATATAAATCTAGACATCAGGAATGTTCTTGGGGACAGGGATGGCTGAGGCCATGCTGCGATGTGGGTGACAGGCAGGGCAGAGTTGTGAGTGGAGCTGGAGACTGTCCCTGCTGCAGTGTTGCTGGGGCAGGCAATGATGGCCCGAGAGACTGAAATGGGTCCCGGGTCCATAGGCATGGGGGTAGAAACTCAGGGATGATGGGCAGCAACAGTCATGGCTGTTGGTGCCTGCAGAGTCCTAACACATCACTTTCATACGGATCTCCTCTGGCCTCATGGAGCACACTGAAATCAGGACATGGCTCTAAGTATGCCATCTTTCTCTGTGTACTCTGTTACTGGGTCACTTACCCCACTGAGTGCTGGGTTCAGGTTTTTCTTAACCTTTTTCACATTGGCAGTGTACTTAGAGAAGCCCTAGTTGTTGCACTTTGCATTCCTTACTAATTCCAGTTCCATCTGTGTTTTGGCTTTCCTAACTCTATATGCTTGGTCAAGGCCTCTTTATTCCTACTATCCCTGCTTCTACCTTCTGTGTGCTTCATTTTTGCATTTGAGTCAGTCAAGCAATCACTGTCCAGACCTTGCTGGCCTTCTGCTATCTTGCCTAACTGTCTGCAAGGAAGGGATTGTTTTTGCACTCTGAGGATATTGTTCCTGAACATCAACCAGCAGTCATGGAAACCTTTGCCCTTCAGGGCAGTTTCCCACAGAATCTTGTCAAACAAGATTCTTAACAAGCCAAAATCTGCTCTTTTGAAGCATGTTGTTCCAATTCTGCTACTCTGCTTTTGCTCACTCCTCTCAGGACCCTAAACTCCATAATCTCTAATTCTCCAGCACCCACCACAGACAAGTCTGCCATTAGCCTACACAACTCTGACCAGCTTTGGGAGAAGTAAATCTAGCAGAACACATTGTCTGGTTGGTTTGTTAATCATGTGAGTCAAGAAATTGTCTTTAACATTCTTCAGAAATTGTCTGAGTTGCTTGCACCCAGACTTGTTGCCTTTGCAAAATGTATTGAAGTGGTTATTTTTCCCCATGTTGACCCCAGGTATGGGAGTGCAGCTGCGAGATTTCCTTTGCTGTCTAAACAAGACTTTATAAACAGACAACATCCCACTGTTAAATACAAAATCCTGAAATTTAATTCATGTCAACAAAAACATTCAATTAAATGTTGGGTAAACACTAGCTTTTTCTAGAGGTGATATATGAGACCAAATAGTACAAGTTGCTGAAAATTGTAGACTAATGAGATGATACATGCATCGGGGAATTGGTTTACAAAAATTTGTTACAGTCTAATTGACAATTATTATTTATCTAAAAGAATCTGAGGTTTAGTTCCAAATGCAGATGATAATACATACTCTTGAAAACAGTCAATTAAAAAATGCTCTTTAAGGAACATAAAAATCAGGAAGATAATACCAAAAGGAAAATAATGAGGAACTGTGTGAAGACCTGCCATAACATGAAAATGTATTTGACACTCATGTTCTGAGATAAATATTTTTTGAGAAAATAAACCAACAGTAAGGCCCTTTACACACACTATCCGATAATAAAAAAATCCTTGAAACAATTTTACTTCTGTGTTCTAAAAATTATGACACTGAATTTTATTCCTATTGTGAATGTTGCATAGTGAGGATAGTGCTTACACCACTTACCTTATTTCTGTTCATTTCTTCTGGACTTGCTTTGTGATATTTGTTCATTCATTTATAGTAAGCTAATATTTATAGCAATGTGAGAGCTACATTAAAAATAAAACATGTGGGATTTGGAAGTCTTTCACATACAAGGCTCAACCTTGCAGTTATGAAATCCATGGACATTTCACTTGTGATACACATGACAGGGATTACCTTTCCAGTACTATACAAAGGTACAAGAGAAGGCAGAGGTAATATGACAGATAAAATTAGCCTTGAAGGGGAGGGAAAGAATAGAGGTAACATCCTCCTTCACAGTAGTTTCAGGGCTGGTTTAAAGATAGAGAACTTATCCTGTATCCTTCAAATGTCATTTGGTAGATGTCACTTATATGTTTTAAGAAATAAAATATTGGCAAAGAAATACATCAAACTTCTTTGATATTCAAATTTTTATAAGAAATTTCTAAAACCAGAATTATAACACGAAGTATGTCAACTACATTCTGATGTAAGCTAATCTTCCTGTAAGCTAATCTGCTTAAATAGATGCTTTGTAGAAACATCTTTGTAAAAACATCTTTGCAAAACTGATAAGGCTGTTTTGAATAATACATTCCATCTCTAGTTCTAAAATGAACATAGCATCAGAATGCACACATATAGTCTGGCCTCACATCTGCTTTCAAACCATCTCTCTATTCATTTTGAAGAAAAGCACTTTACGTATTACAAGATGATACACGTGCATGCACAGAGATAGGTATTTTCTCAGCTGGAATGAAGTCTGATTTGTAATTTTTACTTAGCTTACAACACACAATGAATAGCTTTAGTCCTAGAAGAATTCTGCATATACTTTTTAAAATTAAGATGCATTAATTTTTTTTGTTCAATGATTTATTGAAGTGCATCACAAATGGTGACAGTTATGTTGATCCTGACAATTGCTTCCGCAGCTATTAATAAATTCGGTTGAATATTGGAGTTACGAGAGGCAAAATGTTCATGTACAGAAATCACTCAACTTAAAAAAATATGGAGTCTGGATAAAAAGCTAATTGGCATTATTTGTACTACAGAATTGCTACAGTTTTAATACTACTTAAGCCTTGCAGTACTTTAAGTATAGTACAACATCTTACTTATGTTGAGTATTTTAAAGTGCATGAGAGAAGATTGTTACTACAGCTGTCAGAAAAAGGCATGGAAAGAATATAAGACTGAGATGAAATATATTCACAGGATATTTGGAGAATATAGACTTTATGTGCCTGATTTAGCTATGACTATTTTTGCTGGTTTTTACTAATATATGAATGAATAAGTTGATTTATACACTTTCCCTGTTAACTCAGAAAATACGTATGTGATGATACTATTCGAAACAGTAAAAATCAAAATAAGATATTTTAAAAGATAAAAAAAGAATTATTCAGGGTTTTTGAAATAAAAATGAAAATTACTTTAGCTAGAATTATTTTACTGAAACAATTAAATTTCTGAATCAACTTTTCAAATCCTTCTGTTTCATTCTTTTTTTTTTTTTTTTTCTCCAGTCTTGAGAGCATAGCTGTTTCTATCCTTAACACATTTATTTCTGAATATTTTTTCTTGAAAAATTTACTTTAGGGCAATATAGGCTATTAAAAATGAAATTTATTTATAAATGCTAATAGATAAATCCTGTAAAAAATAGTCAGAAGCCAGTTGATTAATTGTGAATTCTTAAGGAAAGCAATCTCAAATATGTTTGTAATGGATTATATGCTCATCCAGATTCTCTGAACATTAGTCATTATTTCTTAATTAGAGTTCTTGGTTTTACAGTGACACTATTCAGGGAAAACTAAGAAAAAAAAATATTGTATTTCTGAAGCAATAAAGTTCTTAGCCAATATAGCACCATGCCTCAAATAAAGTACAAAGTAGCTGGTAATTGGTGACTCTCAACAGTTATTCTCAGAAACAATAGCTCTAAATGACTGTAAAACATCTGATAAATACTCATATGTGCGTTGTCAGGGATATCTGGTCATAGGAAGTTTGGTTCTTCCAAAAGTGACTGCAAACAAATTAAGCTTTTCCTACAGAAATTTAGTTTAAAAAAAAAAATAATCTCCATGGTCAGTTAAATATTTGGTGTTTTCCGTGTATGAGAGGTTGATTTGTAAGGCTCTGTCCAGAGGTATAAAAAGTATCTATATCTAGACCTAGCAAGAAAACTATATAAACTGTACATATTTATTTGTAAATTTTCATTTCAGAAAACTGGGAATTAGGGTAAGGACACGAATCATTTAGTGATTCAGTGATAACCAAATTTTGCTAAAGATAATATTTATATGGTATCAAAATTAAATGTTTTGATTATCAAAATGATTCAAACCAAAAATGAATCCAATATTTCTATTAGAATTTCATTAAAACTGCATATACCTTCAAACCATGTAATCCTCCTTTTCAGCAAATTGTCTTCTGACAAAGCAGAATAGCAGACTTACAGATAGTTTTATATTCATTCTGTCTAATGAATCATATATTACTTCAGACAGTCTGAAATGTCTTCTCTTGCAGTTGATAAACAAACACTGACAATATTTTTTCATGTTTTGTCTGACTGATGATTAACTGAAAAGAAATTATTCATTTTGACATATTTTGTATTCGTTGTTCTGGAGATTTTAAGTGACAACATCACCCTGTTACTTGTGCATGTCTCCACATGTACTATTTGAATAACTATTATTTTTATGTAACATATCCTGTTTACTTTAAATTATTACAGAAGCTTTTGGAGTTGCTGATAAATTCATATGAAGGATTAGATCATATAACTGTATTGTGCTACCCCAAAGGCCAGTAACTCTCTTAGCTGTAGAATGACATAAGGGCCACAAAGGTCAATAAGGCCAAATTTTCTGGTTGTCTTGGAATCCAATTTCATGCACAGATCAGTACACAGCACAGCGGAATTGCCAAAGTGTACCCTTTCTGTAGCCCGGGAAATATGATGTTTTGTCATTACTTGTGAAAAGCCTCAGGCTTTGAATTGACCTTGTAGCGCTATCTCTCAGGACTTGCTTGCAGTTGCCTTGTGCTGAGCTGAAGTTAGCTTGCTTTCCCTGTGATAGCAATTGTCTAATAATCAGGTAGCTATTGCCTAAATTTGTTTCAAATTATATAGAAGTAACAGATAGCAGCTCTGCATGAGAGGAACTGCTGGTGAGGCTAGATTTAAATGTAGCATGGAAGAGTGTGGATACAGGACGACAGCAGAGGTTCCAGTTTGTGAAAACAAGTCACAGTGGTCAAAAGCTGATCAATGCAGGAGTGCATCTATGTGGGCCAGGTAAAACTAACTTCAGAGAAAAAGCAGAGAACAGAAAAATTGAAAACCAAAGCAGAAGAACCCACTACTGTTAACAAAGTACTTATTCTGGCAAAAACCTCAGGATACTAATGGGTCGTTATGAGCCCCCACTTCTAACTAAGAAAAACTGGTGCCTTGACATTAGTTCCCAGTGGGACAGTGGAAAGGTAAGCATAACATCAGAAGAAAGGGATACATAGCAGTAATATATGCTAACTGGTTTTATTGATTCAGTTTTCCCTCTCTTAATCTTGACTTTTACTGAGTGAGTTGTACTGTCCTTGGATTTGCAACTGTTTCTATTTCTTGCATTTTTATTAGATTCCTGAAATATTAATTAGACATACATTCTTAACCCCATATAAATGTGTATTACCTTTTGTCCTCAGTAAGATTTTCATGTGTGTTTCTCATCTCTATCCTGTGAATATCTTTCTGATATTTCTTTCCAAAATTTTTTGCATACTGCTGAAACTTTGGCCATCTTGTTGAGTAAAAATGTCGTGTAAATGCTGCTATTAGAAAAATTTATTAAGTCAGGCAACAGCCAAATTTTAATAAGGAAGTTATTATTACTTTGCACAGGAGGCCAGCTTTAATTTTGTAAAAAAAGATAGTCGATTTGGAAAGGAAGTGGAATACAAAATAAAAGTTAATGAAAGACTTTTTGCATGACTACATAAAGGACAAGCAACACAGTTTTGGTTTTTCTTCAGGAAATGCATTCTGGTGACAACCAAGATACACTGTGCTATAAAATTGGTTTAGTAAAGTACATCTTGCTTTTTATCTGGTATGATTGCTGTCCAGTAGTGACTCTTTACAGAAGAGAAGAGATTAATGTGCGCTTTTTTATTGACTGATAAAAAAAGATAAACAAATCTTAATATTAATATCACAGAGTGAGAAGGTTTCTACTTGGTCATATTTTTAGCTTTTATAAATAAAGCTAGTTATAGCTATATCAGTAGTCTGTAATCTATCTCTTAATTTTGTTATGCTGCATATCTGTAAAATAATAGAAAATGTTTCAAACTATGTCTGAGGAATTGTGAAATTTAATAAACAACTACAGAATGATGTGGTTTAAGCATAAGTTAGACAGTCCAGCTCATCAAAAGTTGTTAGCCACTTTTCAATAATTGTGTAAACCAAAATTTTAAATGAAGCTTTTATTTAGTGTTTTCCAAATAAAGGTTTTAAGGGTTGCTTATTTTAGCTATACATATAATGTTTAAACAAACAAATTCATTTCCATAGTTTCAGTCATTGTAATTCTATGATTTTAAGAATAAAATTAGCTTGTTTATACTTGCTGCCAAGTAATGTACCAGTTTGTATGCCATGAAAATATATGCCCTTATTGGGTACACACAGTAATGCAGTTATTCTGCTCGTAGTTCCCTGCTTATTGTGCTGTGGATTCAACACTGCTCCAGTCTCCTTCCAGAAAAAGTAAAACTCTGCATTCAAAGGACAATAAACTCTCAAGATAAATAACACCTTGTCCTTAACTTCAACATTCACAACATACACAAAGGTGGTGGAGTATGAAAACTCCTCATCAGCCACATTATATCCAATTCAACTATTAAAGTCCCAAGATCTTCCAGTTCTTTAAGGCTTTGTTTACTTGCTTTCAGGTTTTACAGTCTCAACTTGAATTATGAGGTCTTCACACAGTCAGAATAGAGAAAGACTCTTTACATTTTTAAAGAAATGAAATGCAGAAATATGTTTGCAATCATTAGCATGTAGAACTGAGTTGGTATTCATCTCACCTAACAGTAACTACCTGTAAGTTCAATGCATAATCTAAATTATTTTGATGTCCTTTATAAATCAGTGAGAATAGAGAATATTCCAAAGGTACATGAGCTACCTGAGGATACTCTGGGGGTTCCTGTCCCTTTCTGTTGTCCATAGCAAGAAGGATTAGCTTTTTGATTAGTAGAGCTAGACGAAATAAATCCTGTGTCTTTTATGTTACATACGCTATCAAATCATGAGATTTGGAGACATTATAGGCTGAGTAGAAGATAATCTCAGAAATGTCATTTCTCCAAGACAGAACAAAAATAATCCAGAACTTCATTCATTAGATGGATATTGTCCTGGGTTCATCTAGGATAGGATTAATTTTCACCAGAAGCTGTGAGGGGTCCACAGCTAGGATAGAGAACTGAACCAGCCAGTGGGATATTCAATACCATACCAATGTCATGCCTGCTATGAAAGGCCCAAGGGTGGGCTTAGGCTTTTGCAGCTCTAGGCAGTTTGGCCTATTCTGTATCGCCCACTTTATGTATTAGGAGTAGGTGCTTCCCTGTCCAATGGAGAGAATATGGAAGGTACACACCATGGGATATCCTGTGGTTTTACCTACCTTACTACAGAGAGGACATAAGGATGTGGGATGGAAAATCAGCTTTAATCCTAACTGCATGAGTACATGAGTTGCAAGGGAAAACAATCATGAAAGGGGAGTCTTCCAAGAAAAATTCCACTGCAGTTTCCAGTGGGAAATTCACCAGAGAAATGAGTGATTCTGATCACGATCAGAGGTGTCCTGCCTCTACTCATTTCTGGGATGACAGGGGGATCACAACAGCTCACTGTATTGGAAACGGCAGTGACTCTAACTAGGAATGAGTGGCATAAACACCCCACTGTGACTGGCCCAGAAGCCCCATGTATCCTTGGCATAGGTATCTCAGGAGAGGGTATTTCAAGGACCCAAAAGGCTACCAGTGGGCCTTTGGTTGGAAATCGAACAGTTGTTCACCTTGTCTGGGCTCTCGGAGGACCCTTCTGCAGTTGGGCTGGTGAAGGTTGAAGAGCAGCAGGTGCCAACTGCTACCACAACAGTGCACTGGCAGCAGTATCACACTGAGATTCCCTGACCCACATCCAGAAGCTGATTCATCAACTAGAGAGCCAGAGGGTGATCAACAAAACTGACTCACCCTTCAACAGCCCCATATGGCCAGTGAGAAAGTCTAATGGTGAATAGAGACTGACACTGGACTATTGTGACCTAAATAAAGTTACGCTGCTGGTGAGTGCTGCTGTGCTGGACACGCTAGAGCTTCAATACAAGCTGGAGTCGAAGGCAGTCAAGTGGTACAGCACGATCAATATCACTAACATGTTTTTCTCTATTCCTATAACACCAGAGTGCAGGCCACAATTTGCTTTCACTTGGAGGGCCATGTAGTACACGTAGAATCCATCGCCCCAGGGGTGGAAACACAGCACTACCATTTGCCAAGGACTGATCCATACCACACTGGAGAAAGGTGGAGCTCTAAAACACCTGTGATACATTGATGCGTTCTTGCATAGGGAGACACAACAGAAGAAGTTTTGAGAAAGGGAGGAGAATAATTTAAATCCTTCTGAATTCTGACTTTGCCATAAAATGAAGTAAGATTAAAGGACCTGCACAGATCCAGTCTTTGGGAATAAAATAGCAAGATGTGGGTTGCCAGATCCCAATGGATGTGATCAACAAGATAGCAGCCAGTAAAAAGCAAACACAGGCTTTCCTTGGCATTATGAGTTTTTGGAGGATTCATATCCCAGACTACAGTCTGATTGTGAGCCTTCACTACCAAGTGACCCAGAGGACGAACAATTCTGAATGGGGCCTTGAGCAGCGACAAGGCTTTGTACAAATTAAATGGGAGATTGTGCATGCCATAGCCCTCAGACCAGTACAGGCAGGATAAAAGATTAAAAACTTGCTCTACACTGCAGCTGGGAAGAAGGGTCCTACCAGGCACCTCTGTCAGAAAACACCTGGGGAGACTAGAGGCCAAACTCTAGGATTTTAGAGTCAGGGACACAAAGGATCTGAGGCCTACTATACTCCACCTGAAAAAGAGATACTGTCAGCATATGAGGGAGTTTGATCTGTCTTGGAAATGTTCAGTACTGAAGCACAGCTCCACCTGGAACCCCGAGTGCTGGTGCTGGGCTGGATGTTCAAAGGGAGGGTTTCCTCTACACACCATGCAACAGATGCCACATGGGGTAAGTGGGTCGCACTGATAACACAACAGGCTCAAACAGGGAGTCCTGGTGATCAAGGAATCTTAGAAGCGATCATGAACTGGCCAGAGGGCAAAGATTTTGGGATGTCAGCAGAGGAGGAGGTAACAAGTGCTGAGAAGGCTCCACCACATAACAAACTACCAGATGAAGAGGTATTTCCTGCTCACTGATGGATCCTGTTGCATTGTGGTAAAACCTTGACAGTGGAAGGCTATTATGGGAGTCTAACACAACAAGTCACTGAAGCTGCTGAAAGACAATGTGAATAGAGCCAGTTTGCAGAGTTGAAACCTATCCAACTGGCTGTAGATACTGCTGCGCAAGAAAGGTGGCCAGTGTTCTATCTCTATACTGAATCATCAATAGTAACAGATGCCCTGTGGCGGTGGTTACAGCAATGGAAGCAGAGCAACTGGCAGCACAGAGGTAAGCCCATCTGGGCTGCTGAATTATGGCAAGATATTGCTGCTCAGGTAGAGAATTTAGTTGTGAAAGTACATCGTGTAGATGCATGTGTTCCCAAGAGTCTGGCCACTGAAGAACATCAAAACAACCAGTGAGTGGGTCAGGCTGCCAAGATTGGAGTGGCTTAGCTGGACTTGACAATGGACACTATTGCAGAGGTTATCCATGAATGTGAAACATGCTGCAATCAAGCAAGCCAGGCAGGTAAAGCCTCTGTGGTATGGAGAACCATGACTGAAATACAAATACAGAAAAGCCTGATAGATTGACTATATGACACTCCCACAAACCCACCAAGGCAAGTGCCATGTGCTTACAATGGTAGAAGCAACCACTGGATGGCTGGATACATATGCAGCGCCCCATGCCATTGCCCATAACACCATCCTGGGCCTTGAAAAGAAAGTCTCATGGCAACATAGCACCCCAGAGAGAATCTCATCAGACAATGGGACTCATTTCCAAAACAACCTCATAGAATCCTGGGTAGAAGAGCATGGCGTCGAGTGAGTGTATCACATCCCTTACCACGCACCAGCCTCTAGGAAAATCGAATGATACGATGGACTTTTAAAAACTACACTGAAAGCAAAGGGGAGTGAGACCTTCAAACATTGTGACAAACATTTAGCAAAGGCCAGCTGGTTAGTTAACACAAGAGGATTTGCCAGCTGAGCTGGCCCTGCCCAATCAAAACTCCCATGTACTGTAGAAGGGGATAAAGTCCCTGTATTGCACATGAAGAGTGTATTAGGAAAGATGATCTGGGCTAGTCCTGCTTCAGGGAAAGGCAAATCCATCCATGAGATTGCTTTTGCTTGAGGACCTGGATGGACCTGGTAGGGGATGTGGGAGGACAGAGAGGTCTGATGTGTACCTCAAGGGGATTTAATTTCCAGTGAGAACAGCCAATGAATTAAATTATATGATGTTAAATAACTCTGCTGGGCATGACATAGATGGTATGGAATAAGTTCAGCTAGGACAGGGTTAATTTACACCAGAAGCTGGAAGGGGGCCACAGCCAGGATAGACAACTGACCCAGTCAATGACATTTCATACCATACTGACATCAGTATACAAGGACAGGGAGTGGGCTGGGCAGGGCGAGCAGGTCTCTCCAGCAGGCCAGTGGAGCTCTAGGTGGTTCTATGTTTTTTTACATCACTTTCGTTGTATATTGTTTCATTACTATTATTGTTATTGCCGTTGTTTCTTCTCTTGCACTGTTCCACTAAATTGTCCTTATCTCAGCCCATGGGGTTTTGTCTTTTTCTTCCTATCCTCCTTCCCATCACTCACTCTCCCAGAGTGGGGGCAGGTGGTGATCCAGCTCCTGGTTGGGTCTAAACCATAACAGAGATAAACCTTGCATCCGATGAAGATGTTGCAATGATCCTCACTGGAAGACTGTTGTACATCTAGGGAGGTGATCGTGCCCCTGT
>VZZY01011072.1:0-39391 GCA_013400335.1 Eurystomus gularis | reverse complement strand
GGGAAGGGAGGGCGGAGGGCGAGCGCAGAGGCAGCCGCGGGCCTGCGGGCAGGACGGGCAGGCTGCGTCCCAGCGGCAGGAGGAGGGACGTGGGCATGGTCACTCAGCTGCTGGTAAAGAGGGGTGGAGAAAGGAAAGGGAGGGACAAGAANNNAATGCTGTGGGACCTACAGCCGGGCGCCTTTTTTTTTTTCTTCTCTCTTCTTCTTCTCCCCTCGTGTCGCTGAGAGGAAGGAAGGGAAGAAAGAGAAGTAGCTAGGTCAAATGTGCCTTGCTCTGCTGCCGGGGCGTGGGGGCTTGGCTGGAAGGATCTAGTTTCTCTTCGGTGGCAGGAAAAGCAGCCACAGGAGGAGGAGAGGCGGACACCCAGACATGCCCGTCCCGTCCGGCTGCTGGCTCCTTCTGTGCCTCGCTGCCGCTGGCACACAGGTGAGGAAGGAAGGCTGGCACACTGGCACACGGGTGAGGGAGGCTGCACACACACGGGTGAGGAAGGCTGCACGCACACGGGTGAGGAAGGCTGCACGCACACGGGTGAGGAAGGCTGCACGCACACGGGTGAGGAAGGCTGCACACACACGGGTGAGGAAGGCTGCACACACACAGGTGAGGGAGGCCGCACACACACAGGTGAGGCCGCGCTGGGCCAGAGGCCGGGGCACAGTGCACCAGGGAGGTTGATTTCCTCGCCCTTTACTCGGAGAAGGTGGCAAAGTTTGGGCTCGTGGCATCTTGCACTGCTGGCCATGGCACAGCAGAATTTAGCAGAACAGCTTTGCCTGCCTTTTTTTCCCTCTGGTGTTTGGTTTTCGTTTTTCTTTTTTCCCTGCAACTTGCCCTGTCTCACAAGCTTCTCTTGCTTTAAAATCAAAATAGCCCAAACCCAAAGCTCAGAAGGAAGCTAGAGGCTCTGCATGGAAACAGCCTGCTTCTGCCCAGGACAGGGTGTGAGAAACCAGAAAATATTTGCAGTGAGGTTGTTGAGGGATATAATTTGCATGTAGAGTAAAAATACGGCAGACTCCACCCTACTGAAAAGATTTATTCAAGTGAGCGTGAGCAGACTTGTTCTTCAGACATGGGACAAGCGTGTATGTTCTTGGCAGCCCAGCTACAGATTTTCAGCCTCCCCCGGAGGGATGCAGTCCCCTTCGTGCTCTGACCACCCCACCGTCCTGAGTGCAGGCAACCCCTGAGCAGCCCAGGGTAATGAGATGGCGTTGTGAACCCAGGTCCACTGGTGGAAGACTGAGGCCCAGACCAGCTACGTGACTTGCTTGGAGGTTTGCGTGCTGCTCATGACAGAGCTGGGAACTAAACCCCCATCCCAGATCAGCTGCTCCAAAAGGGCAGCCCGTTCCTCTTGAGGGGAAAGATTTGAGCAAGTTTTGGCTCTGTGGTTGTTTGCAAACAGCATGTGCTCTTTTTGCAGCTTCGTGCAATGCCAGGTGGCAAATGGTCAGCATGTTTTACAATTGGGATTGCTGCTGGTCTTCCTCTGTTTTCAGAAAGACCATTTTCTACAGGCAGCTCTTTGATGAGTCTTGTGAATGTCATACATCAGATTTCCTCTAGTGGTTTAGATTTGCAGAATCTTGCTTTGCTTTTTCTAGTTACACAGCTTAAAAATGATTCCTTTCCCTTTGGATTATTTAGACCCTTCTAGACTGGCAGGCTGTTCACAAATCCCATGCTACAGGCACTTTATTTCCTTCATTAATCAATGTCTGGCAGCCTTGCTACCATTTGTATTTCTTTCATCCGAACTACTAGTATTTCTCTGTGTCTCATTATTCTTGATTAGTTGTGTCATTTTAAGTGCTTCCTTTGACATAGTGCTGTAAATGGGCGATGGCTGGGTTCCCTGAGAGCAAGGTGCAGCTTCAAGAAAAAAAAAGATAAAAAAAACAAAACAAAAAGTCCTTGGTAGTCTACAGCCTACAAATTTTATGTCTGACCACATAGTCCTGAGAGCCTTTCCTCTGGATTCCTGGTCCTAAATATATTGCCTAAAACCACACAGGCCTTTTTTCCCCTCTAAAACATATGTTTCGTTCTGTCCACCCTCACTCCTTAAGTTTCTCTTAAATTGCTGCTTTCAAGGTGTCTTCCAAATGTATATGAGTGCACCTGCATATTTCAAAAGTATTTTTACATCATCGCTTTTGGGTGGTTTGTCCCATTCCTCAGTATCATCTGTATCTGTCTTTTTTTTTTTCCCCACCCTGACATTCAGGACTGCGATCAACGCAGCATGAAGAATGCACCTCAGTGTTCTTTGTACCTTTGCTTCAGGTCACTAATCGTTACATATTTGCTTCCTTCTGGAGCCATTTGGGTTTGGGGCAGTTGTTCCCCTTGGAATCTCCTCATTGAGATTCTAGAACCTCCTCAACTCTTGACCAAACCTTGGAAATGCAGATTTCCATGCTATATCTCCCAGCATGTTTCAGGTACCCTGATGTAGGAGCCAGGAGACACTCGTCTTTTTTTCTTACTTCTTGCCTTTCAGAGGATGCAAAACGGGGAACTTGTATTTATTTGGGGCTGATATGTAAAGTCTTTCCACTGCATTCAACACGTGCTTAATTCTGAGTCTCAGAAGTGGTTCCACAGGGTGCAACTTTCCATAGCCTATGCTTTGGACAAGTAGCAGTACAGAGTAGGGGGCTCCAGGAAAGTTTATATAGGATAAGCCATACTTTGTCAAAGAGCCCATTAGTCTAACTCTTGTCTACAACACTGAGCAGAACCTGCAAGTCAAGAATGTGAAAGCAAGACAAGCATGGATAGATGCTTCTCCCCGCCAGCCTTTCAGGTTCTCCTTTGTCTGGCTAATTTGAACAGTGATTTCTTATAAGGGTGCTGTTTTCTGATGGAACAAATTGTGAGAATAAGTGTGGTAGGGCTGAAGTTTGTCTGATGGCATTTGTGTTAGTTTAGAGTCAATAATGTGGTGGGATAGTGGTCGGGCAGTGATATTCGCAATGTATTTGCTGCAAAGAATGACAAACACTTGGAAGTGTAAGTTAATGAGCAGTCATAATTCTGCTGAGAACAGGCATGATCTTCATCACCATCTTCACCAAAGAGAAAACAGGAACAGAGAATTTGTGACTTGCTGTAGGTCACACAGTGAGCGTGGAGCAGAACTGCTGGGAGCAGAGCTCAGACCTCCTTGTCTTGTGCTTCAGCCACAAGATGATCTTTCCAAGTGATTTGTGTTGGGTGCCTGTCAGAGGACACAGTGTTTTTGTTTGTGAGGCATGATATGCTCAGCTTCTTTGTACAGAATAGTCACATCCCATTCCTTGCTTAACTCTGGTGAAGAGCATAAATGTTTATATCAGATGGGAGTTGAAGCCTGTGAGAAATGTGCATTTGCAAATATGCAATAAACCAGTTGCCTGGTTTAATGCCAAGGACTCTTCTTCCCTGTGTGGCAATGGGATGGATTCCTCCACTACACTGCTATATTTACTTTATAGGGAAAGTTTGCTTACTGCAAGCATCTGGAATTCTTTTTAATATAGACACTTTTTGGCCAAAATACAGATTATCTTTTAACTTCCTAAAATACATAGTCTTTATGATGAGAGGGGCAAAAAAGAGCATAAAAATGTCCATGCTGTGTTATATTATGGGCTCTCCTGGTCCAGTATTCCTGCTCTGATCAAGGCCAGTAGACTCAGTAGGGCAAAACTTCTATAATATCTGTTCTAAACTCCTAGATTTATTCTGTTGTTAACAGCATGAGTTTCAGAGTTACTGTAACTCAATCAATTCACTTGTCAAAATGCCCTTATGGGAATAGTTCCTGCAAGTGAAACTGGAAAGTTTTTCATTGCTTTGTAGTTTCCCCCAGAACATGTGAAAATTCTTACAGCACATCTTATAAAAGGAATATAATGCATATAAAACTGAACCAATCCACAATTTAAGAAACCTCTGCCACTTCTCTTTTCATGTTAAGCATTATCTTCCTGATGTAATTTCTTCTTTCCCACAAATGGGACCAAAATAAACCTTCACCACATTTCACAAGTCAGTAGAATTCAAAGCTTATCAGCCATCTCGAGGGTACTGACCGATGTAATTTATAGCACAGGGCTTTCTTCATGCTTTGCCAGAAGAAAAAAATGCAGGTCAAGCAGAGAGATTAACTGTGGCACTAAGGATCTGTTTCTCTTGCCTGTTACTGTCATCCCAAGCACCCTCAAGCTCAGAAAAGTGGGATGTAATTTAACCACTCTGCAAGAACTAGTGCAGATGGTAATAGGGATGTGTGCATAACTACAGCTTAGAAAAGAATGAAAACCTCAAAGTGGTGCCCTCTGGTATTTATACCTTAATGCTATTTAGAAGAATCATATCTGAATCACTTTACTACGTTTATTCATCTGTCACTTAGAGTTCCAGTGGTGGAAGACCCTGCTGTACTAGGTACGTGCATAGACGCAACAAAAACCCCTGTTGCAAGGCTGTCCTCCTCCTGCTCATGCCTGAAAACCTCCTCTCTGTATGACCGGGTCTCCAGGAGGTGTTTGCAGTGACCAGAGCAAGGAGGGTTCCTGCAACCACATACTGTGGCAGCAGAATCCAGACCTCCTTCAGTCCCTCCCCCTGGTGCTGCAAGGGGCTACTCTGCAGTGTGAAGACTGCTGGACAATTGGAAGAGGTTGTTGCTTCAGCTGCTGGCTTAACTTACTGGAGACAGGCAGTAGGGAAAAGAGGGAAATGGAGATGGCTGGTTCATCACATCCTCAGCTGCAACCATGCTTCTTGCACAGGCTGCCCTCTTCCTTTCAGTAGAAGCTCAACTTGCCAGGCACTGGCTTCTGCTGCAGCTGCTCACCCTCTGGTTTAAGTGTGCACTGGCTGGTGTTGCGTGCACAGAGAAGCAGCTGCTCTGAGAATGGTTCATTATTACTGACGGAAAGCATGAAGGCAAATATTTGTGTTATAAATGCAACATGAAAATTAAGTGCTGTTTAACCAGGTTGCACTATGGACTTGGGTAGGCCTCAGACTGTAAAACACAATAGCCTGCCTGCAAGAACTTGCCCCATTTTATGACTTACTCTTCTCTGAAAATGGTCCAAAGTTCACGTACTAGAAGAAAGGCTGTTGTTGGACCTCCATGAGCAGCAATGGCTGAAAGTCACAGGTGGCCTGCAGGAGGGAATCCTGCTCTAAAGGCTGCAGTGGCACCCAGGGCAGTCTGCTGTGGTGTATGCTCCGTGGCAGCAGGGTTTGGCGTCGTGCTTCAGCTCTGGGGAAATGCAGGTTTCCTGATTTTTGTTTGTGCGTCACCACAGTATACAATCATATTTGTGATGTGGTACCTCATGGAGGGCTCAGCACCACACCAGGGTAGCAATGCTGACTTTCACCCAGTGCTCAGGGACATCCTGGTTTTTGTCCCATACCTACGCAGTCGCCTTGGCTGCTCTTCACAGTGCTTCCCATGGTTACCATTTTTGTTTGCCTTTTCAGGGCGTGAGTCCTCTGGGCCAAGGGCTTGGCTTTCCTTGTTGTTTGTACAGTGCTTAGGATCTTGTGGCTGCAAACAAAGTCAAAGAATCATTCATCACCACAGGATAGAGCCCTGTCCATTTCCCACCAAAGTCACGGGGAAGTCTCTCTGTGTGGGCCCAGAGAAGGTGCAGCTACATCTCCCCAGCCTTCTGCCAGTAGCCTGCAGCATCCAGCCCTCACCCTTATTCTCTGGGTCCTCTTCTTCCCACTACCCCACCAACATCCCCACAGCAGAGGCACATTCCCCATACCACTTGGCCAAATGTGTTAGTAGTGACTCCTCACCTCTTCCCTGTGATGTCCCCAGAGGAGAGGCTGGCAGTGCAGTGGGCAGGCAGAGAGCTGAGACCCAGAGCTGCCTCTCAGCTCTACAGAACCCACTGGCTGCTCCCCTCTTAAAATCTAGAGAAAAGAGATCAGCAAAAGCTGTGTTTGGTAAAAGAGCCAAGCTGGCCAGTTTAATCCACCCTGCAAGAGCCAATTAGCCAAGGAGGGGGAAAAAAAAAAGTGAGGTCATTCACCCTCACCATTTTGTGGCTACTCCAAAAGAAAAAAAAAGTACATAGGATCTGTTCAAGAATGACAAAGAACAACATTTGTGACTGCAGATGGGTGCAGAATATATTTAGTCAGTGGTCAAAGTGGAGGGAAAAGAAAAGAAATCTTGCCTGGAAAAAAAATACTGTGAAGTTTTGTTAGGCAACCCATTAATCTGGAATAGAGATAGGGAAAAATGTGCTAATAAGTTCATACGAAGTCCTAAAAATTGCGTATGTAGCACACAAGGGAATCTATTTTGAGTATGGTGTTATTTTGCCACAGAGAATAGTTTTGCCTTAAAGCATCATGTTCTTCAGTAACTTTTCATTGTTCAGTAGCAAGGATGAGATGACTCCTTGAATCTGCTCTCACAGGAAAAAAAATTCTCCCCTGCATGTACTAAAACAGGCTGCTTGCGGTAACAAGACAAAGTCCGTTCAAAGCAGGGAGGAGTATTTCCACCGACTTGACTGGTCCACAGTCCCCGGCAGAGCTGGTTCCTTGTGGTGACACCTAAAGAGTAAGTGAACCAATTCTCAGCTTGTTCCTGAGCCCTTGAATAAAGGCAGCAATGCCTTTATTATGAAGAAGGTGTAGATCTGATCATGCAGTTCTTACCATAACTCACACCAAGGCAGAACGGTCTGTGGATGTTACATGCATCCCCTCTATATGGTCATCATCCAAAGTAAGAGCTGCCGCCCTACCACTATCCTTCATATTTCTGCCTGCAGAATATTCAGTATTTGTTCCATGTACAATGCTAAAATCCAGGAGAAGGAAGCCAAAGCAGAGCATCAGGTGGTGAAAGTAGGCTTCCCCTCTTCTCTAAAAACTTTCTCATTTTTCCTGGCAGCTCAACTGGGATTGCAGGGTCTTGCCTTACACCATACAAGATCAATACTTCCACTCTGCTGACATGCTGGAAGGCAACCGTGCATAAATGTACAGATTTTTAAGCATACAAAGTCCCCACTGAACTCCTAATCTGGCATCCAGAACAGCCCAGCCCAAGAAACCTCTCATGGTCATTCCTTCATTAAGAATCAGCTTCAGTTGATGAAGTATAGAAAAATAATCTGCTGAACTTAAATGCAAAAGGAGCGTGCTCCCCATAAATGATTGTACCTTTAGTGCCTTTATTATTGTTATTGTGGTTGAGCATGAATGGATGTAGAGTTACTCATGGCAAGTCATTGAGGCGGTACCTGGCGCAGTGAGACTCCTTTCCTATGGAGCACTGCTGTTGCATCTCTTTAATCTAGAAGAAATTTGCCTTTGCAGGCCTTTGCAGGCCTTTTCACAAGCATAGAATCATGGAATCATAGAATCATAGAATGGTTTGGGTTGGAAGGGACCTCAAAGATCATCTAGTTCCAACCCCTCTGCCATGCATATCTAGGTATTAGCTTTAGTAGTGTCATTATTCTGCAGTTTTTATTTCTACTTGTTATGGACTGTTGTCTTGCTGTCACACCTTTTTGTTAGGTATTGAGTTTTTACTCTCTGATTCTTCTTTAAAATATTCCCCCTAGTAGCTATTAGTCTTTGAATTGCTGTGGCAGTGAGGACATGTAGGTTAAAGCATGGGGTTGTGCTCCAACATGCAGGCGACATGCAGATGCTCCCAACAGCCTAGTCAATGAAAATGTTGGGTGCACCCCTCTGGCTGTTGCATGAAGACGACTTTGTCTCTGAATGACAAATGCTGTGCATGCGATGGCAAGTTTTCAGTCCACAGAAGAAAGCTGGCGGACTCACAGGTTCAATTAGTAGCAATTTCAGCCCTGCCATCTATCATCTCTGTCATCTCCCATCTGATACACCTGAGGTTCCTGTCTGCCTTACCCCGACTGCCCTGCTGTGAGAGTGATCAGTGCGACACTTCTCCTTCACGTAGCCTGCCAGCTAGAAATAACTCTGGTGGGTTTGGTGAGATTGAGGAATGGTCCTTCCTATTGGTGGAGCAGCCCTAGTTGCTCAGATGTTTGCTTTTAGCTGCACACTAAAACAGAGGGGTAAGGGGAATAGTCAGGATGGGGCTTTTACCACTGTTGGCCCGCTTCCTGGCTGCAAGTTAGATTTTTCTCTTGACCTCTGCATTGTCGGTTTTATTGCTCATGTTCTTTCTGGCCTCTCTTCAGACTCTAGCAGGGTTTCAAGGATTTTTTTTTAAGAGTGAAATAATATTTAGTTTTTAGCTGTTGCCATTTCCCGGCTATATTTTACCACGTGGTGATAGTTCTGTGATGTGGTTTACTGGTCACTGGAAAGTTGACATCACCAAAAGCATTTCATTCACAGTCTTAAGATTTTTGTGATGACTTACAGACCTGCAAGTGAATAATTGGGATTGCAAAGCTGTGACTTGGGTGCTGCTTTGATTGAATTTTTATCAACAGCGAAGATTGTCTATGAAGGAACTGTTGCATTCAGCATCCATGTGATTATGATTAAGTCTTTAACTTAAGACTTCTCTTTCCCCTTATATATTCACAATTGTAAAAATTTCCAGTCGCTCATTGTGTGCATTACTATTATGTGCCTCAGTAGAGTGCCTGGGAGCAGCAGCAGCACTCATCAAGAGCCAGATTCTATTTTTATTTTAAATAATTTTTTAGGAAAGCCTCTGAAACTGAATGAGCTGAAGAAATCTGAGTTTTGCTTAGCAGCATTGCTGACCCAAATCAGGTAGGAGGCTGGAAGTCTGTGGGCACACAGTCTGTACCTGTGAGAGGAGAAGGAGTGGCTTGTATTTGAACGAGAAAAAGCAGCAGATGACTACAGAGGCTGTCCTAGGTGGATACCAAGAGTGCTATATTTGCAGGGGCTACTTCAGGTTGGGAAGTGTTAGTCAAAGCGCTGTCCTCTTGATGAAGGCAAATAAAGCCCAAAATCCACAGAAATATTATGGTTCTACAGCAGGAAAGTCTAAGGACCTCAAAAGCAAGTGTTTTGAATAAACTCAGGCTTCAAAGTATAAAGAACAAGTGGTGTGCAAGGCAGGACAGACCATAGTTATTTCTCCCATACGTACTCTGGTTCTGTAATACAAAATGGAGAAAAAATTTGCTTTGCTCAGTGAAATGACAGATGCCTTGAATACTCTCCAGAAACTACTACACTGAGCAAGAAGGTGTCATCTTAAGATAGTTACCCCTTGAGTCTCCTTTTATATCTCAGTTTTTGCAAAGCTAAGATTATTGCTAATGAGCAATCCTCATTGAGGTCTCAGGTTTTTGTTTAGAAGTGACATGGGAAAAAGACTGTGGAAACCCCCGAGCTTGTTCTTCCAGATTTTTTCTTTTAAAGGAAAGAGGCCCATGCAACTCTATCTTCTCTGAAATGTCTGACTGAACATTTATCTGAGTGAAAAGTAATTTTAGCATCCATGACACACAGCTTCTGCTGCCATCCGATTGCTCAATGGCACCAAGAATAAATATTTCCTTAAGCCTGAGGAGAGGAATCTGAATGCTGCTGGTTCCCTCTTCAGAAACACCTGTGTGTGTGCTTTGTCAGGGTCTGAGTAACACAGTGGTGCTCTGAGTCATTGAAGCTCTCCAACCCTGCAAGCACAAGCACACTCTCGCTTACCGTCCTTTCCAATAAATAGGCAAAAAAAAAAAAAAGCTGAAAAGGCTGCCTACAGCTTAACAATTTTGACATAAGCATGCCTGCTTTTTCAAAGAATTCAGTGGTGCTACTCATATGCTTAAAGGTAAGCAGGTATTAGTGTGCTTTACTGAACTGGATCCACCAAGCCCACAAGTTGGTCTTTTTTCCTCTGCACTCTTCCCCTTTTAGGTATACTTGTTCTGAGATAATGTTAATCAAGCAATAAAGCTGATTGGTTTTTTTTAAGGACTGGTGCAAATCCATGTGCTTTGCATACTTTTTAAGTGAGAAATTAAATTTACACAGGTTACCTAGAGCTCTTTGAAGCACTCATTTGCACATAGTGGTGGGATTTAATGGGCAGCTTCATCAGTAGTAAGACCATTAAAGGAATGACCAGGCTGGGTTTTGCCTTACTTAATCACTTCAGAGGAGGTTAACTCCTTCTCATTCATCAAGGCTCCTTCTTTCTCTAGATAAGAGCTCAATGATGTCCAAATCACTCTGACTTACAGACCAGCACCCGATGAGAGGAAGGATGTTCCAGGGGTTATAGGGTGAACTTGAGACTTGGGAGACTTGGTCTGGTTTCCTGTCACCTCTGTAAAGCCAGCCAGCCTCTGGGTGCAAGTTCCTCATCTGCGAGATGAATTGCACTTCCCTGTCTCTCAGTGTGCTCTTTCAGCCAAGAAGGCCAATGGTATCCTGAGGTGCATTAAGAAAAGTGTGACCAGCAGGTCAAGAGAGGTTCTCTTCCTCTTCTACTCTGCCCTGATGAGGCCATATCTGGAATACTGTGTCCAGTTCTGGGCTGCCCAGTTCAAGAGAGACAAGGAACTGCTGGAGAGAGTCCAATGGAAGGCTACAAAGATAATGAGTGGACTGGAACATCTCTCTTTGGAGGAAAGGCTGAGAGCCCTGGGGCTGTTTAACCTGGAGAAGAGAAGGCTGAGAGGGGATCTGGTCAATGATTATAAATATCTAAAGGGTGGGTGTCAAGAGGATGGGGCCAGTCTGTTTTCAGTGGTGTTCAGTGATAGAATAAGGGGCAACAGGCACAAACTGGAACACAGGAGGTTTCACCTAAACATAAGGAAAAACTTCTTTCCTTTGACAGTGATGGAGCACTGCAACAGGCTGCCCAGGGAGGTTGTGGAGTCTCCTTCTCTGGAGACACGTTCCTGTGTGGCCTGCCCTAGGTGAACCTGCTTTGGCAGGGGGGTTGGACTAGATGATCTCCAGAGATCCCTTCCAACCCCTACCATTGTGTGATTCTGTCTCAGAAGGACACTGTGGCAGGAACATGCTGGTGACAAAGCACCAGGTCATTGTGCTGCCAGCAGCACAAGTACTGCTCAGCCCCCAAGGGAAGCTGATGTATAGTTTGATGATGAGACATGCACGGTTCCCTGACAGAGGGTTGAATAGGGGATGACCTGACTTCAATGAGGCTGTGTTAGCAAAAGGGCCCAAGTTCAGCGACCACCCTAAGAAAACCCCAGGTTGCTTTTGTTTCCCTTCCTGCCTCTCTCCCCACAGCTTTCATGCTCAGCAGGTCCAGCCAGTCCATACCAGGCCAAAATCCCTCATCTTTGCGAAGAGGCTTGGCTCACATGGCAGTTAGCACACGGACACTGAGAACCTTGTCTTTATGCTGCTAAGCATAAATCAAAGGAAGGAATATTGCAGCTCTGTGAATGCATTGGCTTGTGTGAAAAGAGGAAGGACATGGCTGCAGAAGAGACTACTTATTGACATAGAGTGTAGATTGATGCAGCTGCAGCTGTGAGTTATGCTGTAATGATAGCGTTCTTCAAGCAGTAAAGCATGGAGGTATGAAACGGTTTTCAGAAGGTGGCTGAGCAATTTGCATTGTGATTCTCGGAAACAATTCCAGACCCTGTAGCTGAATGCTCTTTAGCAGATTTGCGTACCCTTCCTTAAAAAGGATGACTTTGCCCTTGTTTGACACTTCAGTAACTTCTTAGCCTTTTCTTCTAAAGAGGAACTATCTAACTGGGGCATACAAGGAAGAGGAGGACACCCTGTAACAAAAAGCGAGTGACTGGACCTGTTGTTTGTCTCATTGCTTTTACTGCATTTTTGGATGGATGGGAATAGGGAATCAGTCACTCAAGACCTTCTCTGTGCTGCTTGGTCCTGCAGTGTCATCTCAACCCCATGCTGATCAGCTTAGTGTTTCAGCAGACACACTGCTGGGACAGAAAATGGGCTCCTTCGATTACAGGAGTGTTTTCAGTGTTTCCCCTGACACTGAGCAGTGTCACCATTCAGCTGCCAGACTGGCCCAGCTTTCCATTTCCTAGATCACCTCTCACCTCACCAGCACTGGTTGTTATCTTATGCCCCTCCTGGGAGGTGCTGTGCAAACACAGAATGCAATATTTGTTCAAAAAAATGTATGATCTAATAATGAGAAAGGTACTGCTAATGAATGCAAAGAAAGAGACAAGGAAACAATGAGACAACAGAAGATTTCTTGCAGGACTAGACTTAATTCAACCTGGGATTGTTGTAATGATAAAAAAAAAGGGCTATAAGTTGTTTATAACCTGCAAAAATATAGAAACTTAAGACCTCTGACTTGAGGTACTTACTTTGTTGCAGACACAGC
Organism: Eurystomus gularis; assembly: GCA_013400335.1. Taxonomy (NCBI): domain Eukaryota; kingdom Metazoa; phylum Chordata; class Aves; order Coraciiformes; family Coraciidae; genus Eurystomus; species Eurystomus gularis. The sequence goes on along the minus strand of VZZY01011072.1, from coordinate 27,060 downwards.
ACAGTTTCAATAAAACACGTCATGCACCAACCCATGGCTCAGACTCCAAGCCAAAAGTTAGTCTTTTAAAGAAAAATGTCAACCTTTTTGGTCATATTTAAGTGACAAGCATTAGAAAAGGACAAGGTGCTTAGGGAAAAATATCTTCTATTTAAAGAGATTACTGGAGCTAGAAAAGGAGGAAAGACTTGGAGGAAACAAGGGGAGAATACAAAGTAGTGGCAGTATCAGTAGGCACAGGGATGTGATTTGCTATTAGATGGCAAAAGCTCCCCTTGAACAGCAGCAGAAGCTTTATTGCAGCTTTCCCCAAGTCAATGAGATTTTAACAGCTGTATCTAAAGAAGGATTCCTTGCTACAGGCCTGATTTTGAATCATCTATCTATTGTGAGATAAACAACTGGTTGTAAGATGTTGAGTTTACCTGGAGGTCCACTGCTGGGAGACTCTTGGGCAGCCAAAACAGAGTCACCAAGGGGCTGGGCATGGTGCTTGGCTGGCCAGGATCCCCAGCACAAGCCATGCCCCAAAGCCTGGCTGAGGGAGCCGCATGTGCTGGGTTGCAGGTAGGACCACTGTGTGTACAGGCAGCCGAGAGCAGGGAGGGGATGCAGAGGCCTGTAGGAGATAGAGGCAACACTGTTACCTGCTTTGCAGATGCCCTTTCATGTAACAGTTTCAGGTGGGTTGGTGGGAGGGGTGGCTTGTGCTGGTTTTGTTTTTTGAGAAGCAAAAGCTGTTGTCTTGATTGTATCACCTATCTGGATGGCTGTCTCAGTTCAGTGAGACCATCTCTCCAGGACACAGTGGGAGCCATAAAAGCTGCAAAATTAAAGTCCAGTATTTTCTGCGCCTAGCCAGGAGTATTGTGTATCCCAGTGGGAAGATGGGAACTTCTTCTTTTTCAGGAGTATAAATCATTCACCTTACTTGTTTGCTTAAAGTTATACATTAAAACTGTCAGTTGCCCAGGTCTTAGTCTGAGGTCATATCTGTGGAAGAGACTACAGAAGTATCTCTATGCCAGTTTTTTTCATTACTGTTGTTTTAAAGTCATGACTTCAAATAATAGGGTATTGTAAGAGAAGGTTATATAGCAGGCCAAAAGTTCATGACAAATTGCAAGACTGTGTTATTTATTTATCACCTGGCTATATTACAAGCCCCTCTGTGTACAGCATCAAGTACTTATTCTTAGCATGCCTACCAAGTGCCTTTGAAGTCATAAATGTTGGGTAATTTTTACTGCTTAGCTATCCAAAATGCTATACAGAAGAAAAGCTTTCCTCCTCTCTGCCAGCACTATGACTAGGTAGGTCTGAAGCTCTCCAGGTATATTGGTTCTCACATGCTCTCTCTCCTTCTCCACTCCAGTTGTCACTACAAGTCACTCCGCCGTGTGAAAGTGAACAACACTATGAATACTCTGGACGGTGCTGCACAAAGTGTGAGCCAGGTATGTAAGCATTGGGCTGTGCTGGCTTTATAACTGAAAAGCTCATTAGAAACAGCTCTGTGGGTGAGTAAGGCAGCTTGTTCTTGTGACTCTGCTGATCTGTTGGCACACAGCCTCACAGGTGCATGATTTCAGGCTTACAAGTGCCTTCTAGTGCAGGAGTGGTCCTGCTGACCTCAGCAAAAGCCATAGCAGCTCTTTGGCTGAGATGGCACTTAACCACTGCAGGAGACAGAAAGCAGTTTGATTCTCATGTGGGTAGACTGGACTGCTCCCAGGCCATAAGCTTCACAGATGTCTCAGTGCCACACTGAATGGGGACCAGGCTGAGGAACTGAAAAGGTGACAGGAAGAAATGATTGTTCACAGCAATACAGCAGTGTTAGCCCAACCTGTGGTTTTCCCTAATCTTCTTAGGTAGCTGGTGTGCACCTTACTTATCTTCTCTCATTCACAGGGAAGTATATGTCTGCTAGATGCACTCGTACTTCTGATAGTGTGTGCCAGCCATGTGGCCCAAATGAGTATATGGATGTCTGGAACGAAGAAGAGAAATGCTTACTACATAAAATATGTGATCAAGGTGAGCTGTTCATACTGAGGAACCTTTTAATCCAAATTAGTGAAGGACAAAGACGGGAAAGTGGACCCAGGGAAGTCGCTTTGTTCAGGTAGCTGACATTGGAGGCTGGGCTTGCAGAAGTGCCTGGCAGAGAGGGAGGTCCCAGACAGCAGAGATTCTTCACAGTGCTGAGCACCACAAACATAGTCTCCGGCTGCTAGGCCATTCACTTCTATAAGTTGGATCTTTAAGGTTGTCCTTTTGCCCAGCATACTATGCATTCACTTCCCCTAACATGTTTGTCTCATCCTTGAAAGCTCTGTTTGTTTTCTACAGCAACTACAAGGAAAAGTATTGCTCAGGAGTGCACTCAGTGAGGAGTCCCTCGCTGATCAAGGGTCTCCCATGCTTCTTGAAATACAACATTTTCTCTAACATGAATGGTTTTGCATCTGGTGTTCAAGCAAAGCAAACAAGTAGAACAAGAGGTTCATAAACTTGAGGTTTATTATTAGGGAGATTTTTACTCCTTCTTTCTCTTTTAGGAAAAGCTTTGAGAGAAGTGAACCCAGGGAACAGCACGTTCCAGCGGCAGTGTGCTTGTACAATGGGCTACCACTGGAATGAAGACTGTGACTGCTGTCAGCGAAATACCGTATGTGCTCCAGGATTTGGAGTCAAGCATCCTGGTAAGATGGGAAATGCACGAAGTGAAATGTCCAACTCAAGCTTACAGAATGCGGCCAACATCATGTTGGTTGTGATATTAGAGAGGATACTTTAGACTCTCGTATGACTGTCAAAAGAAGATGCATATCTGAGTTATCATTACTACTGCATATAACTCTCCTGGACTATTTGCATTTTGAAGGCTTCTACCTCTGTAATTTAAATGGCATCTTGGATCAAGTGACTTTTGGAAGGTACCACATGGACATGCCAATAGTCGCAAGGTGTTTAGTACATTTCTAATAGTTGCTGAGGTGTCTGACTGTGTGGTCATGCATTGCTGCAGTATTCAGAGAAGTAGTCCATTGAGGATTGTTCCTGAGGTCAGATTTGAAATCAGTTTTTGTCCAATGACTTTGCTTTGCCATTCTATAATGTTATACAAAAGTTAAAAGTGATTAACACCTTTCAAGTAGCACAAGTATTCTGTTTTAGATGACTTTAGACTAGCATACTTTTTCTGCCTACAAGTGACTGTCATTGCTGCTCTAATCTAAGATCCTTCTCTCTTCAGGGAAGCTTTCAGGGGGGTGTCAGGGAGTGGAGGGTGGAGCAGGAGGATGGGGAGCATAGTCACCTTCCCCTCAACTGCAAGGAACCCAGGGAAACAGATACAAAATGTTTCTTCCTTTACTACACACAGTGCAACAAGACAAGGACACAATCTGTACACCATGCTCCAGAGGCTACTTCTCAAAGGTTGCTTCATCCACTGACGAGTGTAAATCCTGGACCAAGTAAGTCCCTGTATCTCGAGGACCAAGACAGCCAGAAGGCAGGGGGAAGCTTGGATGCATTTTTCAGTGGGGTGTTTCAGAGTGTCCGCAGAGTGCATAGAGCATCTCTGTTGGCTGTGCAGTGGTAAAGGCATTCGCACACTGAAGCACCCTGAAGCTTGAATTCTCCTTGGGGAGCAGCAAGAAAGAGCAGTAGCAACAGAACTGAGCTGAAAATAAGGAAAATATCTGAGGTTCTTAAGGGTTGAGAAATTCAGGAGAAATCTTGTATGTACTACTCTGCTTAAGTGTAGGAGCCATGACAAGCTTTGAGAACCTAGCCTCTTTGTCTTTCTTTTTTAGCTGTACAGCTCTAGGAATGGCAGAAATCGTGCCTGGGACTGACAAGTCCGATGCAGTTTGCGCAGAACGGAAGATGCCTGAGCCATCAGAAGATGGTATCTGTCCTCACATAGATTATCTGTTAGAAAGTGGCAGGGAGGAGGAGGGATGTGTTTGCTAGGGGTTTTGGGTGGCTTAACTCCATTCCCATTGTGGGTAACTTTAGGGGGAGCAGCTGTAGACCAAGGCAGCACTCTTGGAAAATCCCACCTTTAAAGATTATTTTAAGCCTGGCGGCTCTAGGGCCTATGTCCACTACTAAGCAGAGCTTTACACCTCCCGCTGAAACTGCATGGCAAGCAGCACTGCTGTTATACCTATGACCTCCATCACATTTACAGCTCTTTCATTTTTTCAGCTGGTTTCCATAAACACATTACATAAAGGCTAGCGGCTTCACCCCCTGCTCATTTCATAGCAACAGCTCCAGTCTCAGCTGAATGTAGCTCTCCCTTCTTGCCCATGGCCTATTTCCTTTTCCAGTGTGGATATGGTACCAGGGAGACTGCTTGCCTGGCGTGCAATGATCCTTCATAACCTGAGAAAAAGGGCAAATGTTGCCAGCTGAATACTATAGTCTGCATGAGATGCATGCCCTCCATCTCCTGAGGGAGAGCAATCATAGCCCGTGGGCTGCTGGTAGCTTGCAGGGGGACTTTCAGGGGAACCTAACTGGATCACACATCTCTCAGACACCAATACTCTGTTTTTAGTTGGCTTGGTACCAGGTACCTCCAGTAAGGCTGCTTGTCACAGAACTGCATGAGGACTAGTACTGTTGTCCTTATTATAGAAACTGAAAATCGAATAAGAAGGAAAAAAAAACCCTGTTCTGTGGAAAAGCAGGTAGAATGAGCAAGGATTTTCATACTGCTGAGTACAAGCTGCCTGTTGATAGCACTGGTTTTTTTACGTCTTGCAGGAACAAACAGGATCTTATACGTGTTGATTGTCATCTTGTTTTTTCTGACACTAATTGGCATTGTCATCTTCATCATATACTACAAGAATAAGGGAAAAAAGCTGACAGGTAAGTGCTAGTTAATAATATTCATGAATGTGAGAACTGCATGGCAGTGCAGAGAGCACTCTGATTTCATGGGTAACCACCAGGTTAAGAAACTTAATGTTATCTTGGAAGTTCTGTGCTATCCCTATATCTGTTCATATGGACATACTTTAACTAGCGCAAAGCCAGGGCTCACTCAAATTCCTTTCATCCAGGCGAGCAGAGTAGTGCATATTGCTTGATGTCCTCCTGCAGCCCAGACTGCCCTCCAGGTGACCACCCTCACAGTAGATGCAACCACTATGTAGATGAAGGAGGGCGAGTGCTGGGGGCTTGTATAGCAGCATGGCTGCTGTGCACCACATGTCACAGTAGACCCCTTGGCTGAAGGGAAGCAGGGAAAGGCTTACAAGGCTTTCACCACCTCTGGTCTCCTTCCTCCTACTTTCTCTCCTCTCCTGAAGCCTACATCTGGACAGGTTAAAACATAGATTTCAAGACAAAGGCCTGATGTATATTTGAAAACATGATGGAGCAATGTTTTTAGCTGAAGGCTGAAGTTCTGCTGAGGTCTGGAAGAAATACTAGAAGGAAATAGAATAAACAGTAAACATAGAAGAATAGAAAAATTCTAGCAAACACATACTGGATAACAGGGGGGTACTGAATATATTACTAATACAATGGAAATACCTTCAGTAGTTACTCAACTCTTGTGTTAAGCCCTGGATCTCCTTTGTTAAGGACATACCCTTATTGTTCTGTTCATTTTTAATTTTCTCCCTCTAAACATGAAACTACACTTTCCTAGTGTAGTTTTTCCATCAGCTCCTTTCCCAAGCCCTAAAAATTTATGAAATGTTTTGGGAGCAGTGGAAGGGAAGACAGCAACCCTCTCTTGTAAAGTATATTTCAGCCTGTGTTTTAGAAATGGGCTGCCTCTGCCACACTAAACATGGGTTGTGCTAAATCTGGAATTCCTGGGATGGGCTGGAGGAAATGGTGACTCTCCCTGCAAACCAAATACTTATTATGCAAAGCAGGTTAGGGGGAAATGCTTTTTATTTGACATTTCTATTGCCTTGCTGCTCAGTGACAGTCCTCCATTGCTTTTGCACGGTAAATCCTGCTAACCGGAGCCCCAGAGACTTGCAGGCTCAGGAAGAAGCTCTGCTTGCTTGGGGTGGGACTGGTGGTAAATATGCAGACTCAACATCAGAGGAACAGAGTCATTGGTGGGAACTGGCAGTGGCTACATAGCTGATCTATCTTCAGACATACAAAATCAGTGTAAGCTTCAAATGTGCACAAGACCTGAGCCCCACAAAATCTTCTGAAAGTACAAACAGAAAACAAGAAGAATTGCTAACTCTAAGTGGCAGTCTTTACCATAAAGCATTGTTGGACATAAAGCTTTTCCTTGGGAGATAATGAGATTAAGTTACTTGCCCCATTAAGTACAACCTGATTAAGTGGAATATGCTGTCTTTGAGCCTACCATCCTGTGGTTTCAGTAGCTTACCCTCTTCTCTCCAGGCTCCTTACTCCTGTCTGAGAATGGCCTTTGGGCCATCCATGTGAGCTCTCTTGAAATAGACTGTATGGCTGGCTGCAGGTGGGTTGCTATTGGACCAGTCATTGCTTGGTGTGACATATGACCAGGAAAGAAACCCCATTTGATGTGGAACACAGTTTTACCATGGTCTATTTTAGGAGCTTGGAAACATTTTTTCCACAGAAATATATCCTTGTTCCAGTTACAATGAATCCTCAGCTAGACTGATGCTGGGACACTTCTAGAGTCAGTAAACAGTCTTACTAGTTTTTATTTAATATGATATTGGGGATTGTGAATCACTGTGGCTATTTAGGTCTGTGGCTAACTTCAGTGCCTGCTATATATTACAGCTACTCTTTTTGCGTTCCCTACAGCAGATCTACAGAACTGGGCTAATGAAGTGTGCAGCCAAATAAAAGGAACAAAGGTAGAGTCGAAGACACTGGCATTTTCTTTGTTTGATGTTTTCCTCATGGCATTCCTGACACCACTCCTGAAGCAGGACTCCACATTAATGTTTGACTAGAAAACAAGTTTTGGGTTCCTCAAAAAATGCTCACAGCTTTGGCTTTTTCAGTCTAGTTTTCTGCAAATGTGAGGCTTATGATATCACCATTCTCAAATAGCTTCTGAATCTGCTCTCTAGTTACAGTGAATTTTAACAGCGGTAAAAGTCTCTGTGATTATTATTTATGAGGAGAAAGTTAAACATGAGGCCACTGGTTGCTGAACACCTGAGACACTGCCTAGGACAGCTGAAGCAGGAGAGCTTCAGTTGAGTCTGCACCTTTTTACATGCCAGAGTGCTCACAGGGTAGAAACCTGGATTTGGGGCAATGCCAAGAATGCCAGTCATGCAAGGCATTAAGCACAGAGCCATCGGCTAAAGAAACTGGCTGTGAGACACTTTAACTCTAGTGCTCGAAGAAATCCTTCTTGTCCATTCAGATGTGAAAAAAAAGACCTTACAAGAGGATTTGCTCTGGAAGAACATCAGATCCCATGCTTGAAATGCTCAGATGGGGACACAGGTTCAAGTTCATGTGCATTGCCTGCTTTGCACCATGAATGTGGACTGAGGTGTCCCAGGTGCATGTCCCCATCCCCCCCTGGCCCCCATCTAGGAGCTCTGTCTCGCTTAGCTGTTGACTCAAAAAAACCCATATCAAACAAGCCCACCTTTTTGAGCAGGCAGTTCCTCTTTTGTCTTCTAAGGGTTCATGCAGCCTCCTGCATTGGCAGCTACTCAGATCCTCCAGAACAGAGGAGTGAATCAACAGCAATTAGTGGCTGGCAGCATTTACACTCTCTCTTCTATCCTGGAAGATCTGAACAGATGCTAGAAATTAAAGGTATTAGTTCTCAAATACCCCTCTTTACAGCACAACTTTCATGAACTGAAGGGGACCCTTGAAGTATTTCCCAACCCTTCTTTTTGGAGCTGCAACCAAAAATGTAGCTTTACCTTGATAAGTACTGGCAACATGACGTCATAGGCCTTTGCATTTGTTGTCCTAACATTTTCCCGGTTAAAGCCACCTTGCCTGTGTGGCTTCTTGTTTTGCAGCTTTTCTTGGACCCTCTGCATCTACCCAGTTTCTTTCTTTGATTATTACTGATAATAAAGATTTGCTCCCAGTAAGGCCTTCACAAATCAACAAACCTTCAGACACCTGAGGGGGTTTCCAAACCCCTGTAAGCAGTTAGGTAGGTCTTACTGATGGTCCATAAGAAACAGCAGAATCCAGCAACTCTTCTAGATTTACTAACTCTTAAGTGCCTTCTTAAGAACCTATGAATAGTCCGCTCCGCAAATTAAATGTTATTTCCCCCCAGACCACTGAATTTTTTTCTGAACACTCACTGAGCCCAGCATCACCAGTCACAGTTTCACAGTGGAACAGAATTACACTTTAAGACCCAAATAGTGCAGTGCTGCTCAACCTTAGCAGCTCCACACCAAGGAATAACTGAGATCTGCCTGTTCCTTCTTTGTCTAGAAAATAACCTTCTGTTGATGTATTTATTAAACCCGTGTTTATTTTTAATTTCTTTCAGGAGCTCCCTAGAGATGCATTTGTTACTGTGAACATCACAAATGCTGCTGTCTCCCAGACCTCTGAAGGCATGTGTCTCCTGGGACCCCCTGGCTCTCCTGCTCCTGGAAACTCGTGCTGCACCAGCAGCCATGCTCCTTGGAAGAATGGGAGCCCCAGCACAGCACCATGTGAAGCAGGAGGGAGCCTCCAAGAGTTTTCTGTGGTAACTGAGACTGATGATGACCATTTCCCACCAGTTCCCACAGAAGATGAATACATGGATAAGGATCTCAATACAGCTGATTATTTATCTTTACTGAGTCGGACTGCCAGTAAAACCACATCGTCATTTTCAAAACCTATGGAGGCAGGGGAGAACGACAGTTTAAATCAGTACTTTTCAGGGACTGGGAGCACAGAGGAAGAATCAGACTCTCAAGGCTGTTACCCTTCCTCCGACATAGATGGGGTGTACACTGCCACGGACAAATTTCTTCAGAAATCTTGCCAACATGCCCACAGTTGCCTGAAGGAAATGGGCAATAAAGACACAGATAATTTTGCAACAAACTATGACTCAGAGAAGATCTGTGTGAGGTGTGGCATTTCATACAGGGAATCTCCCAGAAAATGGAGCAAACCCTGTTGTGCTGTGGCTGACAGTGCCTCCACCTCCCCAGAAAGAGGATCCTATGCACAGTGCACCTGTAGCTTGAATTTTCTCTCTGCTGGTCAGAGCACTCTAGAAAGTGATCATGGTATGGAAGGTGCATCTTCAGATAGTACCAACATGAAGTATCAGAACACAAACAGAAGCACATCAGGGACAAACAGCAGCACTTCAGACCTCCCTCCAGTATCTGGTAAGCCCATTAGGCTTGACCCATACACAGTCTTACAGGATTATTCTCTGTGCTAGCTCAGTATTATACTGAGGGTCAGATTTAGGAGAAGGAGAGAAGAATAAAATTGTGCCTTTTCACTTGATTGCCCTGAAGCTAATCTGAAAAAGCAAAACTGAAAGAGTAAGGCCATTTGTTTTTTTAGTGAATTCTGCAAATAGTATGAGCACTGTGATTGTCCTGCCCTGATCCAACCAGCCATGCAGAACTCATCTTCTGGCTGTGGCAGAGGCCACACAATTCTGTTCTGAAGTATTTTGGTGGTAGCAGGTGTGTGTGTTGGAGAAAACTTAGAAGGAGGAGAATATAGGGACCTAGAGGCTGAGTCAAGAAAGGATGCATAATGCTCAAATAGATGATTTTCCATTCAACAGTCTGCATGCACATTTTTGCCTTTAGGTTTAAGTTCAGTTACAGTTATATAGCAGCCAGCGAAACTCCTTCTGGAGCTGGTGGCCACAACTGGGCCTAAGAGATTATGTTCAATTTTCTGCTTTTAGCTCTTTCTCTTTGTTTTAATTTGCTAGGATATGACCATTCACCTAAAAATAATTTCATATAGACATTGTTTCTCCATACACAAGTGCTTTGTCCCCTAAAAATCTCTGAAACACTGTTGCTAATTTACTAATTGACTACCAGTTGAGTAAATATATCAAAACTGTCAAAAGAAAGCATTGAAAAAAATCACTGAAGCAAAACTAGCAGAAGGGAAATTAGAGTCTTTTCTGGATTAAACCTTCCTCCCTCTGACTTTTTTTCAGTATAAAAACCTGCAATCTGCCTGTCATGTGTTATTAGTCATTTTAGATTATAATCTCTTAAAGGCAGATGCTCTATTTTCATTTATGTCAATGCACTGCCAAGTGTAATGAGACTTCAGTTTTGACTGGGACATCTAAGTATTACTGCAGTACATGCAACCTATGCAAGCTGTCGCCCTTCTTCAAAACCACATCGTGCCTTAAAGTTTCTTATGGAGACATTCCAATTCTTATGGAGACATTCCATTCTTATGGAGCCCAAAAGCAACACTTTGGAAGGCCCTTCCTCTCTCAAAATGCGTGCCATGTGAGAATCTGCAAGTATGTAGTGTGCATCTTTCTAAGAGTAGATACTCTTTTTCCTGCTTCAGTTTCCTGAAGCCCTGACACAGTTTCACTGCCTGTTCTGTACAAAATTCAGCAGTAGTAAAGAGAACAGATTATCTTTTGTTGTTGTTGTTGGGAGGTGACTCTGAGGTTCAACTGAAAGTCAAGTCATATTTGGCACTGCAGAATTACTGCTTTTCTTTCTAAATATGACACAAAGAGAAAGAGAAAATATTAAGGAATAATAGGGTAAACAGAAGAGCTTGGATTTAAGCAACGTGCTAGAAAATGCCATCTTAGATCTGCAGCATAATTCTTTGTATGGGATTTTAATTGTATCTGTGCCTTCAGGTATGTACATGCTATAGTGCCATCTGGTGAAACCTGAGCATAGAAACTGTGCTCGTAATTTGCCATTTTTCAGGCATGACTACCAGAAGACACTGAATGAGCTGTGGGCAGTATAAGAGTGTGGGTTCGTTAATCTGTAGGTAATGTGCCTGGCTGGCAGAGGTTTTTTCTGTCTGCAGAATGTCCGTGCCCTGCTGGCAACACCTGGTTGCACAAGGAGTGGGACAGAGCTGAGCCATAACTTCCACACTGAAGCACCCCAGTCACACTGGGGCTGCACGTGGAGCTGCAACAGCATTGGTCATTTTGCTGGGCCTTGTGAAATGCCCAGATAGCATAAACATGAATGAAAAATAACTTTCTGTAAAGCTTCTTAAAGCAACGGAAGCCACCAGGCTTTGCACACAGTCATGCTAAAAGAGAACATTACAAAAGAGGGTGGATGAAAAAATGGGAAGAAGGCAGCTGTGGGTAATTCCATGAAGTTTTGGTTTTGGTTCCCTAACACTCAAAATGACAACAGAAATTGCAAACTATGTCTCTCCTGTGAAACAATGCTGGAGGACCAAAGTAAACCTCTGGACAGGTGCCACTTACAGGGGTCACCACCAGAGATGGAGATAAGCCTTCCAGGGCTCTTTTAACCACCCCAACCCCCAAGCCTGGAGGCAGTCAGGACATGAAGCATCCTCAAGTCCTTTGTAGGGCTACAGCATAAAGCATGAGTGCAGGAAGACTTAGGTGACTCACAATTAGGAATGGTTTTGCATAACCTTCCATTTCCAGATCTCGAACCAGCCCAGTCTGGCAGTGACAAACAGTTCTTACAACACAGAGGCCATTAGATGGCTCAGAGAAAATTAATTGTCTGCATTGTTCCAGTTCTTCGTGAATAATTACCAGAAAAATTAATCTGCCATTGTAATTAATATCATCAAGTAGTTTGAAGAGATCTAAAGGCTAAAACATTGCAGAGAATGATGCTTTTGCTTATCCTCTGAGGATGTCCCTTCTACTGTCCAGAGTGAAAGCACATCTCTTAGTGTGGTTCAGGAAGCTTGTGTCCATTTTCTGTGCTTTTGGGCCTCAAATATCCTTTTGTTTCAGCATAGTGTCTCCAGAAAGCAGTGAAGATTTGCCAGCCATATTCAACTAAACATTATAAATGTGTTAATCTGCAGGGGTTTTTTTCCCCCACTGTCATACAGATTTCTAAATTCTTGATCTCATACTGAGCACTGGTAAACTTTTCCACAGTAACTTTCACGAGTGACAGGCAATCTGTAGGAAGGCAAACAGTTACTGTTGTACTCCTGTTATGCCTAACAGTTGTGTTGATGGCAAACAGCTGAACAGAGGAAGCAACCCACAGGGAAAAAGCTCCTGCAGAGAAAACTCTTACTGACACCTCACGTTAATCGACAACACTTGGAAAGAAAGCAAAGAGCTACCAATCCAGTGGTTTAGCTGAAATAAATAGGATTGCTTAGAGAGACACCTGAGTGCTGCCCAGACTTGGTTACGACCAGGCACAGCTCCTAACTCAGCACAGCTGGAGCCCTGTGTCCATTGCTGCTGTGCAAACATCACCTGTGGCTGCTGGAAAAAGAGCATTTCTCTGGGCTGGGTCATGCTTAGCTGCAATGAAAATGGGAATGTCTCAAGTGTTGAGGAACGTAATGAGGAAAGGCACAAAACGTCTAGACGGTGTCAGATCAGTTCGCAAGTAATGATTAAGTGGAGTACAGCAGGAAAAACATTTCTTAGGAAAAGTGTTCATAGGTTACAAAGATTTTTTTTTTTTAACTTTGTTTTGTTTAATTTCAAACTTTGACAAGTTTGTTAGTTTGATGTTGAAAGTTTGATCTAAGTTATTGTCTTTCTGCTCTGAGGGAAGTTTATTAATTCCCAGAGCCTTGTCCTGCTGTCACTTGAGTCAGTGATGCAGCCCTTGAATGGCAGAAAGATTGAATTTACACTGAAAAACCTCTAACCACAGGCAGACAGGCTGAAACAGTAATTCCATTAGGTTGCTATAATAGAGACTCTCTCTCTTCACTGGAGCCAGTGTATATCCAGGTAAATCCATGGGGTGAGTACTGGAGGATACCTACATGGAGGATCAGGACAATATAAGGTAATCATATAAGCTCCATGTCATTTGGACACTTTGTGACCATATGATCTAACATTAAGTCAGTATTTTTTCAATAAGCCTGCTATCTAGCCCAAACGGTAGGACTGGTGTTTACCAAAGGGGAAAGAAACCCCAATGTGATGCCTGGGACTCTGAAAATGATCTTATACTTAGAAATAACGACCATTTTCTCACAAACCATGGGCAGAGGTAGTTTGGATGCAGCATGTGCACTGGGCAGCATGGGGAGCATGAGACAGTTGTGCTCTCTCTTGCTTCCCAGAGCACAACTGAGAGAGAAAATGTTTCCAAGCCTTCCAGACGGGCTCTCTGTGGATGACAGGCTTTGTCCTGAGGAGGCAAAAGTGGAGATACTGAAAAGGTTCAGTGGAAGGCATTCGTTATAACAGCATCCTCATGTCATGGGGAAAAAATAATGGAACAAGAGTAAAGCCGCCTCAATGGATTAAGTTCACTGCACTAAGCGTCTGTGTTATGAAGGAAAAATACTAATCACGTGTCTTCCTTTCTCCTCCCTCCTTCCCCAGGAAATGTGACTGGAAACAGTAACTCCACCTTTATCTCAAGTGGACAAGTAATGAATTTCAAGGGCGACATCATTGTTGTCTACCTTAGCCAAAACTCCCAGGAAGGAGCAATGGCCTCAGGGCCAAGTGAGGAGAACGTGGGCAGCCCGGTGCAGGAAGAAAACCTCAGCCGCTGCGAGACTTTTGCTGGCAATGCCCAGGACTACAAGGAGCAGTGTGCGGAGCTGCAGGGTGCCTGCCTGGTGGTGGGGAGCAGGGGGCTGCAGCAGCCTACCAGACCCCCAGCCCAGGAGCAGGACCTGTCCTGCTGTGGCCAGGCCTCGCAGCCTGTGCAGGAGGAGGGCAAGCTGGGACACTTCTCGGAGAAGGTGTTGAACTGAGGCAAGCCGGTGTCCTTGCAGCGGGCTGGGATGCTAACAGGTGGTCTGTGAGGGGCCATGGGGCTGCTGAAATCCCAGGTGTCTATACAGATTTGGAGACTGTTGCTTCCCCTGGTGTCTCCTGGGAAATTTTACAGCTGGAAAAGACCCTTGTGGCCCATGTGCCGGTGGTGGTGCTCTTGCTGAGAAAGTGGGCACACATGAAGCCAGACACGCTGCCTCCATTGCAGAAGCAGTGGCAGGGTTCTCTCCTTTCCCTTGTGGGGCAGTGGACTTCCTACCTGCCCCCCACTCCCTGGCACCTCTTCCCAGCAAGCAGCAAAGGAGAGTTGAGGAGATCCTTCGGGCCAGGGACTTTGTAAGGAGGAGAGCATCGCTGACTGGGTGCACGGGGCACTCCCCGAGAAGGGATGACATGGTGGAGGACCACACTGAAAGGGGCCTCTGAGCTCTGCCTTGGGGTTTTCTTTTTGCAGCTAAGCTGCACCCATTTTGCTAGGTGCTGACCCATTTGCTAGGTCTCGGGCCTCCTCCATGCCTCTGGTGGTAGAAAGAAGCTGCTGCTGAGCTTAGTGCCTAGTGCCGCTGCCGACCTTTGCCTCCCTGTGGTGACTGGGCAGATGGTGTCAGCCCTTCCCATTATTGCCCAAGAGAGCAGTCTCAAACCAGCACCAGAGCCAAGATCCTGGTCTGCCCCTTATGAACTTGTGGGTGTGAAATAGGTGTAATGCTGCTCCAGGCACACAGTAACAGGCAAAATACAGCTGATATGCCTTAAAAGCCTATCAGATTAACCTTGAGCAAAGAACATTTATAGTTTTGGACCCTGATTCACCTCTGCCTTATTGCACCTTGTCAGAGGAATTCAAACCCCTGCAAATGAGTGACATGTACCCAGCATGCTGCTGCATGAATAACATCACTGAAGTTTAAGCTACAGAGCTGCTTAGCAGGTGGAGGAAAGGTCTATGATAACCAGCTGTGGACATCTCCCAAGTGACAGGAGAGGATGCAGTTACTCAAAGATGGAGAATTTGGTCAGGGTCACACACACGTTCCTTCATCTGCCCAAACAATTTTGTCATTCCTTCTGATACTTTAATTAGTAAGCAGAGTTTTACATAGGTAGCATTAAGCTATTTGCAGAGCTCAACCTGTCTGAGCTGACATCAGTGTAGCCACTGTCACACTGACAGCTGATAAGCAATCGGACCAAAGGTTCAGATTTAAAGAATAATAGTAGTTGTAGTTAGAAGGGAATCTCAGCTACTCAACTGGCTGTAGTTCAGGTCCCATATCCTGCAGCCTCCTCCAGCAGCCACTGTGGAGAGAAAGGTGAAGGGAATGGAGCCTCAAGGGACTCCCAAGAGGAAAAGATAACATTTTTAATTATTTCCTGACAAGGGGTAATTTTCTGACTTTGTCCTGCACATGTGAGCGCTGCAAGAGGCTGTCTTCAGTCTGAGCCTTCAGGAGGGTCAGTGCTATGTTTCCTGCCAGACAGCCAAAGGATCTCTTATCTAATGTGATCTCATCTGCCCTGATAGAAAAGGTCTCTGATAGGGAGGGCTTCTACCTGGAGAGGTTTTAAAGCTGAAGGGTTCACTGTGTAGCTGCTCTGTTTGCAATCGTACTGCTTTGCAGGTGATGAGTACCTGTAAAGCTGACAAGGTGACCACTGTGTCCTGATGAGCTTCTTATCCATAAAACAAAAGGATGGGCTTTGCCACCTTCACCTCTCAGGAGAATAATTCTGCGTTATTTATATATCTGAGATGTAAAGTGCAGTACAAATGTGCAAGACTCTCTCTTGAGTGACTGGCAAAAAGGACACATGAACAACCAGCCTGCCTTTCACCTCTCCAGGGCCTTCAGAAAACTAGACCATCCTACCCTAGACTCAGCCGTGCAGGTAGGTTGTCCCATTCAGTGATGGCTGCCTATGCGAAGGTTAGGCTCTCTTATCTGTGGTATTCTTTTGCCTTTCCTGCTGCATCCCTTACCTCTTTCTAGCCTCTTCTGGCCTAATTCTATATCCCCTAGGCATTGGTGCAGTAGGGACAAGGAAGTAGAGTCACCATCACCTTCATGCAACATGGTGCAGATGTTTTCCCACTTCATTTTTTCAGTCATATTTTCCTGGAAAGCATTAATCCAGGACATTGGCCCCACTGGAAAGCATCCAGCTGGCCCCACTAACAGGGCAGGAGGGACTGAATTATTCTGCTCAGCTCTGGGTAGACTACCTGTCTGTATGTCTGTCTTCTCCTCCCTCTGCAGCTTCTTTCTTCCCATGGTTTGTGTCTGCCACCAGAGAGCAGGCTCAAAATCCTGATTTCAGAGAAGACAATGGGAAGTTTGCTATGTGTCCTCAGTGAGGACATGTTTTTCACTCACTGAATTTCAGGGTCCTACTTGAGCAAGGATTGAAACTAGCATCATCAGTAAGCATGAAGGAATGGGTCATAATGACCTCAGTGCTGTGGCCACTCTCTTATGGGAAACGATGCGCCAACAGATCTGATTCTATTTCTTCCTCCAGAGTCTACTCAAAAGTGAAGAAACCATATCACATTCATCAGCATGCTGTGTGTTCCCTGGCTCTCTGCCTGGCTGGTTAGGCATGGACCCCAAAGGGACTTCTTTACCCTCATAATTTCATTTGTCACCAGTTTGGAGCTGGGGCTGGTTTTAACATCTGTTTGTACAATGGGGCCCTATGCACTGGGCACTAATTTGGAGGCTTACAGCTGCTATTGTAATACACATAATTAATGACTATAAAAATATTAAAGATTGACTTGAGAAACAGTGAAGATTGTATCTGAATTAATGGAGAAAATAAAATACATTATTATATACCTATGCTTATTTTGACAAAAAAATAAATGTGGATATAAAAACATTTTTGGTTATGGTTTTGTAACTTTTTTTGTACAATTAGAGTTGTTTTAACAACAAGTGCATCCCTTCCCCAGTATCTGCCACAGTAATGCACAAGCACATCTGCACGTGTGGAACCAAACAGGACCTCTCATAGATCTGATGTGGTAATGCTTTACTGCTGAGAACAGGGCACTGATTCCAGCTCATTCCTGAAGTCTGCACAGCATGTGTTTTTACAAGTCTTTCAGTCTGAGGAGTCACAACATGCATTATCCATGACAAATATACTAGGTGCTCTTGAAACTCAGTCACTTCATGCCTTCAGGGGCAGGAGTAATTCTGCATATAATCATGGGAAAATGAGGAGCAATCTTTTGCTCAAGGGCACTTCTTATCTACATAGAATAGAATGTAGCATTAAAGATCAATATAGACAATAACTGCTGTTAATCTGGGAACTTTGCTACCTGTTCACACAGAGATTGGAAATAACTCTCCAAGGCTTACAGCATACCTGGGAGTAGCATCACTAAAATGTCATAATTTCTACTTGTCCATTCAGATTCCCTTCCTTTTATCTTATTGATGATATGTAAGCAATTACACCCCTGTGTCTATTATAAAACAGAACCCTGCTGAAGGATGTCTTTGTGTTAATCAGGTATTTAACAGAACTACAGTTTTATCAGGTACCGCCATTTAAATTAGGCAGCAGTGCCCATTCACCACCACCTTTAAAAACCCGTTTACAACAACTGGAGAATTCACTTCTGGCAGCACATGATACTGGACATGGCAAAATGGCTGCAAATTCTTCATGTGGAAAAGTTATTTCTGGAGTATGTAATACATACTATTAATAGACGCTGAATAATAGTCACTGGAAAATTGAAGTATATTTGACCAAGTTGTATGAGGTTTCTTGCAAGGAATGCTGAACCCAAACCTCCTTCTGAATGGCTGTTTCCCTTTTCAGTCCATCAGGAATACTTTGATATGGACCTGAAAGGCACATACTACAGCAACCTACTCACAGCGCTGCCTTACAGCCTCTTGCTTGGAGATGCAAGCACCAGAAAGCTCTGCCAGGCAGCATTTGGCCTATGAGGATTCCCACCCTATGCCCCCCACGCTAAATATCAACAACTCGTGTTCACCTTGGCTGAGCTGCAGTGGTTTCTCAACTGGAAGAATCAAACTGGTCATTTTGGGGCAGTTGCAGTCGCTGCTGAAGCAAGGGGCAAGCAATCCCAGGTGCTGATGGAAACGTATCCCATTTCAGACTGAAGATTGTTGTGAAGTTGTTTCTCCTCTCTTCCTCTTGCCTGGTGCTATCCTAATTTCCAGAATGAAGAATGAATTGCTATGATACAATACGTTATTTCTCTCAGAGCTCTGCCATACTCTGCCTTTGTGCTGCAGTGTCAATCACCTTGTTGAGTGGGAAGGTTGAAGCAGAAACACAAACAGCTCCTTAACATCCCAGTTTATTTAAACCAGTTCCATGGTAAGAGGTACTACCTTTCATATGATTGCTGAGTCCATGTTAGCATAATGTTGTAAGGGATAAATTAAAAAGTCGCATTCCTCCGCCCAAATCCAGAGGAGGAACTGCTGTTGTTTAAGTGGTATTGCTGATCACATATGGTGTTCTTACCTGAGGAGATGGTGCAGGAGAAATTCCTCTCTCTTCTTTTTTTCTTGTTCTTGTAGGGATTTTTATACTTTCTTATTTTCTTCCCAATTCCATCATGTATGGGATGATGTACTTTGACATGAATATATGTTATTTTCAGTCTTTGTTATGCTTTCAAACCCATTCTACCCAGCAATTAAGGCTTCACTCCTCGATGGGCTATGTGCAGTTTTGGCATGTACCTTCAAAGGCCTCTGCTGTCATCAGGTGTTTGTTCCCTAAGGGGTCCCCATAAGGATCACCCTACCTTGACAGACTCTAGCAGACACCCACATTTCCCATTGCTCTCACTTCATTAAGTCTGGTTGCCTGGTTTTTCCTTCTGCAAGGCATCAAACCTGGTTGTGGATGCCAAGTGATTGTGTCATCTCTGCAGCAAGGTTTGCTAGCCCTCCAGTCTTGCCTTCAGGCCCTCCAGCACTTTTGTTGCATTGTCAAACATTCATTGTAGGTTTTTTTGTAAAGTGTAAGCATTCATGAGCATCAACATAGGGAAAAATGCTTTATCACAATTCTCTCTGGCTTATGAACAAGGCAATGACAACATAACATTAAGGAACCATGTTGTGGTAGATGAGTATGCCAGAATGTCCAGTCAGATACTTTTTTTCTTCTTTGGCTAGTTGGTTTATGGTTTCTTTGCTTTAGCTGAGGACTACCACAGTCCTTCTGGCTCATTCCTTAGCCTGCCTGGCCACTTGATTGACCCTTGGATGTTGCACTAGCTTTTACTCGCACCAAAGCTGACTGATCTGTCGCATCATGTTTCTATTGGCAAGTCTCAGGTTTCTGTACATTATATGCAGATGATCATACACAAAATTGCTCTTGATTTCAACTTCCCAGGAAACTGTTAGAAAGGTTCACAAGGAAGGCAAAGGAGCTCAGGAGTGTTGGGGACCACCTGAACAAGCTGGACATATACAAATCAACAGAACTTGGCAGAATGCATCCAAGGCTGCCAAGAGGGCTAGCTAATATCACTGCAAAGCCACACTTTAACATCTTTGACAGGTCATGGAGTTCAGGAGAAGTCCCAGCTGACTGGAAAAGGGCAAATATTACACCCATCTACAAAAAAGGGGAAAAAAATGAACTGGGAAATTACGGACGAGTCAGCCTCACTTGAGTCCCTTGAAAAATTATGGCACAGGTCCTCATGGAAGCTATTTCCAGGCATGAAGGAGAGGAATGCAATCGGGAGAAGGCACCACATACCTAGCTAACTCAACCCTCTCCCACTGTCAGCAGTTCATTGCTTACTTTGTAATTGCTTCCACAGAGACTTGGGAGGCTGACCTTACTTGTGAAGATCCAGGCAAAGAAGGCATGAAGGAAAATCTTCAGGTTTCCCTCTGTCAGTTGTAACTAACTTGCCAACCCCACTCAGCAGTGGACCTACCTTTTCCTTGTCCTCCTGTTTGCTAATATACATATAGCGTATTAGTATACATACAGTATGTTACATCATGGAGGTCAGTCTGTTCTCCCATGGAGCAAGTGACAGGACAAGAGAAATGGCCTCAAGTTGCACCGGGGAGGTTTAGATTGGATATTAGGAAAGATTTCTTCAAAGAAAAGGTTCTAGAGCCCTGGAACAGGCTGCACAGGGAAGTGGTGGAGTCACCAATCCTGGAGGTATTTAAGAGATGTGTAGATGTGGCACTTGTGGACATGGTTTAGTGGTGACTTGGCAGTGCTGGGTTAACAGTTGGACTTGACGATTTTGAAGGCCTCTTCAAACCAGACTAATTCTATGATTCTATTTTACTTTCTTGCTACTCTTGACATCTCTCATCAATTTGGCTTCCAGTTAGCCTTTCTCTCTGCATCTCTGTGTGCCAGAGCAGTATTTCTGTATTCTCCTTTGGAAGCATGTTCCCTTCTCCATCTCTCTCATGTTCCTTTTTAGTATCTCGGTTCTCTCAGTAGCTCACTGTTTAATCAGGCTGGATTCTTGCTGTGCTGGCTACTTTTCCTGCTCAGGTGTGTGGACTGCTCTTGTGCTTGGAGAATGCTGTGTCTAAAAGCCTCCCAATTCTCCTGAACACCTGTGATTGCCAAGGCAGACTCTTCTGGGATATCTCCTAACAGCTCCCTGAGCAAGTTAAAATCTGCTCTTATGAAGTTCTGGGGCTTTATACTGCTACTTACTTTCTTCACACGCCTTAGGACATTAAACTTGACTATCTTACCACTGCAGCCAAGGCTGCCATTGTCAGTCATCATGTGGTCTGAAGATTTAATCTGTTTCTGTTTGCCTATCAGGTCATCCATCAAAGACACCCAACTCAAGCACTCCCTCGATGGTGACACCTCTGATTTTGATTGAAAGGCACTCAGATAACTTGTCCTCTTGTCCATGTTCTCAAATCACACTTTTATAGAGAGCATAACCCCTCCTCCTCTTCCACTTTTTCTGTCTTTCCTCAAAAGACTATAAGCTGTTGATTTTGTGCTAATATAGCTATTGCCTTAGCTAGTTTCTAAAATGACAGAAGAAAGCCAACATTTCAGCGAGTTCCCCACTGTTGTGCCTTTGTCTGGTTATAGGTCTGAAAGCTTTATCTTGTGCCTGGGGGTCAGCCTTCAGATTTCCCACCTGTAGGATGGGGAGGGCAAGAGGCAAGGGCTGGTGCTGGTGTAAAGAGGAGAGGCTGAAAGAGCCATGCTTTCTCTTCTCACTGCTCTGTGGGGATGGGGGAAGAAGACAGCAACTTGCTGCTACTGGAGAAGAACCCTCTCTGGTGAAGGCAAGGTGGGCAGCAGCATCCCAGAGGCTTTGCCTTACCCAGTGCTCAGCACCAGGTGTAACCCGGTGAGACCTGGGTCCTCTGTCTCCCACAGGGAAGAAGCAGCCAGCAAGTGATCCAGGGTTTCCATCAGGTGAAATCAGTCCTGTGTCTCGCTCTCTCAACAAAATCAATGTATACAAAAGGAAGTGAAATCAGCCATAGACAGCCATGAAGAGACAAATTAGACAGCAGTACATAAGGACCAACCATTTCAAAGGCAGAAACTACTGCCATAACAGGCTGTTCCTGTTGGCCCTCCCCGGATGTTAATGGCATGCTATTTAAATGAAGTCTCAATTATTTGAAGCACCTTAAATAAGGATTTAGAAGGTGTTTTTCAGCACACAGTCCTGCCATTGCAGATCTCAATTACTTAGCCTTTATGAAGCAGCTTTCTTGATTTATTCTCTTTGGTTTTGATCAGTTCTAACATTTATTTCTCTCTCTTTTAGTGTTGTAGGCACTTCAAAAGTACAAAAGTTCTCGCTCCCTATGGGAAATACAAAACACTGTTTCCCCAAGGA
The DNA here is from genome assembly GCA_013400335.1 of Eurystomus gularis. Taxonomy (NCBI): domain Eukaryota; kingdom Metazoa; phylum Chordata; class Aves; order Coraciiformes; family Coraciidae; genus Eurystomus; species Eurystomus gularis. Next base: position 5,278 of record VZZY01011072.1, on the reverse strand, counting down.
CATTTGCTTTTTGCATCACTTCAGTTCCTTACTGGGGTTTTTTTGCAAACTTAGATGGTGATAAATTAGCTAGACAACAGATGGTAGAGGTAATGCTATAACACAGAAAATGTTTCTTTAACAAGGGTGTCCACTTGAAAATGCAGCCGCCCCCGGTGCACAGCCAAATTTCCTTCTGAAAACACCCTTTGAATGTATCAGAGAATGGGATGGCTGCAAGTGGCTCTAATGATCATCTTGCAGGCTGCTCATAAATGTTTTCTACAACCCCTGTTCTTTTCATCCTCATCCCATGGATCCAGTTTGTCTGCTGGACAGGCAACACTTTGTGGATACATTAGAAGTCTGTCCAGTTCATCATCTTCACTTACGCAAATAATAATTGCAAGGGGTTTGTCCCCTTTGTCTGAAAGTATGAACCAAGTATAATGGAGAGAGGCACATAAAAATAAATCCACTTCAATGCTCAGGTTTTGTCAGTCAGGCTGGGCTGCAGTATTTAAATGTTGATGCACATTAAGTCTGTTTTCTTCGAAGTCATGTTCTTTGTCAAGTCTCATTTGTGTCTACCAGACTTTATACTTTTATCTATTCTGTAGTAAATTTTGCAGCTGATGCTTTGCTGATAAAGAATACAAGAAATGAGTTAACTATTTTTGTTCTTCTTTAGGAAGAGAGGAAAAACAGACTCAAGAATTCTGTCCCGTTAACCGTTTTTAAATGTCTTGAAGACTTGTTTGCTTTTGGATCTCCATGTTTTGCTGAGCTGTTACTTTCAGAGTAAGCACTTGTCCATGCCACCATTTTGTTCCCTCATAGCAGTTTTTTTGCTGCAGATGGCTGAAGGGCAGGATTGCCCTAAAGTAAACATGGAGTGTATTTCTAAATAAAATGTGCAACTGGTTCCTTTATTGGATGGACAGACACACAAATCTTTGCCCTGTTTTATTGTGACCAGAATATGCCTGCTGCAGGGACTGCAGTACTGCTGACAGGAGTCCTTTGGAGTTCACACAGATGGACTAAACAAACCAAGTCGCACCAACAGCTTCTTTAGTTCGCATCTGAGTAACAGCAGCTGGCTGTGTTTCAAGCAGCAAAGACATGCCTGGGTTTGAGTTCTTTTTTTTTTTCTCTAGTTTTCTTTCCCTCTCCTAAGCTTATCATTCCTTTTTTGGTGTAAAGACAAAGGTCATGGTTTTCAGTACGGTGGGTGATTCATTCTCATGTTTGAGCAATGTGATTAAAATGGAAACTTGGAAGTCCCAGTGTGGTGCGTATTCCCTGCCACCAGCATGCGTGAAAAGTGCCTCTGTGGATGCTAGCTATCCTGAGCAGTGCCTGTGTCATGTATAATTGCTTGTGGACTTCTGGCTCTGTGTGAGATCAAAGAATATGCTTTTAAGCCAACAGCACTGTACAGAAATAAGCAAATTATTTTTGCCATTAGGTAGATGCATGGAACACCTTTAGCAGCCATATATATGTGTATACATGGGAGATTAGGCAATTGCTAACATCTCAAGGTTGGGATGAAGCAAGCAATCCCTCCTGAAGCACCGTGGTGACACCTGTTGCTTTGGGGGTCCCTGTAGTGTGTGGTGACTGACTCTTGAAGGTTAGAGACAGACAAGGCAGTACTTTGTGGTCAGCTTGCTCAGCCTGTCTTTGTGGCCTCCCTCACACTACCTGGGAACTAGCCATTTGAGAATGCCCTAAATCTGGAGACGCTGCTGACCCCAGAGGTGCTGGGTCCAGCCTGCCCTTGTACCCTGGCATGAGAGATTTCCATGCTAGCTCTGGCCCTCTTCTGTTTCCCCAGTCTCCATCCATAAAACAGGGCTATGTGGGCCTGGGAGCCAGGAGAACAGTATCAAAAAGGGAAAAGGACCCAAACCACAAACCCACAAAAAAACTCCATCTCCTCTGATGTCAGCATAACATACGGGGCTCTGAGCAAGCTGCTCCAGTTAAAGGTGTCCCTGCTCACTGCAAGGGGTTGACCAGGTGATCTTCAGAGGTCCCCCCAAGCCTTCTCTGATTCCGCGCACGCTCCGCTCCCGGGGGCTCGATCCGCGCACACCAGCGCACACCCCGCCCCGCGGCNAGCGCGCGCCGGGCGGAAGGGGCGGGGGCGGCGCAGGGGGAGCGAGGAGCGGGAGGAGGTGGAGCGCAGGGGCTGTGGTGCTGCCGGCCCCTTACGCCGAGAGCCTCTGCCCTCACGGGGCGCAGTCCCCAGAAGAAGCAGATTCGGTGTCGCCTCGATGTGCAGGCGGAGGGGGAGAGCTGGAGTTCCGGGCAGTCGCGGAGCGAGGCCCAGCCGGCTGACCAGCAGACCCCTGCTCTCACACTGCCATCCCTCGCCGGCCTCGCCACCAAACTACGTTGTTTCTCTGCCAGCTGTGTGGGACTGCAGGGCCATAAAGTCAGAGGGGTCCTGAAGAGCCAGCCTGAAAGGAGGCATAGCTAGACATAAAACCCGGTATAATAACCTGACCTTAAAAATAGTCAGAAGATGGAAACACTGTGGCATCCTATGGCAACATAGTCCTAGGTGTCACTATCACTAATAATAATTCCTCATGTCTAAATTAAGTCACCACTGCCACAATTAAAGCCCATATTCTTGTTTTCAGGCCACTGTGTGGCCTGACTACACTAATACACATAGAATGTATTATTCCTGTGCTCTTCTGTTGCCCAGACAGGTGGTAGAAGCCTCATCCTTGGAAACACTCAAGGTCAGATGGGACCAGGCTCTGAGCAACCTGATCTAGTTGAGCTGTCCCTGCTCACTGCAGGGGGTTGAACTAGCTGACCTTTAAAGGCCCCCTCCAACCCAAACTATTCTATGATTCCATGATAAATACATGTTTTAATCTGTTTTGCCCATTGACCAATCCTTAAGTGAAATGTGTAAATTTTGTGCCTGTCCTGATTTGAGTCAGAACAGAACTAATTCTGTTTAGTGATTTTACTTTTCAGCTCAGTCTCTCCTAACTAGCTGCACTTTCTGAAACTGGCAGCATGCTTTTGCAGACAGTGTCTGCTTCTAGCAGTGATAACCCTCAAAGTTTAGAGTTACTTCCAAGGATTGGTACACAGACCAAGGTCACTGCTAACTCTTGTGCACCACATCAGGGGGTGCAGAAAGTAAAAGGCTGCACCTGTGGGGAGGAGCAGCCAGGACAGGTGACCCTAAACTGACCAACGAGGTATTTCATCCCATATACATCATATTCGGTATAAAGCTGAGGGATCATGAGGGTCAACTTCCCTTCCTCATCCTTCCTGGATTCCCCTTCCTCCATGGCTGGCATCTGAGGAGGACTCCGTCCATTCTGCCTTTGGTCCTGATTCATGTGTTCCAGAATCTAGCTCCTGGATCTGGCTCCCTTCTGCTGCTGAGCCCAGTCTGGGACTTTCTCAGTGCCTGGTCCACAGGCTTAGTGGTGACAGTGACATACTTGCCATTGGGGGAGGGTGGGCTTGGTACTGGTTTTGTATATAGTTGTATATATTCCATTTTTTTACTATTATCTTCATTAAAGCTGTTTTAGTTTTCTAATCTGTAAGTCTCTCATTCCCTTTCTCTCCCATTTGGGAGAGGAGGGGGGCCAACAGGGATCCGTAAGTCTCTCTCCCTTATTCCCTTTCTCTTTCCCTTTTTTGGGGGAAATAGGGGATAACAGAGAGTGTCTGTTATAGGTCTAGCAGACTGACCCGAAACCTTGACAGTGCCAAAAGCCCAAGAGGTTGCTGGCATGGAGCTTAACAAAAGTCTATAAATAGGGTAACTGAGATTCTTCAAGGAAATGTAAAGAACGTAGACATAATCCAGAAATGTATCTAAATTCTTGAAGCTGCTTTGAAATCCTTAGCCAATGAAAATAAACAGCTGCAACAAATAATGTAACTGAAATCAGAATGGGAGGAATAATAACTTATGGACAAGTGCTGATGGTCTTAAAATGAGATCTTATCAGCTATCAAAGTCAGTGGGACCTTGGGCTGCGTGTACAAAATGCGCATATTATGTATTTCATCAAATGAATAAACTTGGGAGTTTGGAGGGCTGGGCTGCAGCCAGCACTGTGTGCCACTCAGTAACATGCTTTACAAGAACAGACATTCAATTAGTAGAAAATAAAATGTGAAGAGGAAATTATTTGTTTTCTCGGTCCTGTGCCAGCTAGAAATTAAAACTTTGAAGTCATAGAGTGTTTTGTGCTAGTATTAAAACTTTTTTATCTGACGCATGTCTTATAGGAGCAAGAGTTGCCTCCATTTGAAATTCCTTCCTGGAAGTCTTCTCATTTCTAAGCTGCCTTTGAGAATAGAAATTCTGGAAAAAACCTTTTCCTAAAAGAGAAAAAGAATCCCTGAAATTTGCCGTATTGAAAATTACAATATGGGAGTAGTTTTTGCCTGTTGAGTCTAACCTGGACATTCTTCCCTGAAATGAGAATCACATTCTGTATAATAAACTCAGCACAAAGAAAACAATTCATTTTATGAAACATGTACTATTACCTCTGCACCTTTGAGTGTGAATGATGACATTTATAGTATTAAAAATGGAATATACTTATGTGTATTTTCTCATTGCCATTTTTGTGAAATACAATGTATGGATAAAATTTAGCTTATATGAGAAGTGTATACATATATTCTTTTTAGGATATAGGAAAACACTAATATAAGATGGTTGATATGTGAACAAATACTACGTATTGAGGCAAAAAAATAACATGGAAATGTAACACAGCTACTATAAAAAGTTACATTTTTAAAGCAAATCTTTTCAGCCTAGTAATACCTGGTAGACTTTCATTGCACTAGTAGCTACCACACACAGTGTTAAAAAATAGAAGATTTGTGTTTAGACGTAAACTTCATTGAAAACAACACAGACAGGACTTGATTTTGCCTACGATAGCTTTTAACAAAGCAAAGGCTTTACAAACTGTGGGTAAAGGAGTAAATGTTGTGATGCTATGCTGATAATTAATATTAGTAGTATGTATAAGACACGTAGTACTAAACTCTAAAGAAAATGCATTTATTCTGAAACAGTTTTTTTCTCTATTTTCACCAAAGTTACATGCATATAGATTTAAAGACAAAGGCACCAGAAATATTTCCTTACTGAAGATCTTTTCTCACTTTCTAACTCCTTGATACCCCAGGATGAGGCATTTGGTGTCTCAGGAGAGGCTGGTGAGCCTCAAATGCTGGTGACCACAGAGGAGTCTGGCAGGTGAAGTGCTGGGGCCTG
>VZZY01011069.1:0-24339 GCA_013400335.1 Eurystomus gularis | reverse complement strand
GGGGCGCGGAATGTGTTTGGTTGGTTGGTTTGTTTTTCCTAAAGGAATCAAATCCATCTTGAGTCTCTGGCTACAGACACAGAATGTCACCCTTCCTTAGCACTTTGGATTACCAGAACTTTATGTGGGTGAAAGTCATTTTTAGTGACACAGTCAATGTTCAAGTTCAATTTGGATTAGCCTCCAAACATTCAGATGCTTACTGTATTTTAATATTTGAATGTTTTCTGTGTAAGAACTGTATCATCTTCTCTACTATGCAAAATCTAGGCTAAGAATCCTATGGAAAAAGCATTTTGTCCTTAAAACTTCTAATACTTTTTGCCTGAGGAGTCAGGAAGCTTGTGAAACAGTCTTTGTTACTCTTTTACCAGGCTCTAAATTTCCTGCTCTCCAGTCCATGATCAAGTATGAGGGAAAGCAAAGGCTAGATATAGTGCAGTCTGATTGGGCTCTTAAGTCTTTTGATCAGCCAGGTGGTGGCTGTTTGTATAAAACTGCATGTCTTGACTTCCTACTGCTGTCCTAGCACATGGACGTCTCCCAGCAAGTACTGGCACTGTAACCTATTATGTAGAAAAAATTCACTCATCATCCTGATCTGCTGCTCTCTATCTCATCCTTAATTGAAAGATAAGCCACATCCTTGGTCTCTCAAGCCATCTTCTGTGAAGTAGCGAGAGCTCCTGGAGAGGAGCTATTTGTGACCAGAGGGATCCATGCTTTAAAAGCTGCAGTGGGATGGGCCTCTGTTAGACCCTTTGTTTAACTATGTCAGTTAACACTTGCTAACTGAAATAACGCTTCTTGGGACAGGACAATGCAGTAGGGAAACAGTCTTTGAAACAAAGGTTTACAACCCTGATTTTTATTTTCAGGCATATTATTAAAATACAGTGAGCAGGGAAGCAGTTAAAAATGTGAGACACAGAAACCAATTCAAAGACCCTACCTGACCCTTAAAAAAAAAAAAAGAAAAGACAGAGAAATAAAACAAGGAGTGATGTGGTTGAGTTTCTATCACAAACTTTTAGCTGTCCAAGCAAGCTACAGTCCATGTTTGGAATACCAAAACTGTGGTGACTGTAGTTGATACAGGACTGCATACTAGAGTGAATGGAAGGACCAGTGATATTAGTAAGGTCCTCCTCCTTTTAAATAGATTCTTATTGTTCTAAATGGGTTTAATAGTGAAGTACATTCTTCTAATTAACAAAAAATATTCACAAACATAGATAACATCTTATCTTTCATGATTTACTAATCAAAAACATGTACTAACTTTGTAATCTTTCTAATGATTTAAAAAGACCTATTTAAGAACCTTAATCTGACCTCTGTGCTGGTAAGATGTGAGATAAAAGATGGAGGACCAAATGCTCTCCTGGTGAGAAGGTTCTTGAGGTCTCACACTTTATGTAAGAGGGCTGTATTCACTGGATCAATTAATAAAGATCAGAAAGGTGTCAACACAGCTTTGGAATATAATAGAATATATAAAGCCTAATCACAGCTTTTAAAGAATATTTCTGGGTGTCTTTTGGGAAAATAATATATTTGGGATCCTGATGCCAAGTATATAAAGGCACATCTTTTCAACTCATGATTCAAACTATCTAAACACAAAGGAGTGAAACATATTTCTGCACTGTACTATTTCCTCTTAAATAATAAGCACCTTGTCTCAAGTGAAGGAAAACAGACTCTGAGTGCAAATACTATTCTCAAGGTTATGTCCTTATACCTTCAGTGTTTCAGACGCAGGTGGCTAAATGTCCTATCAGGTACAAATCTAAATTAATAATGTGCTTCATGTTTACATAGCTAATCAAGCAGTTATAGAATAAAAGGCAAATACTGAGTGGAAAACAAAAAAGGAAATGATGGCATCAAGTAAAAACTTAAAATAATTAGTAATGTAAAAATTTGTGTAAAACTACTAATTTATTCTTCTTATAAGAACATTATTCAGTTCTGATCTCACTTCTGCCTGCTTTATAGAATGTTGCAAAACGCTAAAGTTACACAAACAAAATAGCAACCACAAATATTCCTGATAGTTTACTTTGTGCTGAATGTCTACATTTATAGATGTCAAACTATTTGATTGTCATTAATAGGATTTTAGGAATGTTTAGGATTTCAAACTAGGAATTTGCGTTATTGACAAAGTTTGTGTTATGCATTCTGTCATTTGAAATAAACAGCTAGAAAATGTGTTTCTCTGCGGCTGTTTTCTATATTATGTTAAGGAACATTTAAAAAAGAACATTAATTTGAGATTCCTTTATAAATTTTGTTCAGTAAGTCACTGAAGTCTGACAGTTAAATCTGATTTTGTTTTGAACATATTCAAAAAATATAATTCTCCACAAGGTTTTATTTTTATATTTTATGCTGATATGAATTGGAATTAAGATATGTAATATAGATGATACATAAAAAAACTAAGTCAGATAAGGACATGAGTAACCATGAACAGATATGATGCAAAGGAAAATAAACTCGGGGGTTTGGGGAAAGCTAGTTGTAGGGTGGTATATAAATAAACAGCAATAATAGACTTGCCTGTTTTTACAGAATGATATAGAGAAACTGTATTGCCTTTTCTCTTATATTACAGTGAGAAATACTCTTGTCACAAATAATTAAACCCTAGCTGAATCTTTCTCAAAAGCTAGTAAATGTCTATCCCTTTTCTAAAGAGGCTGATTTTTAAACATAAACAGCATGTCCTTATACAAAAACTCTTGTCTTTTAAAATTTATTTTATAATACTCTTTCAGGATTTGAACACAGGAAACACATTTAAAATGATACAATGGAAGAATATAACACTGTAGATCACACAGATTGGCTCATGTTAGTTTACAGGGCACTAGTCATGACCTGTCAATTAAAGAGTCACAGTATTTTCCATTATAATCCTCCCTTGAACTTACTCTTCCCTTTTTTGTCATTCATAAACTAATCTACATATATCACAGAGTTTATGCAGAATTATGAACATTAAGTTCTATTTTAGATTACTTTTTAAAAATTCTAATTGGTTTACAGTAAAAATTATGTGATTCATGTGCCCCTGGTATATTTGTCTAAGGAGAAGATTCATTCTCAGCATTGGCTTCTACTGACACACCCCCCCATCAGCCCCACACTCAGTCCTGGGCTGTGTCTAGGTGGTGAGATAGGTGTGCTCCACAGTCCCGATCTCCTGCTGATGTTCCCACTGGGGGGGCATGTTGGACACAAGGACACACAGGTGCATTAAGAGGAAGGGCAGCAAAGCTAAGGGTGCTACCCACTGGTAGGGGAGGATCTGTGTTCAAGGGCTTCATGAGAGAGACATAGTTAATGTGTGTCTTCATGCTCCTCGTATTGCTGCTGCTGTGGTACAAGAGAAGTGATAAGCATGAACCACAGATGGTAGGTTAGTCCAAGAAACAGAATGGTTTGAATAGTTGGCTGGTTTTGGCAGGGTAAATTAATTGAAAGTCAGGAAACCATTATAGTGTCTCTGAAGGGATTGATTGACTTTGTTTGTTTGTTTCTGTCAAAATAGGAAATAAATGTAAATAATATTATAATGCAGTTGCACACTATAACGCTATCACTTGTAAATGCAGACACCAGATTAATTTACCTGTGAGTCTCCTTCCATTTTGTGATGTTGCGATTTGTAAAAGATTGTGAGTTTTTAAGACGTTTGTTCAACTTTTGCTTAGATAAAAAAATGGAAGAGAGTAGTTTTGTCTTGAGGACAGAGATTTAAAGGTCAATGTCTCTTGCTTTATGACTAACAGTGTCACAGGTTCTTCTGTGGCTCATTCCCAGAAAAAAATTATAAAATTAATTTAATCCCTATAAAATTTTTGATGTCTCTAGATCTGAAAAATATCAAGGAAATATGAAGTAATAAACCATTTCATGTTATATTCTTGTACGCATCAAATGAGTTGGGTCAGATCATACTTCCACTTTGTGTGGTTAAAAAAAAAGAAGTTGCTGGTTTAGGAAAAAAAGTGGACATTTATAGTTATAAAATAACATAAACACTAAAGCTTGTCAGAGAAATACTTCAGTTATGAAATAATCAAAGTTATGTATTTGGCTGATTATTCTTCTCAGCTAAAGTATGCCACAAGCTTTTATATAGGCTAGCCTTTGGATAATATAGACATAATATTAATTATTCTCAAAAAATATTTTGTTAACAATATCAAACATTAACTATCTTACTGCTACCTAAGATTCATATTCATATAAATTAAATCAAACACGGATGTAATAGTTCATACTGTATCTATATATCTTAGCTACTTAGAATAGTGGTTGAACACTATCAGCTAAAGTGAACAAACTGTTTATGTGTTAATATATAACTGATGTGTTAATCAGTTATCTCCTCTTATACTAAATATCATATTACACCCTTAATTTTGGCCCGTATGCCACAATTTATTGCCCTTGAAAATATACCTGTAGGTCACACTGATTTGCAAACCTAAATAAGATGTCATATTAAATTGTGGATTTCATTTTTAAAAAGTAGAAGTATGAATCAGTGCTTCAAATAATTTGAATTAAAACTATACATTATATTCATAATCTCAAATTATTCCGTGACAGGAGTTTTCCATAATAAAAGACTACGACACTTTAAAAAGTTTCTCATGTAGTGTTGCTGACCCAAACACAAGCAAGCAATACTGTTCATATTATAATCTCAATTAGTGACCTACAGTGAGAGTTCATTTTTCTAGGGAAAAAAGCCCCATAGTCTAGCATTTACATAAAATATTGCTTGTGTGTGAGAAAACTGCAATCAAATTCTGAAGTTTTTGAACTCTGAGACAAAATACATTATTATTCTTCACTTTAACAGATCAAGATACCAAAAATATGATTACAGCAGTCTCTATAATAAGAAAGAAAACAAAGTAAGGTTCAATGACAAATATATCTTTGTCAAGATTTACAATCACACTTGTTAGAACAGAAGACAGTAACTTAAATCATTTTACCTATACAAATGTCAATAAGCTTTACAAGAGTTTAGGGGTGTTAAACAGCAGAAGGCATTCTGATTTTCTGGGAAGGTAGTAAAAGGACATTTCAGTTTACAGAAATACTCTTAAAGCATATACATAGAATATATAAGCATAAATAAAAGAAACAGAAGAATATAAATAGAAGGCAAAATCTCACAGTGAAATAGTAAGATCTGCATACATTTTAAGCAGACTGCCTTTACTGTATTATGTGTTTTGAAATTGAAGAAAAATCACTAATTTCTTGATTTTACAGTCCAAATATTTGTTCATATGGAAGCTAGTTTGGATATATAAATATATGTATGCATTCATACCTGTGTTTATATATATGTATGCCTTCTATATTTCATTCTGTGGTCTGTACAGAAAAAAAAGTTGAAGCACTTGTAGTCAATAAAAATACATTCATGTGAAGTTGAAAGGAAATACATACATATATATAAAGTTAATATGAATATATTTTCTGTCTTTTCAAATCCACATTTACGAGATTCACGAGTGACTATCCCACACTGGAATACCTCCCTGTATGATTTTAGTATTTGATTTTTTTCTAGTACAGATATAGTCCTGCCGTTCTCCTTCAGGCAAAGTTCCCACTGACATCAGAAGTTTAGTCTGAACATCTTAAGTTTAAGCTTTTTATCGAGAAACAGCTTCCAATAATCCCCTTTTCAAAAAAGACTATGCTCTGACACAGCTTCAACATTTTATTCTGCTAATTTATTGTTTCTAAATTTAAACTTAAAAAACACCTTTTGGAGCACATCATTTAGAAATTAACATCTGGAAGCTCAGAACAGATGCAGTTTGAGAGTAAGGTGGCTGGAGAAATGCTTCCCATCTACTGGTGCTCAGGGTTATACTGAATTTGCTTCCTGGAGCAGGAATGTGAAGCAGTGCAATGGCTTTCATATGTTTACAAATGGTGCATGAAAAGCATCACCATTCAGCATTGTTTGGGTAAGTTAGACCGACAGGTTGTATACTCAGCATGGATTTTTCCTGTCATGAGAGAGGATAAGCTCATCAGGTCCTTTAGGTCAGAGGTTGAATAGGAAAGGCAAGAGACCATGCAAGAGTTCCCACCACTATGCCCTACTTGTAAATAAATAGAAGACTTCAGTCTCCACCACTATCAAGTTTTCTCTTTTCACAAACACTTAATTCAGCAGCACAAATAGGCTTTTTTTTTTCTTTTTCTTTTTCCCTTAAAAGATAAAAAGACACCTACAGATCTTATTCTGTTTGCCTGGGCCTGTCTGCCCTTCTTTACCATTTGTGATGATTGATTGCTTCTGTGTTTCATCAATTAAAAATGTTTTAGAGCACAAAGTCTTCAGCATGTTTAATAGAGTCTGCTTAAGTAAACATCCTCCACCAAAGCAGCACAAGTAGAGCTTAAAATAAATACCGCTACTGTGCCAAGTTCATAATTGCTTGCACATTTAGCACTTTACCATGTCCTAAGCATAGTCATAAAAAAGAGCTTTGTGTACTTACTGTAGTTGTCATGAAACTACAGCCATTTAAGTATTACAGAGTATTTAAATTTTTGAAATATTTGATTTTCCAGTTTCTATCATGTATAGAATTTGTTTCAAAGAACCAAAAGCTGAGCCTGAAGATGAGCAGTGGTCAGGCTTTGACAACAATCTTGCTATGGAAGTGCTTTGATACTAATTTCTTTGTGCCAATAGAACAAATTTTAAAGGTTATAACATGAAAGGATCCAATGCATATGGTACTCTTAGTTTGCCAGTTTTGTTGGAAAGACAGACTTTCATCTATGATTTTATTTCAAGATCGATAAAATCTATTATAGTTAATTGACAGATACTTGTTACACCAAGGAAAATGGACCTTAACAACTGGGTGTTTCAAAAACCTGTCATTAAAAAGCTTTACACTCAATTACATTTAGAGGACACAAATATTTTAGAAATATCTTTTTTGCTGAGTGACTCATGCATTAAAATAAATGCAACTTTAAAAAGGAAAATATTTCTACTAGAAAAATATACAAATTATAAAAGTTACATAAATTTCTTCCAAATTCAAGATAATCTGAACTGCTGAAGTGGTGTATAAAATCCTTAGGGTAAATTTGTATCAAGCCCAATATACAGACAATATAATATCTGTAAAAGAAAAAGATTAAGTTTTGACATATAATGGGGAAACAAGACATAAAGATGATAAATGATAAAACAATGCTGGGGGGGGAAATGAGAACTGTGTAGAATATCAAGAATTACAGATTCCCTTTTTTATTGAGATTTGACTGTAAGAAGGAATCACAGAATCATAGAATGGTTTGGGTTGGAAGAGACCTCAAAGATCACGTAGTTCCAACCCCCTTGCCATGGGCAGGGGCACCTCCCACTAGATCAGGTTGCTCAAGGCCCCGTCCAACCTGGCCTTGAACACCTCTAGGGATGGAGCATCCACAGCCTCTCTGGGCAACCTGTTCAAGTGTCTCACTACCCTCAGTGAAGAACTTCTTCCTAATTCCTAATCTAAATCTACCCTTTTCCAGTCTGAACCCAGTCCTTGTAAAAAAATCCCTCCCCAGCTTTCTTGTAGGCCCCCTTCAGATACTGGAAGGCCGCAATAAGGTCTCCCTGGAGTCTTCTCTTCTCCAGGCTGAACAACCCTAACTCTCAGCCTGTCCTTGTAGGAGACGTGCTCCAGCCCCCTGATTATCTTCACGGCCCTTCTCTGGACTCACTCCAACAGGTCCATGTCCTTCTTGTGTTGGAATGCTAGGCAAGACTTTGAAAAGCCATTAATGTTTTGTTTGTAGCCACTGCTGATAAAATTAATTCAGGCATGTTAAAGAGAATAGGTTTTTGGAACATATATACTCAACTTTTCAAGATACTCAAGCCTTAAACAGGCAGACTTTGCATGAGCCTCTACAGGAATCCAAGGGAAATTTGCTGATCATGTAGAGGATCTTAGATCTGTAATCTTGAAATGTGGCCTGCAGATCATATCCTCAAAAACTTAACTTTGCCAAGGTGTGTGTTTGACAAGATGGATTATATCTTAAGCATCCAGGATATCTAGTTAAGTTGCATTAGGTCCAAAACTAGAAGTTTGTCTATCCCTAAACCTTGAGGAACTCTGGGGTTGGAAGTAGGCATATATAAATGGAATGGCTTTGGTTGAATGCTTCTGGAATATCTGCCAGGATGCTCCAGCATTTATCTGTCATCTGTGCCTAACATTTTTTTCTCTAAAAATTTCTCACTAGTCCGAGAAATACAATTCTATCACTGCTAAAAATTTCATTTTCAATCTCATTGTCTAGAGTAAGGATACATATTTTCTTTCAGTTGCTGAAAAATGTGGTCAGGAAAAGGAAAGCAGAAAAAGTGCTTTCTTTCTAAGTTTAGCTTAAACCTGCGTTCCAGTTTTCCTGTTTACAGCCTGTTCTACCTTCCATACCTCTTTGTATTTTCCACCACCACTCTTTTGAACCTATAAATTTTGAGCACATTCATATGCTTAGCAAATTATAAAAAGAAAAAAATATTAGTTATATTATTAGATGGTCACTTGAGGTTTTGCGTCCTGTGTAATCTTTTTTCAGATTTGAAAAGTTCCCACGCTTCACATTGGAATTGAAAATGCAAGAATGCAGTATGTGTGTGAATGAGAAATCAACTATTTAAAATACAGATTATTGTAAGAATTCCTACTGGTTATATTTGTGACATGTTTGACCAAGCCATTGGCAAGCAGTATGTTCATGGTTTGAGTTCCAAACAATAAGATTGCTATATTAGGCAATGTACTTTACTATACATGAAATACTAAATTTGAGGTTTGCTTATGTATGCAACAGCCATTCACAAAACTTAAAACTGGAACAGGAAAAGTTTTCATATTTCATGAGGCTGCATGCATTTGGTTCAAATCCTGTCACAATACTTACAGGCAATTGTTACAATTTATATTGCGTTAGCAAAACAAATTATTGCATTGTTAAGAAAAAAAAAGTCTTTTGACTATTAAAAACAATTAATATCAATTAAAACCAGGCCAGATGTTGCAATTCCGTAGCTGTGCAATAATACACTTCATTTGCTAGAAGACAACATTGCACTACAACTACCCCAAAAATGAGTAGCATAATCATACTATTCACCCAACAGAAGAAACTGAAGCCATTGCAGAGAAATGAAACTGTAACAAACAGGTTCACATCACTTAACAATTCAGCTAATCAACTTACTTTGATAACAAATTGAAAAGTGTATTTAATTATATACCATTTATAGTGCAAGAATATGAGAATGAATATCTAATCCAGAAGCAGAGATTTCTGAAAGAAATTGAAAGTGTTTTGTTTTATTTTTAAGAGAAGAAAGATGGACTTATCCAAAACAGCAAGTAATCTCTTTTTAAGGTTCCTTCCCCCCTTCCTCCCTCCCTTCCTTCCTTCCTTCCAAAAACTGGCTAAGGACACATCTTTTCTTTTTACTAGTTGATAGTTAAGGCGTCAATCAGTATGGGCCTCCGGTATGGACCCTGAGGAGCAGCACTTGCAGTCACCCATCAGCTACACAGTTTTTCTCCCACCTCTTACTCCATCATCCAGTCCTCTCCTCCACAGTATATCTACTGGGATGACAGGCTGAAAATCTTACTAAGTCAAAGTATGCAGTACTTGCTACTATACCCTTGTCCCTACAGCCAGCCATGCAGTCATGCTAGGCAAGCAGAATGCTAGGAGCCACCTGAGCTGACAGGCCTCATTACAGCAATATGTAAGCTATGTATTATCTGTTTTATTTTCTCTTTCTTCTTTACTATGTAAATATCTCTAGCATGGTACTAATAATTTAAAAATATTAAAATAAGTTACTGATTCAAATGATCCAATGTTAAGTGTTACACACTTTGCAAATATTCAGCTTTAGGAAATAGTTGGTTACGCACCCACACCCATAACGGGCAGCTGGTACAATTTTGCTTAATTCAAACAGTCCCTTGGAGTTTGATAAAATTCTTGGTCAAAACCTCCCAGCACTTAGGTCACTTCAGACCCTGATTTTGAAAATCCAGCCTGTCTTCTTGAAATAAAGTTCAAACTCTGTACTGCATTATTTATGTGTCCAAAGATCTAATGCTTTAAAAACTGAAAAAAACTGAAAAAAAGTAGGACTTTTTTCACCTATGTCAAACTCGTCAGGAAATCTGGCAAGACTGAAGAATGCAACTTTCAAAGGGTATCAGAACAGAACTTGCATGTCTCACAATCTGAGGTCTCCCTCAGCCAGGATGCTTTTTAGCTACAAAATGTGATAGATTACATTGAAGTAGGGCGAGGCAAAGCTGCCTTAGAAAATCTTCTTACAACTAGAGTCATTGAGTTAATGATATAATACTTGCACATTTGTTTTAATTTTCCACAGATAATTGCACATGTACAATTAAAACTGTGTCGTATTTTTACTAAAGACTTATTCTATAGTGAAGGAAATATTCAGAAATTTTAGAAAGATCTTACATTAAAAAGCCAATATGAAATGAAATATCCACATACAAATTAATTCTATAATTATTTCATTTCATCTATGAGCAGATAAAATAGTCCTTTTACAGATGACTGTGTTACCATGAATGTCCCAACTTTTTCAAAGGGTTAAAAAAGTTCCTTTTTTCTGCCTATCTAAATGCCACCATGCCATACATTCTCCTCTGAGAGGGAGTAGAACTGTCCCATCCCACCGTCCCATGACACAGCATCATTTTCTCTGCGGTATTGAGTGAATAATAGATGAAGTGACTTTCTCAAGGACACAGGAAATCTGTGGTAAAGCAGAAAGAGAAATCCTAGTATCATGAAACTCTAGACAACAGTGTTAACCACCAGACCACCAAAGCTTGGGCCTGAGGCACACTCTGCTGAGGATAAAAAAAGTAAATTTAAATGTCTCAGATTGAAACTGGTGGGACTTCCTTTCCACTGTTACTTCTCAGCAGAGCCGCGCGGGATCTTGTACATTGGCTGACTGTAAAAACAAAAGCTCTGAAGCATACATGGTAAGGGGTGTTGCAAGGGGCCACCTTGCGTGAGCTGGGACTGCAAGGAGAGGACTTTCTCTAGAGATCTGCATGTTGTGCTAGCTTCCAGGTGTGGTTTCAGCATGGTTTCTGTGTCAGTAAGAGAACATTTAAACAAAACAGTTGCAAACTCCTCTAATCAGAGTTGGTCTTGACATTCACAGAGCACACCAGGGGAAACAAAGACAAAAAATGAACCTGGAAGTCTAAAAAGGCTTTTTTTAATAGCCTGTGTGGCGTGTGGTTTCGGAGCAGGTGGCACAGGAGAGACTGGTGTCTCTCTTGTGTGGTTTCTAGCAGTGACAACAGCAGTGGTCACAAAGTCACATGAGCACAGCACTGACCAGGCACAGTGGCTGTGTTCCACACCTTACACCCTCTCACCACAGCTGGACAGTTGGGTAGGACAGACAAATTGCTAGGTATCTTGAATCGCACATTTAACTCTGGTTAAGGGGGAGACAAGAAGGTAGAGACTGGTGAGACACGTTAAGAGAGGACATGGGAGAAACAGCAAGAGAGTGTCCAGAGTTACTTTTACAGGGAAAGGTTAGTCAATCTTACACTCTTCTGTTGACCTGTTATGTAATTAATGCTTAGCTTTAAACTCTGTGAAGTTTAATGCACATTCCTAATTATCACAGCAGCTAATTTGTTACTATTAGGATGAATGTCATATATGGTTAAAATAAGGATGGAGGTTCTGTGGGGTTATTGTGGTTGGGGTTTTGCAGCTGTTGTGTTTTTATCTACTTAAACACTGCAAACAAGAGGTTTAAATCCAATTGTCAGAAAGCTTAAGGTGAATGAATAGTAAATGACTCTTCATAATATGCTAGGAAATTCTAGTACTGATTAAAAGGAGGGTTCTTTTATTTCACAGTATTGCTTCATGATTAACAGATAATAATGTGCATGTAGAGGATTGCACTTCCTAGTGCTACTTGTTCTAGTATAAGTGTAAAAATCTCATTTCTTTTGTCTTTATTTTTCTCCCAGGAAGCCTAACTTCTTGGAATTACTATATTACGGAAAAATATTTCCTTTCATGTAGAAACAAAATTAATGGACTAGTCACTCATATCTT
The DNA here is from genome assembly GCA_013400335.1 of Eurystomus gularis. Classification (NCBI taxonomy): domain Eukaryota; kingdom Metazoa; phylum Chordata; class Aves; order Coraciiformes; family Coraciidae; genus Eurystomus; species Eurystomus gularis. The sequence continues at coordinate 12,120 of VZZY01011069.1, read as the reverse complement.
CAGGGATGAAAAAATTTATGGAACAGTTACCTGCATTTACTAGAGAATAAGAAGAAAGATATAAGAATAAAAACAAACACTGAAAATTTACCTTCCTCTTAAATTCTCATAATTTTTTTTCAGATAAGGATTCATACTATTTCAATGACATTTGCAAATCTGTACCAGCTGAGTTTATCAGATAAAAGGAACTACTGAAATATCTTGGTTTCCTGTATAGAATTATCACAAATATATGAAAACTCTTAACATGGATTTTTGGGAAAAGTCATAATAGGAATGGGAAAATCTGGCTTGGAGTTCCTCATTAATGCTCCAGTTTCCTGGAAGTCTTGTCCCCAGTATACACAGCATCATGCTGGAAATAATTTGTCTAACTGATATTTTAGTGCAAGAACATTTCCAGATGGACCCTGATTAGCATCCCACCACCTCCATTCTGTTTTCTTTGAAAATAAATTTCCAAAGTGGAGACTCTGATTCAACAGGAAACTCAGTGGTGAAATTGGAGATACTCTTTGGAAAAAGAGGACTACACCCATAGGTGGTCAGGCTGACATATTTTAGGGTGAAACTGGATTGTCCTTTTGGAAATATAAATAAAAGAATAATAGAACACTGAAACCCGTAAATTGTATTTTGACAGGTGTTTTTACTCCCTTACTTGATGAGTTATAGGCTAATTCAAATATCAACAAGTGAGATAATTTTCTTTCTGACCAGAAAAGTTTGATGAAGTTTTAATGAAAGATGGTTGAAAGGATTACTGTGATTAGGCTCACTCATGTAACATTGTCACCTGACAAATATTAAACAACTCTTGTGAAGCGCAATTGCTAAAAAGTAACAGAATAAAAACTCCAAGTTACACCTTTTAATTTCAGTCACAAGAGAAAATATGAAGTGACAAATTTACCTGTACTTTGGTATTTAGCTGTGGTAAGTATGAGCTGAGGAAAAGAAATGCATTGGTCTCAACATGGGCAAATACCTTGAAGAAAGAATTTGGCATCAGATTCCTGATCACATTTCATAGCTACATCTTTCCTTTGGTCCTTTGCAGTCATAAGCGTAGGGACAGAAGCACTCAAACTCCATGGCTGTACTCGAATTTTGAAGATTGGCACTGCTTCTGACAGTTGCCAGTACCAGATGTTTCTGAAGATAGTCTTTATTTATTCTTAACTCTGTTGATAGGAGCCATCTGTTTCCCAAATATCTCAGCTAAAGAATGGCTGCAATGTATATTTAATAACTAACTGGTAATGAGCTGAGCTGAGCAACTTTACAATTTAGTAAGCATTTGTAAATCCATTATCTTCTTTCACTTACCTAATGGGATTTTAAACTTTTGGGATTTGCAAACCACACTGTTTTTCAGTGCTTCCAGTGGATGAGAACTTTTGTATACTGATAAGAAGCTAACTTACTTTTCCTTTATACTTTTCACAAATTCCTTAGACAAAGGCTGTGAACCAAAAAATCAGCTGAATATATCTTACAAATACTGCCAAAAGTATATTCTGGACTAAAAGTATATTCAGTACAGATAAAATGGCAGTTAAACCCTGTAAATAAAGAAGTGGATCAGAGTAAAGTAGAATCAAGTTATGCTTCGGTAAATTTGCTTTCTAAGTTTCCCCCCTGCTCATCTGTACTGCTTAGAGTTTGACTCACTGTGTCAGTGATAAAATAAGCCATTCCTATTAACAAATGTTCCTGTTCAGATAAAATAATGGTAGTTTGTGGAATTTTTCATACAAATCTTAAGGAGGCACCCTTATTCCAATTTTCTTTCTATTAATTACAAAGAGTTTTTTGCCTTTGATGATAGTTTGTATGGATTTTGGCAAGTACATCTCACTGTTAAGAATCACTGATGATCTGTGATTTATAGTTGAATGTCAGTGCCAACTTTGAAAACATGAATATTCTTCAGAATTGCTCTGAAAATCCCTTGAGAAGAGGAGAACTGTCTGGCCCTTCCATTTCCAGCCAGAGCAGGAAGTTCAGGGGAACAAAAACGCTAGAATAATACTAGAATATTTGTACAAAGTTAGAGCTGAATCTGGAGTGAAATCATGTGTATGCTTTCTTCTTTTTCTTTTTTTAATTAGGCGTGTAATGCTTATCAGCAGATTATTTTATCCTAGTGCTTTAGTCATATTTTAAGGTTGCCACAAAGCCCTCCTCTGTAATGAGAACATGACTCCTAAAATTTTCTGCCTTTATGGTCTGCACACCATGGAAATGTTATGTGGATATATTGTACCCTGAGAAGACCACCTGGGAAGCTGAGCTTGGGAGACACAGCTGTCCTGGTTTGAGTTAGAACCAAACCAGTTCTGTTCAGTGATTTCACTTTTCATCTGAGTCTCTGCTAAATAATTGCACTTTCTGAAGGTAACAGCATGTTTTTGCAGACAGTGCCTGCTTCCAGCAGTGATAACACTTGATGTTTAGTTACTACCACGAATTGTTATTCAGACCAAGGTCACTGCTAACTCTTATGTACCATGTTGGGGGGTGCAGAAAGTGAAAGGCTGCACCTGCAGGGAGGAGAGGCCAGGACAGGTGACTCTAAACTGACCAATGAGGTATTCCATCCCATATACATGGTATTCAGTATAAAGCTGAGGAATCACAAGGGTTTCGACACTTCCCCTCTGCCCTTCCACTGGCCTTCACTTCCCTTGGGGTCCTCTGCCTTCTTGGACCCTTCCCTTCTTGGACCTTCTCCTGCCTTTGATCCTGATTTGTGTGTTCCTGAACGCGGTTCCCATTTGCTGCTGAGCCCAGTCTGGGACTTCCCCAGTGCCTGCTCCACAGCTTCAGTGGTGATGATGATGTAATTGCCATCATGGAGAGGCTGGGTTTGATACTGGTTTTGTATGTATTTGTATATATTCCTTTTTTATTATTATCTCCATTAAAGCTGTTTTAGTTTTCTTTTCTAATCCAGAAGCCTCTCTCTCATTCCCTTCCTCTCCCATTTGGGAGGGAAGGTGGTCATAAGTTTCTCTCTCTTATCCTCTTTCTCTCCCTTTATTTTTGGGGGAAAGAGGGATTAACAGAGAGCGTCTGTTGTAGGTCTGGTGCATTGAACCTAAACCTCGACAACAGCCAATCTCTGAGCTCCAGTGTGCTGTATTAGACACCGAAGCCACAGCACATACATTACCCCATGTAACCTTCTCCTTCTGTGCCCATCCTGGCCTGTGGCTATTCCCTAGTCCCCGTGGCTTTTAGAGTGGAGAGTACAGCTTTTGCTAGCTATGAAGCGCAGGGGCAATAAAGGCACTTTGTACACAACAATTATTTTTAAAGCACCATACCGTCCCATATTTAGCCATGCACGACCTTCTAAAGGAAAATACAGAGAAACTAGGTACTGAGCATCCCTCTTTTGTCTCTAGAGTAGTCAATTACTCACAGCCATGTTTCTTAGTTTTTACTCAGAAAGAAAGACATTTCCATTGACTTCTGGCTAATCTCAGACTGAATTTTATAGCTAAATATTTTGTGGCTTTGGACTTCCATCATTAACAAGGACAACAGCTCTCAAACTCCAGTGATGTCTGAATTGTGTAAGCTGGCAGATTTCTAAGGCAGTTTTACTTGCCTCAGTATGAAAGGAAAACAGGGAGGGTGGGTAAGAACGAGTAACAGCAAAGCTGAACTTATTCAGGGATAGTTATCAGCTCTATACAGTAGGAACAAGGAAATGTATGGAGTGAAATTCAGATAGACTTAAACTTGGGCACAAAACAATAAAGCAGTAGCACACAAGGAATTTCTCAGTGTGACAGGCCTCTTTGCAAAGCTGACTCTGAAAAGAGCTCTGCATGGGGCTCATTAAAATTCTGCAGTCATGGTCCACAAACAGAGCAGGACACACAATGAATAAAGGTCTGTACAAACATGGAGTTTCAGGGAAAATCAGATTGCTTTGTTGTAATCTGATGTTTCAGTCTTGAAAACCATACTCTCAGTGGTGCTCCTATTGGCTTCAATGGCATGACGGAGTCCTCAGGACTACCTAAAGCAAATTCAGCACTGCAGACTCATTAAAAAACCTCACCAGTCTAAATATACAACTTCTATTCACTCCTTCACCTTGTTGCCTCAGTATGGCTACACATATGTATTGTTCTCTTCTGCTACTTTTTTTAAATGGAAAATATGAAATGACATGTGAGGATGATTTTGCATGATATTAGTTGCAATTTTTTTGTGAAGAAGTAGTACAGGACGTTTTTGTTCGCAACTTGACAGTAAATTTTTCAAAAGCTAACAGATTTTAAGATCTAAGGGGAAGAGTTAACCAGAACTCTTTCATAATATAAATAGCTCCTGTACAAACCCATAGCCTGCACTTCAGTTGGACTGTATTTTCTAGAAGGAAATCTAAGCTGAAATCCTGATCCTGCCTTCTCACAGACATTGCTGTCTGCAACTACCTGAAAGAAGGTTGTAGTGATGTGGGTGTTTATCTGAAAGGTTTATCAAGCATTGGAACAGGCTGCCAAGGGAAGTAATTGAGTCACCAGCCCTGAAGGGATTTAAAAAGACACTTGGATGTGGCACTCAGGGATGTAGTTTAGTGGTGGACTTGGCAGTGCTGGGTTTACAATTGAACCTGATGATCTTAAAGGTCTTTTCCAATCTAAATGATCCTATGATTCTATAAACAGTAGGGGTGGAGAATTGAGTTCCTAAATTTTTTTGTTTGCTTTAATTCAGGGTAAAATCTACCATTAATTACAGTTTATGAACACTAATGTGTACTATAAAATAGTAAATGCTATAGGGCACTGTTCTTTAAAAAAAAATATTTCCTTACAATTAACACATAACAGTTGCTCCACAAAGTCCAATGCTGTCCTCCCTTCTCAGGCAGCATCCCCTTTAATTCATTTCATCTGGATTTTATCTGAATAAAGAACTGCAGGATCTGCTCCCGTGGACTGTGGGTGAAATAAATTCAACAGGATAACTCATTAAGGAAACAAGTCAAAAGGGATTTTTCTGTTGTAGTGTGAGAGATGTTGACAGCAGCTAACCTTACCAGTAAGCTTGTTCCTTCGATGTAAACCTGTTCTCTTTCAGATTTTTGGGACGTGTTGCCAAAGAACTTTGGCAGAGTGTATATTTGCCACTACTGAGGCCTCTTAACAAGGTTTGTGGGTCATTGTAAAGCTGCAAAGGAAAGTGAGACTTTGCTTTTCGTGTTTTGCCAATTTCATTATGCTTTGACTGGTAGTTAAGGGTCATATTCAAAAGCCTAACAAACATTTTTATTAGGTTTCTACAGGGATACTACTTACTTTCTTTTGCTGGTAGATTTCCATATTCACTGTGACTAATGCAACCTCTACTGGTTTTTGATGAGAGAAAAGAAAAACCACAATTTTTTTAATTCCCCAAGGAGGGAAGCTGTCAGCTACCAGAAGAATAAAGACTTCAGTGTTTACCTTTCTACACAGCCCAATGACTGCACAGAGGCAACAGGAGATTTTTTATGGCTGGAATGAAAGAATATGCAAAATGGCATCAATGGACTGAAAAAGTAAACAATTTGCATATTTCTTCTTGTCAGTCCATTTTTTCCCTTGTGGCAAATCACTATGGAAACAAGTAAACACTTTAAGATGGCTATTAGCGTTTCAGCCAAAAACAGTCACCTTTTGGCCAATTCACTGGATGGTGCACAAAAATGGATGCCAAAGTGATTCAGAGTGCCTAAAGCACCCAGCTATTTATTGCTTTCAGGATTGACTTTATGTATGTATGTAGGCAGAATTGTCAGTGCAACCAAAAGGACATTTCGGCTATCTAAAGAATGAGGATGGTGCTGCTGGGAGCCAGTTGTCTGCTCAATGCCTCGCCTTAGGAACTGGCTTGGATGTTAGACAGAGGAATTTCATTGGGATGTCTCAGCTCCCTGATCTCAAGATAGATCTGTCAGGATGACATTTTGTCCCTTGCACAGAAAGGGAGAGAGAGGATTTTCATGATACTGGGATACTTATTTACACTTTGGGTTTTTGCCTTGAATTCTCCTTTCTCACGGTACATGTAGAGAGCTGAATTTCTTGCTTTTCTCTGTGCATCTCACACCCACCCTCAGATTGCCTGCCCACTTTGGCAAGAGCACATATAGTGATCCTGCTCTGCAAGGTGCTTGTCAGGTGTCTTACATCTCAGCTAAGCAAGCTGGGATATATATTTTGCTTTTTTTGAAACGAATTATATTTTTGCCATATGCATCCATAAGGGACCAGACACATTATTCAGAAGAGGAAGCAGGGCAGGGAGAGTGTGATATTTTTTATTTACACTCCAGTGAGAGCAGAATTATTGTAAGGATTTGACCCTAGCAATTGCTGCATATGCATGTAAAGTAGAGTGTCAGAAGTCTTTCCCTTCTCATCATTTCCCTAGAACAGTAGCACAAATGAAGAATTTATGGTCCCTCCAAGCTCCTGTAATGTGGCCCAACCTTTTTCTTTTCACTTGGACTGAATGTTGCTGGAGAGGATCTCAGAGCACAAGCTATTGCATGACACTGCAGACGCACTTCCTTGGCAGGTTCAGGACCTCCTGCAGGTCGGCTCCTGTTGGTCCTGCTGGGCTCCGCAGTGCTCCCTTCCCACCCCTCAAAGGGCAGTTCAACAGAAAGCAGCACTTCTCATCAGTCATCTTCACCTTCAGACAGGTTTTTCTCAGTGAAAAATTCTACATTTCTCAAAGATTTCTATGTACTAATTCTCCTTCAGACATGGCTCCATCAGCACAAGCTGGAAAATTTATCTGAGCAAAATCTGTAAGGCTCAGCCAGCCACAGGAGCTCTGCTACCAGAATTGCTGACCTGCATCACTGCCTGCCAGCACTGATACCGTCAGACTAATTATGAGATAGCACTATGTCTACCTCATACACTGGAAGTAAAGCTGGTGCACATGTTCCAAGTTCCAAGGGGCTGACTACATAGATATAGATGGTGATTCTTATACATATATGTGTAACATTCCATATTCTTATACAGATATACATGTCTTTGCATTTACTGAGCTTCAGAAAGATTATGCTTTACTAACAAAGCCTTGTTATCCCATCTTTCATTTAAAGGCCTTTAGGATATGTCTTGATTTGTCATAGCTAATCATGTTTTTTCTCAGTGTCAGAGGTTAATGTGTGCACATTTAAATGCCCCAATGAACCATTTTTTTAAGTGGTAGATCTTGCCAGACTTACCATTTTAGCTCAATGGAATAGATAAAATAGGCCTGTAAAGTAATATCTGACATTTTTCATACATATTTATCAAATACTAATGTATAAATTGTCATGAAACTGATATTGAATTTATATGGAAGAAATTTCATGGATCATTTTCTTAATCTTTAGCTTGTTACAACATGCTAATGTGTTACAGAAGCACAGTTAACACTTCTTTAATGGGCTGACTTTGTTAAGCTTAGGAACTCTCTGCATTTACTTCATGGTATTTACTTACACCCCAGGGGTTCTAGTACACTCTGCGGGCAAGGTACAAAACTCACTGAAGCATCATGAACTCCTGCAGGGATTAGAAATGTCTTGGTTTGTCTGTCTTAGTTAACCTCCTTCTTATTTCTGCAACACATTTCTAGTATGGAGCTATGAGACTCCCTTGGATACTCATTGTCTATGTGTCTGTGCTAACTCCTTACATTTAATGACAATATTATTTTAACAACATTTAGTTTTAGCTGCCAGAATAGTCTGAATCTTATGGCAGAATGCGAGATAATTCTGTGCCATCTGCAATCCAGTTGTTTGATCCTTTGATAATTATCTTTGTAAATCAGTGCAATGCATTCAGATGTTTGTTTGTTTGTTATTCAACTGCATTGATTTTATAGAACTGACAAGTGATGAAAAAATACATTTCATCAACGCAGTGCACCAGCCAGATTTCCCTGCCAGCGGTTCTGTTAATATTCCATACTTTCTGTTCAGGGATCATATTTAGATTGGCACATTACTAGTTCACTCTCATCGCTATGGGACCATTAACCTACTGCTGTCATCTCTGCAGTCTGAAAGAATGGACCTGTCTTAGCTGCATGTGATGAGCCAGATAGGGTCCAACGTGCACTTATTTAACTGACTTACTGGAGGAACCAGAGACCTGATGAATCAGTTTTCTCCTCTGTAAAATGAGAATAACGGCATTTTCTTACTTCCAAAAGGTGTTGCATAGAAAAATACATTCAAGAATGTGAGATAAGGAAATAATGGGGCTATAGTTAGAAGAGACTACACTGATGGTGCAGGAATAGACCTGATAGATCCATTTGTCTCTAAACAAACATAGGGAGGTTTGGGTATATCTTTATTTAAGCGAGAAAATGTTTTTAAAGCAATTCAATTTGCTTCAGTTTTCCAAAAAAGAAAACAAAAGACATTTATGCACTCACCCTAATACCAGTACAGATTTTTTGCATCTTCCAAAAAAGTAGAGATAATGCCACTTACCTACAGAAGGCCTATATTTAAAAAAGAGCTTTGTCTGCATCAGTGAAGAGTTTTAAGCTACCTTCACATCTTCAAGTATATATCTAAGAGGTATGAGTCAGCACCCACACTATTCAATGCCTAAACCCTCGAGTTTTCTCACACTGAAATGAAACTATTTTGGTTTGCTAGCTGTAAAAAAAACCCCCAAACTAAATGAATTGATTTGTAATGAATGAAATTAAAAATCAGTTTTCCACACCATTGTCTGTGGAAGTGACTCTATAAGTGAGATACTGTCATATCGCTCGCTCTGGGAATAATTTTCTGCTGATGAGAATGAAAAACACACCCAGACCAGTCTTTTATGGTATATGAGTCAGAGAAAGAAACAGTAATCAGGATTATCACTGTAGATTTGATGGTCTACTAATGTCAGGTTGTTAAGTGATTATGTTTTTAACAGGCTTTCAACATGACACAACCTCTGAACTGTACTCCATGCAGTACACTACAGTGGTGTCTCTCTTTCTGAATATACGGAGTTTTACTGTGCTTCAGGCACCCTCAGTGTTATAACACTGGACTACAAACTCACAAGTACTGTAATTTAGATATAAAATTCCTCCCCCCTCGAGTAAGCAAAATACCACATTTTTCTGGTACAAAAAGCAGAGACGTGTCTACCTTGAGAACCTCCACACCTCTCATTGCTATAATACCTAAGTGTGTCTGGACCATTGGCACAATTTCTGTCAGGTAAGCAGTTGCAAACCGTATTTCAAAGGAAGAAAATTAAATTACAGTACAGGTTAATAGATTTCATCATGGCAAAAAAATTTCATCTAAAATGGGAATGGGATCCAACTCCCTCTGGTCTCAGCTTTGCTCCTACCTACTTATTTTTTGTGTCTTTGGTCTCAATACTCTCCAACAAGAAGATACTTTTCTGATACAAGTTTTCTGCTCCTAAGAGTGGCAAAATTAAATTCACAAGAATTTGGAGTGGAGAATAAATTCATTGCCTGGACTGATTTGGGCCTTCTTTCACATGTGAATCCCTTCTAACCCAAGCAGTAAGAAATGGGTTTTGATAAATATTTTTAATCAATAGAACTTTAACTTTTTTTTTCTCCTCTGAGTTTGAATGATTTGCTTGTATTTTACCTGATTGTATAATGTTACACTGAAGATTGAGATTTAGATTTCATTAATAGTTATCAATGACATTACTGAAAAGAGAAGAACTATCACGAGGAATTGATTATTGGTTAAAAAAATTTCATTAAGCATCTATGTTAGTAAGCTAAAAAAACTAGGTATATAACTTTATACAGGTTCCAGAGGATACTGATACGGTATAATGGATCATATTTATCACATTTATTCTAATGCATTTTTATCAACTTATTTTGCCAGGAAAGGACACAAATACGTGGTTTCTTTTAAAGCTCAAAAAACAAAACTAAGTGGCAAGTCACTGCACATAGTAACTGTGAAATATTTTGTATGTGTATATATATTATATACATATGTGAATGATATATAATGTCAAACCGAAATAGGCCTAGCATGATGCATGCTATGCATCTATACATATGCAAATATATTCTGACTTTTGTGATATCCTATGCATGTTAAATTGTTTTCCTCCAAATGCTGATGCTTTGTGATATATATAGCACAGGGGGAAGCATACAGCAATCATGATGCTATTACCAAAATATGAAACTGAGTGTGGTTATTTTCAGACTTCAATTATTGCCTTTAGGTTTAGACATTGCATACATATTGTAAAGTGGATTTTTAATACAATCAGCAACCTGGGGTTTTTTTTAGCTAGTTTGCACAAGGTTTTGCAATCATCTTCCAACAAGCATTTATAAAATAAATTGGAGCATAGTAGTTGAAAGATTTAAAACTTATTTGAAATTACCATCTGAAGTAGTAAATGCATTCAGGAAGCACTTCCCAGGTACAGACACTTTCCAAAAGGATATAGAACTTACTTCATACAGCTGAGTTGGATAATTAAATATGATACTTAGAAGTCAGTTATATCCGGATTTTTTTTTTTGTATTGTATGGTAGTTGACATATATTTTTTTAGTGAAATACAATACTTTTACGCAAGTGAAGTAATTAATAACTTACTTTAAGTTTTAATATGTAGTGGTCTGTAGCAATAAGCTTATTGCTACATGTAGAGAGTTTTGAATAACTGAACTCTCAAATATTTTGGTCAGATATGTAACTGGATTTAAACACTTTGAGTGCCACTTAAGCAACATTTGAGCAACTAAATTCAAGGAAATAATGCAGAATCCTTCATTCCTTGTCCCTTCTCAGACTCCTTAGGTACTTGGAAGTAAATAGTATTTGATAGTTAAAACACACATAGATGCTCAAGACTTTGCTACTGCCTATGCTTAGATAACCTTGGGTAAGGCAAATCTTTCGGTTTCTACTTGCAGGTGAGTTTATCTGGATATTCAAAATGGTTATCTCCATACCTATGTGAACTCAGTGCAGCACTGTGCTTGGAGTTTAAGCTAAAGAATACCAGCTGCAGCCTTCTCCATTAATTCAGAAATTAGCAAAAGGACAGACCAAGAACTTAGGCAATCACTAGATCACTGAAAGAGCAGATCCTTGAAGTGTAGGCAATACGTGCCTGATTGATTGTCATCAGTAGCAGCTAGGCCCATTTCTGTTATTAGACACTTTGACATTAGACAATAACCCAATGAAGAAAAACCTCTCATGTCATAGTTATGTACTGATCTCACTTTTTTCAGATACTGAAAAATTAGTGAACTCAAAGCCTAGATTGGTCAGTCCAGTCAATTAAATGATTTACTGACTAGTCTTTTACTCAGTGAAAGTGTTAAACTCATACTTCCAACAGCAAAGTTTTTGGATAATCTAATTTTCAAATGAAATACACAGGGATCTGGAAGTGCAGCACAGTGGGGGACATCAAACTGATAGTAGTTTCAATTAGTAGTTACTTCAAAAATTTGATGCTATCAATTAGACACTTTTAGGGTCCAAGCCTTTGCAAATCCAGACACAAATCTCAGTCTGCTAGAACTCTAACACATTGCTGTCCTATCTATTTTAAGCTAAATCATTTTGACAAAACATAGAAAAAAATTGTCTCATTTATCTCGGTAGAAATTTATGTATCACACAGATTTCTCTTATCTACTGATAATTCATTCTATTCTCTAGAAAATCTATTTTACAGCATACTTATCAAATGTGTCCTAATGGATCCTGTATATTATCTGCCTAATTACATGAGAAAGTGGAAAAAGAAAGGACTCTTCTGATTAATTTCAATTATTGATGCAATTTTTTTACAGACTAAAATTAAATGTTTCAGAAAATACAGGGACCAGGAAATAGACACAACTGAATATAAAATATGCCTCAAAGTTGATCTTACTTGCCAGCCTTCAGTAGGTACAAAACTGTAATTATTTAAGTTAAAACATATCCTATGATTGGTTTTAGAACATTTTTATGAACAGCCTAATATCTGCAGCTGTAGTTTGAGCTTTTTACAGGAACTAATTAATCATTATAAATCTTTTTTTTTTTCTTGATATATC
>VZZY01011066.1:1549-12349 GCA_013400335.1 Eurystomus gularis | reverse complement strand
CTCTCAAACAGGTCCATGTCCTTTTTGTAATGAATACCAGTAATGGAATTACTATTTCCATTGTCTGTTGAAGGTACTTATCCACATTCTCCTATTTAAAATAAATCTAAAAGTGGACATCTTTGCAGTGTTTTCTTGTTGTTGTTGCTTTAACTGAGAGTACAGAATCTGTAGTATCTGGGCATGTTTCCAAGCAATGGAAGAAGTCTATGGGATGTGGCAGTTCTCTTTCCTTTTTATCATTTTCAGTTGGAAATGATGCCAATAGCTGAACATATTTTGATAAAACTAAATGCTTTAGAAACAGATGCTAACAAAATCTCAGGCCCTCTGTGCCAATATTCTGCTCAAATCAATACTATTTTTCAATATGATTCCATATAAGGAATATTCAGGCACATATTCCATATTCAGGCACAAAACTTTCATGGAAAGAAAACAGCAACCATATACCCATAGGCAAAACTTGTAGGTCTACAGTGGTTCTACACAGTTATTCTTTCAAAAAGCTTGGACTCTTGACAGAAGTTAGTTTCTTTGATGGCACAATGGATCTGTCACATTTCCAAGCAGGGACAGTAATTCTTGGCGCCTGGTTAACATTTGAGAGCCTCTTCTACTATAGTTACATTTACAAGACACGTTACTAGATATCCTAGCATATGCCACTAGGATTTTTTCTGCCTTCTTAGTTATACTCCTTACCCAAACTACTTAAGCTAAGCTTATCAGAGCTTTCTTGTCAACAGAACTACCTCCAACCAGGACTTCTGCTGACACAGTGATACCAAGAAGCGGGTGTGATTTTGTCACGCACCCCAACCAACACAGATATGGAAGCAAAAGTATGTAATGCAAATCAAGGTGATAGTTTCTAAGGCTCTGGCACAAAGCACTGGCAGTAGCTCCAGAGAGAGGACACCATCACAATCATAGTAAAATACTTACAAAGGGCAACAAAATTACCTTTGTAACTGCCTTTACCTTTCAGACTTTACATACCTATTAATATATGCTTGTTTCATTAACCTTACCTGGGTGCTTTCATTTCTAACACAGGAAGCTGGTTTTGCTATATCATCATCATCAAGTACCAAAGAAAACCAAAACCAAAATCTGAGCTAGGTATGCCACAACGTATGAATAGATCTCAGGAAGACACAAGGTACGTTATTCTTAGATTTCTGAGAAATGAAGCTGAGGCACTGACATCCCACTGGTGGGTACTGAGATGATAAAGATCGCTTGCAAAAAATGGTACCAGATTACAAATGATCTGTCTTAAAGTCACTGCTATTTAGATAATAAAAGGTGAGATCTCTAGTTCCCCAGTTAGTTCTGAAAAAGGGTTTAAGCAAACTGTGCCATTTTGGGGGCAATTTTTAGGTTGTTCTGTAAATTCTAGCAGTTACACATTAATACCTTTAAATGCTATAGGATTCAGGTTTTTTAAATCTGTATTGTTAAGATTTTTTTAGAAAATGCACTTGAGCTTTGAAAAGGAAAACTATAACATAGTGGTATGGTGTATAGGAAAAGAAATCGTGAAAAACACTTTTTTTTTTAAAGAAAATATATTTCCATAGAAATGCAGCAATTCATAAAATACAAATAAAATCAGTAAAATAAAAATGAAATTAGAAAAGCAAACCATAGATTACAAATATCAGATATGGACAAATGATCAAGAAAATACAGCAGCTGTTTGAATTTTGGTCATCCAAGTTTTGTCATATATCCAGTCTTTCCTTCTTCTGTCTCACTAACCCAAGCATTCAGAAATGATTGTTTGAAGCCAATACAGAAATTATTGTTTAAAACTGAGGTTATTCAGAAATATGAAGCTGGTAGTTTCCACACAGAGATGTACTGTTGAAACAATATGAAATATTATTCATGCATCTTGGTCATCCCTTAAGGCAAGAAAGACTGACCCTCCTGCTTGGATATTAATGTGTTCAATATACTGACCTGCAGGTAAGTCTGTTCTTAACTAATGCTGTAAAGATCTCTTGAAACAGTTTATGTTTGGGATGTATGCTAAAATTTCTCTCATTCTTGTAGGTCACACTAATGAGAAGAAAAAACGAAAAATGTTGAATTGCTAATTATCTTACCACAAGATAATTTTAGATCGACAAAACTTAACATTAGCAAGAAAAATTAAGAAATGTGAGATCAGCAGTTACTATGGAATAATACAATTTCAGCTTTCCAGACATTAACAGTATGGAAGAACAGCCTATCTCATGCATGATTTAGGACTAGAGTGGTATAATATAAGCTTTCCAAATAAAGAAACCATTACCTTATTTAAATTAACTATATTCACTCTCAACAGTACACTGCTGAGTGGAAGCATGTGTCTGAAACTTGCAAAGGCAGCAACATTCGCAAATGGAAAGTTAAATATATGTAATTCATATCCTGGATAGTGTGTTAAAGTACAAGCAGCAGTCACCTCAACAGGCTTTAGATACGTAAAGGTGTTCAGAGATAGAACACAGTGTCATCATATTAGCTTGCCTTTTTTTTATTATTATTACCTAAAGTTTTCAAGCTCAACAGCTTCTGTTGATTCTTGCCATCGACCATGGGGGTTTTGTCCACTGCTTTTGACTTTCTGCCGAGCTCTTGTCACACTGATTTGACCACTCTCAAAAGGTATATCTGGAAGCTAAGGAGAAAAGGGATAGTACTCATGAGGCAAACACTGCATTGTAAGTTTTATAAGAATGTTACTGAGCAAAAGTACCTTTTCCCAAGTTCTGACTAGAACTTTGGACCTATAACTTGCCATTATAAAATATACACGTATCCCATGCAAAACAAAACTGATGTAGTAGAAAATTGATGTCAAGCAAGGCTGGAAAACAAGGACATAGAGATACATAAAATGTGAAGAACAGTGTCTTTTACAATTTATAATAGTAAAGCTCAACAGAATCTGCAACACATGCCCATTATCTATGCTCCTTACCTGTCCCTCTTCTACAATTGCACATCCTTCCTACTCTTTTCAGGTTGTAGAACTCAGATGTGTCAGTTTTCTGCTCAGAAGCAATTCCATGCCTCCATCCAGGAAGCGAGTGCATAACTCCTGTCTCACATGGATTAATCCCTAAGTCATCTTGTCATATTGTTTTACAGAATAGAAAGGGAGAAAATTTTCTGGCATTCCAAGGACTCACACCCATCATCATGTGTTGGTTTTCTTTGCTTCAAATGGAAAATACAAGCTTCACTAAGTGAGTGGAAAAAAGGAGATTTTACCGTGTCCTATAAGTTTCGTGCACTGATATTTATGCCCTGAAGACTTTTAGATGAAGTGTTATTCTCCAGAGACAAATTGCTTATGGTTAAAATGCTGAACTTATTTCATATTCTGTACCACTCCTCATCATGTTGTAACTAACACATCTCTAAGCCTACGTTCTTGTGACATTGTTGAAGGGCATAGAAGAAAACAAATCTGTTAGGCTCCTTGACTATATGCATATGCAACAATAGCTGGATAAAACCTGCTCAGGACACAAAACAAAGCCATTTTTTTCCTGTTAAAATGCAAATTACAGCTGAGTAGGATGGGAAGCAGGTCAGCTTCATTCTTTCCCCCTTTCCAAATGGGATTTGTCCCACACAGAATCTCTAACGTTGCCAAAAAATAAAACCATCATCCTCTATACAAGATTTTGCTAATATGTTTAATCATAATGGAAGACAATGTCCTCCTCAACATGAGGAGGAACTTCTTTACCGTGAGGGTTACAGAGCACTGGAACAGGCTCCCCAGAGAGGTTGTGGAGTCTCCTTCTCTGGAGACTTTCGAGACCCATCTGGATGCGTTCCTGTGTGACCTGCCCTAGATTCTATGGTCCTGTTTGGCAGGGGGTTTGGACTCAATGATCTCCAGAGGTCCCTTCCAACCCCTAACATTCTATGATTCTATGAAAAGCATCTGCCACAAACCATAATCACCATTACTTATAATTATAAAATTCTACAGCATGTTTAAAAAGTTATTGAAAAATACCTGTCGGTTCCTTGACCGAACATTTAAGAGAGACTGAAGTCTTTTAAGATCAGAATAATCCCTAGGATAAAACACAATAGCATAAATATATGTGTTAATAGTTACATAAAAGTACTTGTGTACGAGTAAAGGTCAACAAGCCACAATGTTACCGACAGAAAATAGAGTTTTCTAGCGTTGCCTAGTGTCCCCTTTTTGCATACAGAAGAATTTATAGCTTCTCCAAAAGGCCTTAAATCAACAGAGGTGTAAATAAACATTGTGACCAGAGTAACAGTTGTTATGTTTATACTGCATTTCAAATTAAAGCACTCTGCTTTGGCAGCCAGTGCAAATTCCACACGCATCCTGCTGAAGTTCAAAGACATCAGATACTATACCTCATCGAGACCTCATGAGGTTTTTTGTTTGTTGCTTTTTCTGTGCTCTTCAACTTTTTGTCCTGATCAGGCATTGTGTATCACTAGTACCATCACGTAGCTAAAAACTCATTTCCTTAAAAATAAAGTAGATAGGTAGGATTATATCATTGCAGCAAAAGCACACATGTTTACTTACAGAATCAACTGACATAACTTTAAGAAAAAAACAGATTTACCTTTTTTACAATATCAACCCTGGGGCATTATATGAGGATATTCTTTAGAAGCCCAGATATTAACAAAAGACTAATTAACCTAATGTACAGAAACCTTGGTTTCCCAGCACATGGGTAGATCATACTGGTTGTCTTGCTATTGCATGTATTATTATTAGGATTTTTCCTCTTCTTGCATCTTATTACCATTATTTCTCACTGTGGATTGGGTATTTATGTTATGGTAGTGCTTACAGGCTGACATCAAGGTTGTATTATACAAGCTGTTGTGCAGACAACAGAGAATATAGTAGTTTTATCATCTAAATAAACAAGACAGATGAAGAGTAAAAAAAGAAGGTATCTGACAAGTAAATGAGATGCATACGACATGTGGTCTACCAAAGAACCACAGACATTTTCCGTAGTTTGGAATCTGGGTCATCTGGATTTCAGCTGAATGCCTCATACCAATAATGCCCAGCTTTTCTTGCAGCAGGACACATAGCTAATTTCCACAGATGAGCATGGAATGGCCCGGCCTCATCAGGGCCGTTACCGCATCTTAGGTCCACTGCAAGCACTAATTCTGTCAGTCTCACTTCAGACAAAAGCCCCACAGCTCGTTGCTTGCATAGTACTGCAACACTTGTTCACTGAAAATCTTGCATAGCCCTAGAAAAAGACAGAAAGGCATAGAAAGAGGATAGTCAAGAGGAATCTCTTTTTGCCACAAAAAAGCAATTACATTGATGCAGATCGTGCTCTGAGGGAAAAAAAGGATGGTCAGAAGCAGGCTGGGGCTGAAGAATTCTCCCAGAGAACTGCACACAGCTACAGTGTATTGATAGAACACCTCTAATTTAAAAAAACGAGGATATAATACCACAGTCTGATCCTTTCTACGCATTCTACTATTCACTAAACATGGACTGCTTGGATGTTCCCTCTGGTGTTTCTCTAATAGGATTTTCCATATGAGATACGATAGCCTCCTTTTATCTTTGTGCAGTGCCGAACTCTTCTGTTACTGATTTTTATTCCTCTTCCTCATAAAGGCAAAGGAGGAGAGAACTTGGCAGGAGACAAAAGCACTGTAAACCTCCAGAAGCTGCTGCTTCTCAACTGAAAATCAGAGTTATTTTCCCAACTATGCATTCTTGTATCAGATACACAAACTCAAAATGCAACTGCTGATGGTACGAGCTCATGTACTGTATTAACTCACGCTGGTACGTGGCCTGTAAGCCCAGTTCATCCATTTCTATTCTTTTGAACAAGCCTTTATCCTACCACCAGTCCCCCCAGAGAATGACTCCTCTGGATCCCCCCAAAATTCCTCCTCTCTCTTCCACGCATCCACTCAACTGGGTTATTAAAAAACACCTCAGAACAATTCGGTTGTACCACTTTATCACCAGGGAATTAATATAATGAATAGTCCTGACGAGAAAGACTTGGGTGCTGGTTGATGGAAAGCTCAACATGAGCCAGCAATGTGCCAGTGCAGCCCAGAAAGCCAACCGTATCCTGGGCTGCATCAAAAGAAGTGTGACCAGCAGGTCAAGGGAGGTGATTCTGACCCTCTGCTCTGCTCTCATTGAGACACCCCCTGGAGAACTGCGTCCAGCTCTGGAGCCCCCAACACAAGAAGGACGTGGACCTGTTGGAGCAGGTCCAGAGGAGGTCCACAAAGATGATCAAAGAGCTGGAACATTTCTCCTACGAGGACAGGCTGAGAGAGCTGGGGTTGTTCAGCCTGGAAAAAACTCTGGGGAGACCTTATTGCAGCCTTCCAGTGTCTGAAGGGGGCCTACAAGAAAGCTGGGCAGGGACTTTTTACAAGGACTTGTAGGGATAGGTAATGGGTTCAAACTGGAGGAGGGGAGATTTAGATTAGATGTAAGGAAGTTTTTCACTCAGAGGGTGGAACAGGAACAGGTTGCCTGCAGAACCTGTAGATGCCTCGAACCTGTAGATGCCTCAACACTGGATGAGTTCAAGACTAGGATGGATTGGGCTTTGAGCAACCTGGTCTAGTGGGAGGTGTCCATGGCAGGGGGGTTAGAACTAGATGATCGTTAAGGTCCCTTCCAACCCAAACCATTCTACGATTTGCTGATTCTATAAAACAGGATCTGTTCTACCAGTCAGTAGGCAACATTCCTGAATTCAATGAAATGAAGTTAGTTCATTTATTTCCCTTGCTTCAAAAGCAGTAAAAGTTAAGAGAAGGCATGTACATTGCTAAGCACGTTCAAGAACCCTCATGAGTAAGTTTTCCCATGTATCATTTTAGTGATGTTAGTATTTTACATCCCCTCCCCAATCCACTTGGCGTATATTACTGAGCCATGACGTGACACAATCAATATCTCACATTTGCACAGTAACAAATACTGTGAAACCCACAGATTATCAACTTGCTCATGAGTATGTGTGTACAAAGAAGAGAATTCAACCAATTAAAGAACTGCCAAACAAAACCACACACAAAACTTGTCCATGAGCAAATACAGCTAAACCTCAGAATTTTCAGCATCCCATTTACAAAAGTAATCCTTGAGATAAATCTCTGACCCATGAACAGCAGGATTACTAGTATGGCTAGGATTTAATCCAAAGCTGTTAGGTCTTTGCGATTATTTATGAAATCTTACAAGGGTAGGCCAACCTTGCTTTAGGGCTGCCAGTCCAATGCTTTTGCTGTTTGCAGTATCTTAGTAAACATGAAACAGTAATACCTGACTAATATTTTAAAGGTTCATTGTCACTAGAGATCCAAATGTCCCGGTACAAAATTGAACCTGACAATCATCAAGCCCAATTCCCTTCACTGCTGTTTGAGAATGAAGTGATGCAGCTCACCCAGGGATGCAGCCCTCAGCCAGCTCTGAAGCCTCATCCTGAGGTTACCTATTTTGTAGAGGCCACTAACCCAGCACAAGTTACTGAACACTTCAACAAAAAAAGGCAAGCCCAGTCCACAAACTGACCCTGCACAACCTCTTTGTTCTGTCAGCGCAGCATCACCACAGGTGCACAGCTCACGGGATGGGAAACCTGTTTAGGTTACAAATAACCTCTCCTTCTTTAACACTTGATTACCTTATAACGTGTCCACAAGTACTTCTGCTGTACAAGGGCAGGAACAGTATGCAGAAAGGAGCATTCATTCATGGAGCTTAAAGCGTTGTGCCCTTCAGCTTTACCACAGAGACAAACCAATTAACAGCCAGTTGCTGGTGAAAATGGCAAATCCTTTCCCCCTTCCCTTCTCTTTCTCTTTCCAACCTCAGCCACTCCCCTCCACTTCTTCAGCTGATCTGACCCAAACCTGAGCCAGTTTGGAGAGCTAAATATGAAAAAACAATATGCCTCCCTTTGTATAGTTAGTTTTCTATCAATGCAGCTCACTATTACAGTGCCCTGAGGAGTATCTCTGCTGACAAGGCAGGGGCAGGAAGGCACAGCTGTAAATAGAGGAGGAAGAGCAGAAAACTCTTTAATCAGTAGCCAGTCATTAAGTCAGGCAGGTGTATTAACACCACACCCTGAGTGAGGGGTAGACAAAACGAACAACCCCTTTTCCTTCTATCAGCCACAAACCTGAGAAAAAACAGACACAAAGTATTTCCTTACCTATTCTCAGTTATTTGACTTCCTTGAAATCACCGAGTAAGTGCCCACCCCTGTGGCTGTTCTTCACTCATGCCAGCACAAGCTTCCATGGAGCCAGGCTACTGACTATCCTCACAGCTATCCCCCCTGAGCTGTTCAGCCAGACATGAGAAATGTGTAAGAAACAAAGCAAACCCCACCTGCATTTCACTTAGAATGTGCCAGAAAAAGATCGAGATCTTTTAAAAGAGCAGAAACACATTAAAAGTAAAATGTCTCTACAGTACAGAGTCTTATTCAATTCCATTTCAAACAATGAAATGAGAGCAATACTAATACACTTTAACTGGGCATAATTACATTTAATTAGTTATGTTAATTAATAACACCAGAAGACTGATGCCTTCTGATAGCGCTGGTGTGCCGGCTAGGACAGGAAGTGCTCCAAGAACCCTGTCAGAAACAAAAGAATTCACATGATGAGAAACAGGAGACAAAGGAGTTACCACCCTAGACTTGGTCTGTGGCCCAGTCTAGCGTCTGTCTCAGATGACACAAGCACGTGAAGCTTCAGAAGGTGAAAACAACCCCCAAAAGAAACAAGAACACAAAGATGTGTTGGAGGATAAATCTCCTACCACAAACTACAGTGTAATGTTTAGAAACTCTCTTAAACAGAAAGAAGTCTCACATTCTTTATAATCTTTATTAGCAATAGCTACTGGATATGACTCATTTGTAAGCCAACTAGTTGCTTCATTTACCCTTGAACTCCTTCCTTAATCACTCCAGTGGCTGAGTTCCACTAGCTAATTATACACAGAAGGTTACTGGCTTAAGGTGGATAAAGAAGCAGTAGATATATCTTGGCTTCAATAAGAGTTTTGATGCTGTTGCTGGGTAGGAATGTATCTAATACCAGAAGCTGAGTGTGAGCTCAGATGAAAAGTCACTCCTTAAAAGAGCAATTATCAACATATTATTACCAAAATAGAAATGCATTTCAAATATGGTCGAAGTGATGGCAAAGAAGCACCAGAGATGATGAAAAGTTCCCAGAAGGCACTTTTCCTTCTCCTGCCTGATGAAACCAAAGGGAATCTCAGACTGCTTCCCCTCTTCTTCTCAGAGAGCACAGCAGCCGGAAGGATGGGTCACCACTGGTGACAGCCCGTGTCTGCAAAATTCTACCGATGAACTCATACAGACAATGCTTGACAAATACTTCTTACACATTTTATTGACTGAATCAATATAGAAAGCTGCAGGATTGCTGTACATGAAAACTTCCACATGCGTATATTTATCTTAAATTTTATTTTGTTTAATAACTTCTTGGAAGGTTCTCTAAAGATTAACTAAGATCCAATATAAGGTTCCTGTTTTCCTAATAAATCAAAATATTCAAGCCACTGCTAGTTTTGGGTTGTTGTTTTCTTTTCCCTCTGCACCACCCCAGTTCCAGTGGAGCCATAAATGGCCAGGCGTGTTCTCAGAATCCTGGACCCACACAGTGCAAATCTCTAGGCTATTTTTCAGATCATAACTCTATCTGTAATGTCTCCTAAACCCACCATGTTAACTACAGTCCACAGATGTATTAAAAAAAAAAGGGGGGGGATTTCTGAGGTCCATTCTATGAGCAGGTCTGTATCAACTCAAAAGTAATACCTGTCTCTGTGAAATTCATCTGCTACCAGGTACATCTTTTTAGGGAACTGTACCGCTATGTTCCGGAGCCTCTGGGAATCATGAGAGGATGCTTAATGCCTTCAGAAGGCTCAGAGCTGGCAAAGGTGCAGGGCTGGGGAAGACATCATTAGGAGGAATGGGGAGGGGTAGGGATGAGGTAACCTTTATTTCAGGGGCATTGCTTCTAATTTGTTAGGTGAGACTCAGGGCTGAGCTGCGCTCCGGAGCTGGCGAGCAGTGCACCGCACAAACTGGGCTTCCAGCCCCTGAAGGAGGCCTACGGGAAAGTGTTGGGGGGGGGCTGTTTACAAGGACGTGTAGCGATAGGACAAGGGGCCATGGCTTTAAACTAGAGAAGGGTAGATTTAGATAAGACATTAGGAAGAAGCGGTGGAACACAGGAACAGGTTGTCCAGAGAGGTGATGCAGGCCTCATCCCTGGAGACATTCACAGCCAGGCTTGGTGGGGCTCTGAGCAGAAGATAGACTCATAGAATCATTCAGGTTGGAAAAGGCCCTTGGGATCACCAAGTCCAACCATCAACCCTACCCTACAAAGTTCTCCCCTAAACTATATCCCCCAGCACCACATCTAAACAACCCTTAAACACATCCAGGGATGGTGACTCAACCACCTCCCTGGGCAGCCTATTCCAGTATCTGACTACTCTTTCTGTGAAAATTTTTTTCCTAATATCCAGTCTAAACCTACCCTGTTGCAGTTTGAAGCCATTCCCCCTTGTTCTATTGCTAATTACCTGTGAGAAGAGACAAGAACCAACCTCTCTACAATGTCCTTTCAGGTAGTTGTAGAGAGTGACCATAGAATCATAGAATGTTTCAGGCTGGAAGGGACCTCTAGAGGTCATCTAGTCCA
>VZZY01011064.1:36940-49064 GCA_013400335.1 Eurystomus gularis | reverse complement strand
AGGGGATTATTCTGGTCTCCACTGCAGGAGAAAGAATATTTTGGCAAATATGGCACTGCATTTTGATACTATTTAATTTCCTTTTATATAGCCTGTGATATATGCCTGGTCAAAGGATAAGTAGCAGGGCATGGGCTTCTCTTAATGTTCAATTAAAAGATATATTTCTGAGCTTTCTGTGTAATTTGTAAGGCAGAATCCTCAAAAGTGCTGTAGTAATGTATATATTAAGAGGGAGCAGTAATGGGAAAAACTATTGTTTCAGTGTCTGGAGGGAATCTTTCATAAAATAGAACAGTAAAAATACATAATTGGGTAAAAAGGTGCCAAACTTACCTACCAAATTTATCTTCCTCTGCGTTCCCTGTCCTGTGAGTTACCATTAGTTTGTTTCCTGGGCTATGGAAAACCAAATAAACTCTGAGCCAGTGATATTTTTCTGAATTTCTGGAGTTTCAAAACACCTTCCATTTCCGCATTAGAGATTGCAGGATGTGTATGTGAATAGCACTGCTGAAAATTCAGCCCTAGTTAAAATAGTTGTTAGGTTGTTGCATCAGAATTGTGCTCTCACAGAGATTAGGTCATTCTTTTTATATAAAAATCCTAGCAACTATTGAGCAAGATGAAATGCAGTAGAGAGGCAGAGAGAGGATGCAAGGCAGTGTAAAGCCATAAGCTCCAATTTATTAATTCTACCTTAATAAAAGGTGTAAGGTGGTGTTTTAAAAAAGTTTGGTCTTCAGTCATCTTTTTGCGCAGGTCAGCTCAGGACAGGAGTGCAGTCTTGGTCACAGAAGAGCAGCAGGGTTGGCCTTTATCTGCGGCACTGGGTTGCTTCGTAATTTCCCGTGGCTCCCAAGTGATGTGGCATTCGCTGCACAGAAACCATAACAAGCAGCACGCAGTCAAGCCCAGCTATTCCTTGACTGTTCCAGATAGGAGCACGCTGTGGGTGTATGGTCTCTTGTTCTCAGGACTAATATTTGTGATTTATTAGGAAGTTTTACAGTGTGTTTTCAAAGGTGATGTTCTCTGTATTTATTGCTTTATCTATTCCATTAAGGTGGAAGTTCAGCCTGGCTTCAGGGAAGCATAGTCTCATTAAACTCTGTTTACATCACTGGAGAACTCCTTCCTCAATGCAGGGATTAGTTTCATGCTTTAGCATTGCTGTTTTTTGCGGAACAACCTAGCAGTTCCTTTTACTAAGACAAAAAAACCCAGCCACCACATGGAAGGGAGGGCAGTGGTGGGAGGGGAGATGTAGTACATGTCAATAAAACCCCCTTATTTTATACAGAATTTACTTCAGTGGGAGAGAAAATCCTATTTTCTGTTTATTATTTTTGAGCAGTAAAGAACCTGGAGGTAAGTGAAGTGATAGTCTGAAAAAACACAGACCAAAACAACCAAGTATTTTTATTACAGTAAGACTATCTTTATCGTTATTTTAGTGGCGTTTTAAAATCTGTGTATGTTTTTAGTAAGAGGAATACTGATTTTTATGTGCCTGGAAATGGTACAGACTGTCAAAAATAAGGAATATATTTGTTACTCTGATTTGCCAATAAAACTTTGCAAAGCAGGATGAATGTCTTTTCTTCCTTTCTGTCTTGCCACGGGAGCTGGCGCATTGGCCTCAGCAAGGTGAATGGGGCCCTTGGTGACCTGCTGGTTTGTCTCCCCGGAAGGTCCGTCCCTCCGTCGCCCCTGAGACATCGGGAATGTCAGTGGCATGGAAATGGTCAGGGCTGTTAGTGCAGGGCTCCAGTAACGCACCTGAGAGGGGCAGAACGGAGGGGTCCCGCCGCGTCACGGGCAGGCCGCGGCGGGAAGGGGCTGCGCTGCCCCGCGGCACCAGGGGCTGGCGGCGCTCCCTTGATGGCGGAGGCGGGAGCCGCCCCGAGGAAGCAGGTACGCGGGTTGCCTCACCGGCAGCGGTAGGCCGCGTCCCACCCGCCCTCCCTCGGGCGGCGAGTGGCTGAGGAGAGAGCCGTGAGGCATGCTCCCTGCCGGGGATACAGCCCGGAGGTCGGGGAAGGGGTTTGGAGACGCAGCCGCACGTTTCGGACGTTAGGCCGTTGAGAAGAAAATGGAGGCGCTGCCGTGAGGGGCCGCCCTCGTGCCGGCCTCTTTCTGGCCCCGCCGAGCAGCCTCGCGGGTGCGGGGCAGAGCGGGGTCGCGACAGCCTGAGGGCATCGGGGCCCGTGGGAGCAGCCGTTACCGTTATTCCCTTCACCTGTGGTGACACCCCGCGGGGAGCTAGCTGGTGCTCGCTGCCAGCACAGGCAGCTTGGATTAGTGGTCAGGGTGGGCTCCTGGAGGTAGCAGATCGAAACGGCTGCCTTGGGAGGACCGTTGTGGTGCTGAGTGGGACTGCTGGACCGCCATGGACCATGCTTCCTCCAGGATCGAGGTCCCTACACCGCAGCCGAAGGGAATGAGGTAAGCCTGGCTCCTTCTAACCCCAGAAGCACTTTTCTTCTGAAGTTATCTTTGGTCTCTGCTGTAATTTACTGTGCATCCGGTGACTTTTTAAATAAGAGGTATTGTTCCTATCCACATTTGTATGTGGATCAGGGAAGATGTATGTGGCACAGAAGAAGAGAGGTTCAGTGGAGAACTACAGAGAGCTTGAAGGCATTTCTTTTATCTCTGTCTGTATGGCCACTGTAAATTGGCTGACATTCTCCATATTTTTAACTTGGATGTCTACTCTGTCTTCACATAAACCTCAGGCTTCATCAACTTCAGTGCTTGAGTGCTAGGTACTATGTTATCTTCAGCATATATGTTTCAGTGAGAGGAGTTAAAAGCAGTGGTGGGCCAGATACACCTTGCTGTTGGGCAGGAACTGCCTTGCACCATCACCTGCAGATGATCATGACCCTGACAAAGTCATTTACAGCAGGCCTCAGCCAGCTGGGTTAGGAAAAACTGGAGTCCTTATGCGGGATGGCTAGAGCTGTGCCCCAGCTGGAGCAACCAGGTGTGTTGCCAAGGCTTAGGGGCAGAAGTTTGGTTTGGAAGGAGAGCTTGTGGTGACCTGAGGACATGAAGGTTTCAGATGGCCAATAAGTCATGGCCCTCATCAGAGTGAGTGACTTTGCTGAGGGAAGGGTGGTTTAAGAAAAAGCCTTGGGGAGCCGTGGGGGGGTGGAGAATGGGCTTTGGCTGTGTGACAAGATGGGAAGGAATGGCTGATCTGGTTGTGGGTCTAGTGGTGGTGTTTACACAGGAAGCCTGTGACTGTGCCCTGTGTACAGCATACCCCATGTCAGAAGCACGAGGCTTTTGGGTTATCTGAGGGCCTAATAGCAACAACCTCTGGCTCTACCTGTAGCTTTGCATGCCAGAGACTTCTCAGGTTTCTCCTCACGTTGTCATTGCTGGTGTAGTTTGCTGTTATTTTTGAGGAGTTAGGTGAAGAGACTGTCACTGAGCATTAGCTTTTTATAGCAGTTTGCTACAGTGTGTGACCATCAGTCTCAGAGGTGCAACATTTTCCTATCCTACTTGGAAGTGTGCTCAGGCACAGGCCTTTTTAGGGTGGGAGGTATCTGTTCAAGAAAATCAAGTAAGAAAAATTGTGTCACATCAATAGTTCCTCTTATAATGAGCCTCGTTAGCTACATAAAACTGTTAAAAATGATTGTTTGAAGTATCCTCTAGCAGTGTGTGTAAATTGTGTTAATATATCTAATTATTTGGAAAAAAAACCCTTTAAGTAATTCATCTGCCTTTAAAATCTTTCTACTATTTACCTAAAATATGCTGTAATGCATTGCTATTACATTTGAATTTCACTGGATTTATTGTTTTGAAACATGGAAAAGCCTTTATAATATATATCTTAGAGCATCTCATTCAGTTGAGAAAAGGCAGGAAGTGCTAAATTAACTTTAATCCTAGTCGTGCAATCCAAGTAACGGAGAACAATGTTTTCTGGAGTTCTAGTCTTGTCTGGGCTCCAGTTGGACCTTTAAAAGCTGCAGCACATGAAGTTAAATCTTCAAAAGTCTGCAACAAGTGAAGTCTGATTCTGAAATGTGTGTGGGCCCAAAGCCCACAGTCATGATAAGTTGAGAATATGTAATGCTACTACTCTGTCTTCTAGTGTTCCATTTCCTTTCATCTGCACCTGGATCAAAGTAGGAAGAAAGGCTTTTCTCAGTCTGACATGGTAGCACTCTGTAGGCTCATGGTAGTAGAAGTCAATATTTAAATATGCAGTGTTCCCTGCACAGCATGTGTCTGTGCCTATATGTCTACTGTTATGAGGCAAATCAATGAATTAGAGATTCCAGGCTCTTTCTTGGTGTTTGATTGTTCTGCCAGGAAGAAATCATACAGGAGTCTGTAGAACATCTGGAAAGATATAAAGAAGGCAGATGTGTAATTGGAGGAGATCCAAAGCCAGTTACTGGAGTCCAAAGCCACTTACCAACAATGGTCTGTCATGGCAGGGTCCAGAAGTAGACCCTGCTGTTTAACAGACTTGCGACTGGGGCCTGTGCTGTTATGCAAATATTTGCCTAAATTTATTTATGATTCCTTTTTTATCTTAAAGACTGAATTCATAGAGGTATTCTATTTGACATGCATAATGTTGAGAGAGATACTATACGGGAGAACATATGCTTTTCTGAAGTTATTAATGCAAAATCACTATAATTACATTGTAAGTGGGACCATGGTAAGTGAAATGATTGGTTAGCATGGTAAGCTGTATAAAATAATTTAGGTCTCTAGTTTCAGCTTTCTAGAGCATATAAGGCAATTTATTATTTTCTCGTCTTGTGTATCCTAGTGTTACTTATGGAGAGGTAAGAGTAGTCACGCACATGGAGCTGCAAGTACCTTGGGTTTTGCCATAGCTGAGGTATGCAGGGTTTTTGAGACCACAGTCAGAGGAAGCTGATTAATGCTGTTTACAGGAGGGGGATCTGTGTTTTCTGCATGCAGAGAGGTCTCATAGTTGCATGCAGTAAGGTTGAACTAGGTCAGTCTTTCAGCTTCTACTCTCTGGAGCAGTAACTGCTTGTTTCCTTCCTCTAGTTTCTCTTCCTAGTTAGCCAATGCCTACATGGCAGAACTGATTTTGTGGGTCTCAGTGCTTGGAATCAATTGATGTAAATGTCTTTTGCTTTGCAAGCTGAGGCCATTTAGCCTGCAATGGTATGTGCTTTCAATGCATTTTAAGCTAAAAAATATAAATTGTTCTTGTGTGGCTTGTGGCTACCAGAGTTCTCACCTTTTCACAGCTGAGTGCCCTAACCAGTGTGGTAGAGAGCAATGCTCACTGTCTTAGATCTGAGCAACCGGTAAGTCCTGTGTGCAGTGTAGAAGCTTGAATGAAAGACTTGACCTTCCTACAATGAAAGGTTGGTGCCTGATTCTAGGGGACAGTTCAGGGCTGCCTCCAGGCAGCCAGAGGTAGGCACTTTCTGACAGACTAGTACAGTACCAAAGAAAAGGTGCCTTGAAGAAGAGTTATGTTTTGGATATGCTTTTTTTATCAACCTCTCTTTGTGTCTTTCTGTGGTAATTTCACAGTCACTGCACTGCTCCTGGGAATGCCTAACTTTCTTCAGGTAATATAGAGTGTAAGTGCTTTTGGCCAGCTCCAGGTGGAGGGTGGGAGTCTAAATGCCTACTAGATAATGACTGAAGGGCTTACCCAGCCCTCATCACCCTTTTGTTTTTGTGGCAAAGCAGAGACTTGTGTCCAGTCTAAGTGCCACACTGCAGCCTATTTTAAGTCCTGAACTTTGTTGCTGGGAGGGTTTGTCTTTGCCCTTTAGTAGAAGAGAGAAGAGAACGATTGTGAGAGGAAAGAGTTTGCTTCTCTTCATGCTTGCTGATTCTTGATATAAACTGTTAACGTAGAAGTGATCTGAGAGGCTCAGTTGACAGCTCCTGTCATGGTAGTCTCATTTCAGTCTGGAGCCCTCTTAGGAAAGTGGAGTCAGATAGAATCCTTATTTAATCTTCACTTTTTCTCTTCGTCTAGTAAGTGTGACTTTCTTTACAAGTCACAGCCTTTGAAGGGTGGGGGAGTTTGAACTAGTAATTGTTATTCTGTGAGTGACCCATTAATAATTATGGACATTTTTTTCTATAAGAAGCAGTTGAAAAGTTAGTGGTTTGTTTGTTTGTTGTTATTTTGTTTAGATGATGCTGAAAAGCACCATCTTTATTTTGCAAATCTTTTCAAGAGGCTGCAAGACTGTTACAAATTTGACTGAGAAGTTTTTTCCATTTAATGATGACAAATGTAGCATTTATTCTGTTCGATGGCTTTGGCTCCACTGAATGAAGCAAATCCTAATGGACTGTTCAGATGGGTTCCATCTTTGAGAAGTTCAAGTGACAGAAAGTTACATGGGCTAAAGAAGCATGTAGGGTAATACAGGCTGTTTCACTGCTGGATGTCATGCCTAGCCTGCCTGTCCTGGTTTAGAACTGCCTGTGCAAATAATTTCTCCTGTGTTAAAAGGTAGACCAAGTAGTATGTACTCACAGGACTGAATCTATTTGCTGATAGAAAACTCTCCTAATGAAAAAAAGAGGGCAATAAAAGTGTTTTCTGATAACTTCAACCTAGAATAAAAACAAAATTATGCTTGAATGTGACAAAAATGGCAACGCTGCCTGCAAGTTTGGGACATGACTTTCAGTGCCTTTTGACAGTTGATGCATGCTCTCCTTGATAAAATGTGTACTGGAAGTCTGCCATGCCTCAGCTTTGAGCAATTTATGTAATTAACATTGATTAAAACACTTAGGACCTGCTGTGATCTGAAGTGTCTGTCTCCCTTTGTCAGCTGTTGTTACTGCTCAAGTATAAGGGGATGCTTGGTCTTTAATAAACTTTGCAGCACAGATTTGCAGGCACTTTGAAAGACCCTGGGCAGAACAGCGTTCATTTGGGAGACACAGATCAGCAGCCCAACCCCAGCAGGTGAATTTTGGAAAGGAAGACGACTGACCTGTCCTTGATAGTGTTTTTGCTGACATTGGAGCTACTTAGGGAAAAAATGCTTAAAATCAGAGGACTAGGGGTTACTGCTGGTTGTTCAGGAGTTGCTATATGTATTTCAGGTAAGTGGTTAATTGCATGCAATTGAAGCAACTTTATGCCTTCAGTTTGAGTGGTGCTTATTAGGGAGGCAGCTTTTTTTGCCCCCTAAAAGGATATATAATGGACAGTGCATTTGAGGGGAAAGCAGCTGACAAGGTATTGCATATCTGCAAGGTATTATTTTTCTGTAAGGGCAAGATAGTTACTCTTTTGAGGCTTTGGTAGATGTAATGATTCCTTCTACTCCTGTTGCCACTTCTGCAAAATATAGACTGGAAGTAACACACTGAGTGAGATAAAACTCATCACTCCAAATAGCACTGTCCTCTGACAGGGTCCTCCAGCTATGGGGCTTTCAGTTCAGCTGGATAACAGGACTGGCTGTAATTGAGGGAATCCTTCAGGCTCCAGAAGGGTGGCTAAAGGCAGATGCTTGCTGAACAGTCTGCAGCAGGGTTTGGGCTATATTCCTGACTCTGCAGGCGCAGAAGAAGCTGCACCCAGATACTGAATGTGAAAATAATTAGATTATCTTCCACTTCTAGTAGAAGAACCAGTCAAAAACCCCACTCTGAGTGTACTCTGTGGCAAACAAACTTTCCTCAAGAAAAAAATGTTATATGGGACCAAAAAGCACCTCCTGAAACAGGTAGTCTAATATCTCTGTTCATGTCTCCTACTTGAGCATAAAATTAGCTTAGTGAGGCTTTCCTGGAAACCTGGTAGAACATACAGCCCTAAATGACCGTGAATCCACCTGATTCCATTTTGCTTCACTTCTCACAAGTAATACAGATGGTACCAACTCAAGTAAATATCTCACATGGCAGTGCTTGTCATGCTATGCATTATACCTGTAGTAAGACTTGATAGTGGATTGTAAGAGGTGTTTTTCCTATTGAATCTCAGCACCTGAATTTAAGACTGATAAAACAGTTTACAATTTTTAAAGTTATTTTTGTTGAGGAGGATAATTAAGCAATTGTATAGTAAGTGTTATCAAGAGGTAGCTAAAATGTTCTTTCTCTTGGCCTCATGTAGTATCACTGTCTTTCTCACACTACATTGAAACTAATTAAGCCTACCCAAGATTATGTGCAGTAATTAAGAAAAATATCTGTAAGGTTGGGGCCCTAACACACCAAATGACAGAAGACGTGGTATATAGCAATTCTGGGACTCTGTTGAGGAAATAGCACCTGATCAAAGTAAGTTAAGACTGACAAAAATAAGTGCTTTCTACAGCAAACATTTTACAGTAAAAACAAGCCAGGCATTTCAATTTGACTGGATCCAGTATTCTGGTTGTGGACAGGGAGTCGTTTGGTTTCTGATGTGATAAGGTGATAAACTTGGTAGATTCTACTTTCTTGACAATTGTTTTCTCTGTCTTAGAAACACTAAACAGGACTGTAATGTAACAAGCCAAGACTCTTGAGATAATTAAGTGAATGATCTCCAGCCAGCATGATAGGAATGTGTCTTTGATATTTCTGAATTTGAATGGGCTTTCAATTTGTTGGAACAGGTTGGTATGGTTAGTTTGGATTTTTTTTGCTGGTAAGCGTAGATAATGCTGGCATTAACAGCAGAGTAACCACCTCACAGTTCTCTGCATTGTAACTGTCTACCCATGAAATCAATGTCCTTACCTGTTGCTCAGGTTGTTCCTTTGGTTTAGGTTTGGAATTTTTTCCCTATGTCCAAGTATACTTTGTATCACTTACAGATGAGGGGGTGCTGAGTATTTTCTGTAACATGGGTTCATACAGCAACTGTCAGCAAGTAAATGTAGAATTATAACTTTTGACTGCCATATACACCTTGACACTTGCTTTCTTTGTGCAAAATGGGAGTAAGTGCTTCTAGACTAGAATTATTTCTTTGTTCTGGTAACTATTTTATGGTCATGCAGCGTGCACTTTACACATTTTTAAAGGATGACATAAGAATTAAGTCAGTGGGAAATCCAGTCTGTTACACATCTGCATATAGAAGGATAATGGTCTGACTCAGACTTATTAAAAGGCTGTTTGGTATTAGTACAACTCAATGTTTTGGATACAGTAATTGTCTTCAGCTGTAAGACAATGCATATCTTCTTAGTGGTCTACTTGCTTACGCTTGTGTATTTGTAATACATGACAATGGAAGTGTGGTTTAGCCTTATGTTATGCACCACATTAGAAAAAGTCTTTATGGTGAATTGGGGATGCTTATAATAAATGAGTCCTAATTTCCTCAGGGCATCTGGTTGAGAAGGTTTTTGTTTGGGAC
Organism: Eurystomus gularis; assembly: GCA_013400335.1. NCBI lineage: Eukaryota > Metazoa > Chordata > Aves > Coraciiformes > Coraciidae > Eurystomus > Eurystomus gularis. The sequence continues at coordinate 39,700 of VZZY01011064.1, read as the reverse complement.
ACTTGTTTCTGAATTCTTAAAATAATTTGTACTGTAATGGTTGCTAACATTAGAAGAAAATACTAAAATTTCAAGCCTCTTACCTGCTTGAGAACCAAAACGTGTTAATTGCTCAGTTTGAAGGGAGAAAATAGTGAAAGTAAGATGAGGAACAATTAGGAGTCCCATACTGTGCATGCACACATGCTCATTTTGTTACAATGAATGTTAAATTACCTGTTTCTCAAGTGTGATGTTGGATTCGTGATCTCTGGACAAAACATGTATTCAACTTGCTCTAGTTCTTCAAAATATACCGTAAAACTTCTCAGAAGAAACAGAAACTGCTTGGAAATTGAGCAAAATGAACTTTTAGTACTCTTGTGGGAAGCTTAGAATCAGTTGAAAAGCCAGTTTTCCATGCTGAAACATTAATTTTGTTTAATATCAACTTAAGATGTTTTATTTGGTAGCAAAGAGAACTAAGAATGCTTGAATGCTCTTTTGAACAGTTTTGTTGTTTTGTTTTACCCTGGCCTCTTATGCATTTTTTTGTTTGCAGCAGCTTTATCAATTCCCTAGAGAACTAGAGAAAAAAATTGCATACATTTTTCTAAAAAAGTTTACGAAACCTCCAAATTTGCAAAAATAAGAAAATTATGGAAAGTTATTAAATATTATATACTTTTCAAATCAATTTCTGTTATGCAGCTGCTTTTTAGTCAAGCTTCCATAATGTACATTATGGAACATATGTACAGAATGTACATAATGTACAGTAGACTTATCCGGTACTTAATAGCTATGTACAACTATTGTCAGCCAAAAGAAAGGTCACATTAATGTCTTAGTATCACTCTAACTGCATGAAGCAAAGATTTTTCTCTCCTTAGCAATTTTTCTTTCTGGAACTTTCATGTGCTCTGTTGAAATAATGTGTTACTTAAACTTTTCTTAATCACTACAGATCATGCCAGACATGTGGTTTGCACCTGACCATGTACTAATTCTTAAGTACTTTGGAAGTGATGCACCACTTACTTTTGATTTTTGTTCAGTGAAAATGTAAGCAGGACTTTGATTTTTAAGGGCAGTTACTTCAGACAGAGTATGTGTACAGCTGCAAAATGTTAGTCAAGAGCTCTTTTGATCTGAATCCTAACAATCAGTGGAACAGAGGCATAACAAACATACTATATTTCTCTGATCTTCCAATGTCTTAGCTAACTAAAACCTAAAAGAACCTAGCCAATTTGTTATACTATTCTATTTAAAATCTCATACCATGACTGTAACCATGGTATCTGAGCATCTTTTAGTCACGGACAGCTTTCATAACGCTATGAAATATCCTCTAAGGATTAGCACAAAACTGATCAACTTGACTTTTTTTGTCACCCAGGTTCTTACTCAGAAAAATCACTGATGTTCATGATAAGACTTAGATTTATGCTTATTTTCAAATAGAGACTTAAAATCTTCTTACTGGACTGTAACTGCAGGAGAAGTTAAGCATCTGATCGCTTCATATTCACTTTCCAGAGCAGAATTCACTGCTGTGGAAAGCTGAGGTAATTTGCTAGGTGTTATTTTTGTTCTCTGGTTCAGTATCCTAAAATATTAAGTGATGTTGTGTGTTTGGAGGTGCCCCACCTTTGAAACAACATAAATCTCCAGTCCAGATACCCTATAAGCTATTTTGTAAGGATAGATGTTGGCTGTGGTAGGCTGGCCAGTTTCCCATTTCAGTAATTGCTTTTGACATGCCTGAGATGTGCCCTGCTGCTTCAACGGGATGCAATGTCTTTCTGTTGTTTCCTGCCCTATATTGTCCTGTAGTCATGATCCTATGTCATGTTTGCATGTGAAACTATTGTGCAGCACAGCCTGATTCCTCATGCTGTAAAACCCATTATTTTCAAATAGAGAAGAACATTTAGCATTGAATTAAAAGCCTGGCTGTGAGCTCTCTGAAGGATGGTATCTTGCATCTATTCCAGATGCTCTTCTGAAGGATGTTTGATCTGTGCTACTCTTTTTCTCCATTTAGATCTAAGCATCCCTGGCCTTCTTTGCAAAGCTTGAAAATCCCTCTCAGTGTCCTGCTTCAAGGGCAGAGCCCCTGTCTGTTCTCTTTCAGTTGCTGTCCACTTTCTGTCTGTCTTGCCTCAATTTAGGCATGGCTGTTTAGGCATGTTGGAGCAGCCGGGAATGGAATGAGCACTCATTTGAAGCCTCAGATGTCCCACATCAGTGTCTGGAAAGATGGACAGGCAGGTACCTGCCCTCCCTGTTATTTCACTATTCTCTTGCCTTATCAGCTCCCTGTTCCATGTCCATGATTGCCTAATGTATTCTCCAGTGTTCACATCTAGCACAGCTTCATCCCAGTAATTTCTTAGTATGCGGTAAGGCCATGAAATAAACCCAAAGGGCGTGTCCTGGCAGAGGGGTGCTAGAGAGCATCACTAGCAGTCCCCACTGTGTCACAGAGTTTCTGTCCCAGGTGTTGCGAAAACGGGGGGGATAAGTCCAGTCTTGTCAGGCCGGCACCGACTATGCGACAGACGCAAATCGGGGAAACAAATAATAACCGATTATTTACAGCAACATTTGCAGGTTCTTTTGGATTGCCGGTGATAAATTAAGAACTACAGGTACACTAAGGTTAACTGATATTATAACCACAACACACTAAAACCGACACACACACTAACAACAATTTGCCTGCTGTAAGCCCGGCCGCCTCGCTGATAGATCAGCCCGTGAACAGAAATACAG